>CM053770.1:156262998-156278538 GCA_028658325.1 Potorous gilbertii
AAAACAACCATGTTGGGTAAACGCCTTCTCATTCTCAGATAATAAGTTAATGCCTTCTTATGTCAGATGAGAAAGCTGAGGTTAAGTGAAGTGAAAGAAAGCAACTCATCTAGGGTCATATAATTACTAAGTATTTAAGATAGGATTTGAACTCAGTTCTTTTCCAGATTTATTGTTTAATCCACTTACGCCACCTACAAAGAAGAAATGTTTACCCTTTCTGTTTTGGAATTCCATGTGTATAACATATGTTGAAATCATATTCTTAGATCTTACAGTGACTGTTTTTGTGTATATGCTCCCATTTCAGTGATCTCGTCGTTGACATCCACTCAGACAAGATGTTGGTACTACTGGCTGGGATCTTTGTGGTCCACATTGCCACAGTCATCATGTTGTTTGTCTCGACCATTGCCAATGTGAGTAATGCTTGGGCCTTTATTCTATAGCACTTTGTGGGTTCATTGGAAAATCATAATCTAAAGACCAGAAGCCTAAAATTGGCAAAGATGTCTTTCATTAAAGATTACTGAGCCCAGTTGGAAAACAGCAGAAATTCAGTTCATTTCACAACTTTTCAAATACTTTCATACTCTTCAAATGCTATAGATTTTCCAGGTGAAATTTCTCGTAGTTGCTACCTTGGTATTTATACCCTAAAACCTGAATTACGTGGACCTGAATATTCTTCTTAAAGACAGTACAGTTTAAAAAATATATAAATTTTCACACTGAAATGGAGCAATAATAAGCCATTGTTTTCCCTGACTTATAAATGCCTTCTTCACTGATTGTTCAAAATTTGTGGTATTTATTTAGGCTAGTAAGAGGACAAAGAATACCACACAGTCACATAGCCCAAGGCCCAAACTGTTCACACAACATTAATAATCAAATAACTTTAAAACATTTGCATATCTTATTCTTTTTAATATGTTGATTAGTTTCGCTGAATTTTCTTCCTCATTTTAAATTATTTATTAGAAAGAATGCTTTTCTGGGAAAATTTGAGGGAGATACAGTGGGGAAGTGTATGTGATGCAGAGAAAACCCCCAGACTCTTAAACTCCAGCATGCCGATAGTGTACACGTTTTATTGGCCATCCTGGGAACACTTTCAGAGACCCAAAAGCCTTTGAGAATGTGATACGAATTTATCACAGGTCATAAAAGGAGATAAGCTAATACGGAAGTATTAAACAAAGAAAAAATGGGAAATCAAATCTGTGTGTGACCAGAATGATTTCTGAATTCATCAAGTGACAGATTTTACTTAATTCTTGCTAATTTTCCAAAAGTGTGTAAACCTGGACAAAGAGTTTCTGCCTTTAAGAAATGTTTTTTGATAATTTCATGGTTTTGTAAAAGAATGTTTTTTCTCTTTGTTAATTTGAATGCACCTAAACGGAACACCTTACAAACATTTCTCCCATTCATGAATTTGGAGACAGCTGTAAAATTTGTGCAATATGCCTTATGAAATGGACAGTCTACTACTTTTCTACCCAGTAAATACTTTGCACTCCCTTCTATGTACTTAGTGGGGAAAAAGGAGAAAAGATCATAAAACCATAGATTTAAAGCTGGATGTCTATGCAGAGCATCCTGGTAAAGGTAATGAAATGGAACACTATTCCTCTCCCCACTGTTCCCTCCAATTTTACAAATGAAAAACTAAGGCCCATAGAGGTGAAGTGATTTGCTTAAAGTCCCAGACATGCTTTTTATACTATATCAGGAATACTTTTCTGCTTCTGGTTAGAACTCAGATTAGCATTAGTGAGGAGGAAAAAACTAAAGAGGCATTGTGTTGAATTGAGTTAACTATTCTTCAGAACCAGCCCTAGTGTCATATAGTAGATAACTTCTTCCATGGTTCTCTCCATGAAAAGTTGCTGTAGTATATGAAAACATTTCATAGAAGTGGGATTTCATAGCAAGAGAGTTAGATCTTGAAGAATGTATAGGGTTTTGATAGGCAGAGAAGAGAGGGTGGGGCAAACAGAAGAGAAGGTATGCAAAGTTTAACATAAGCATGCTGTATTCAGGTGAGGGTGAGTAGACCAGTTTGGGTGTGCTGAAGAGCTGTTATGATGAAGCAGGATTGGAAGGGATAAGATTAAAAAAAAAAAATAGGTTGAGGCCAGATAATAAAGGAGCTTGAATATAATGTTAAGATGTTTTTTGGTTCCACAAATTACAGACCAATGAACTTGACTTTGATTCTTGACAAAAATCAAGTACACTATTAAAGGAATAGTTTATGAACATTTATAAAGGAAAACAAAAATCATGATCATCCCTAAAAGTTCAGCAATAACAGTTCATGCCAGATTAATCTCGTTTCCTTTTTTGATAGGACAACGAGAGTTATAGATCGGGAAATATTGTGTAGACTCAGCCTAGCCAGATTTTAGTGAAATATTTGGCAATGTTTATCATGCAGTCTTTCTGTAAGAGTGGCGATGTGGTCTATGTGAAGATATAAATACATGGATTCAAAGAGGCTTGACTCATAAGATCCCTAAATTAGCCATTAATCAATAGTTGTCGATTTGGAGGATGCTCTCCAATGGAAGCGTTCCATGAATCTTCCTTTGGTCCTGTGTGGCACAGAAAATATTTCATGCTTGTTAAATTTTCAGGCAAGACAGCTATACTATTTTGAGAGTCAATATTCAAAAAAAATTTTTTTGGAAGCTAGAAACATGGCCTGAATTGAATAGGGTAAAGGGTAAAGTTTTATACTTGTGCTCACAAATTAATTTCATAAAAACATGATGATGGATATATGATTAGACAAGGTTTAGGTAAAAAAGATTGGGAATTTTAGTAGATTGCAAGTTTAGGATGCAGCAATAGTGTGATTATGCATGACAGTCAAAAAAAAAGATAATGTTATCTTCTTCTACATTAAGAGAGGTATAGGGTACAGAATGAGAAAAGTGAGTAGTGTATTGTGTTTAGTTCTGAGTAGGAAGGACATTGGAGAAAAAAATGGAGAAAAGGATAACAACCTTACACACATACACACACACACACACACACACACACACACACACACACACACACAATGGAAAAGGAAGATTGAGGGGAGGGGGTAAGATAATAGCATTCAAGCATTTGAAAAGCTGTTGTATTGAAGAAAGGTTAGACTTACCCTGTTGGGCCCCGGAGAGCAGGATTTAAAGCAAGTGGTACAAGTTGCAAAGACTCAGATTAAAATTCAAGTAAAAGAAGAACTTTCTGACAATCAGAATTGTTCCAATGGGCAACGTTGTGGGCTAGGGGGGGCGGCCCTCACTGAAGTACTTACACCGGTTGTTGACATATTGTCATCATGGTCTCTGAAATACCTTTCATTTTCAGATTCTGTGATTTGATTTTGTGGACGATACACTCAAACTAGTCTACTCACTGTCTCCTCAATACAGTCCACTCATTCTAAGATTTCATGCCACTGAAACTTTTTGAGCAGGATAGTGATGATGAAACTGGTGTTTGAGAAGATTAAACTGGCAGCTGTCAACATATTCACCAATGTAAAGGAATATGAAAATATTTGTCTTAATATTTCCTGGGGAAAAAAATATCTCCGGGACAGTATTTGCCTTTATCATGGAGTTATAAAGATTGGGAAATAGTGAGTTGTTCTGCATCTTGGAATATCCTGACCTCTGGTGGCCACTGTAAACATTCAACTTGTTTATCATGCATCTTTGTCAGGGCTACTGTTATTGGAGCCACGATTGTCACCGCCATCGTTATTGTTAAAACTTTGGACATAAGAATCAAATGACTTAAATGTTAAATTTACAATATCTTTGGAGACTACACCTGCATGTTGTGACTCAGACTTATGTTATACTGTGAATGTAAATAGATCTTAACGAGAAAATAAGCAAGGTTTGTTGCTATCCATGAGTATACAGGGTAAAGAGTGCTGGATTCAAAGTCGTTTGACAGCTCTGGATCCAATTTCCTCAACTATAAAATTTGAGATCTCTTCCAGTTCTAAACCCGCAGCTCTATGATCCTATGAAATACAAGTGAATGAGGAAATAAGAAAGACTAGCTTCTAATTTCTCTTGTCCCCTACAGGATCAAAACTTATATTCCTATGTTTTCCAAAGTGAAAAATAGCTAGTATAATAATTTAACTCCAGCTGTATGTACATTGTGCTTTTTATCCTAAATTGATTTATCTTGTAATTTTATTTGTAAAGGGGACCTTAAAAAAAAAAAGATTTATGGAGAGCAGTTGTGTCATTACCACATCTATCATGTATCTCTATCTTATTCTTCTTTGCATATCTTTGTTGACAATTTTTAAGTTCACAAGAAAAGATTTTGGGGAAGGGAGGTAATCATAGTTAGGTTACTTGCCCAGGGTCACCAAGTATCTGAGATCATATGAACTCAGGTCCATCCTAACTCCAGGGCCAGGGCTCTCTCTATCCACTGCTCCATCTAGCTATTCCTAAGAAAATCATTTTTTAAAAAAAGGTATCTCATCTTTTTTTTTCCCAGCAGAAAGGTATTAGGTAAGCAATAGGCAAAAACTTGCAGAGCTCTAAGCTTCAGCCCTATTCATTTCCTGTGTAATGAGAGCATATTGTTTAATCTTGAAGTGCCATACATAGTTACCACCTCAAAGTCAGAAACTGTTTATTTTTTAAAATTTGACTGAAGAACTAGCAACTCTTCCCCGAGGTCCACCGTTCTATTCAAATTAGTGTATGCCTAGCTTTCTGTAATCCAGTTCAAAAGTTCAGTCTTTTTTTCTGAAATCCTTCTCTGCTGCTTTATTTAGGCGTGGAATAGGTCCTGGGTTCTAGAAGGCTGTGCCAGGAGACTGCAACTGCTAGCCAGTTCTACCAACCTGGAAACCCTTTGAGTATAAGCCAGGGATTGGCTGTTGCCCAATATACATAAAAGCCAGGCCACTTACATTCAGAGAGACTTCTCATTTGGTTGGCCACAAGGTGGTAGATTCAGAAGCATAGAAACTTGCAAAAACCATATACTAAGTTACAGCTGAGTTGAAATTTGTGTTGGTGGAGTACCCACACAGCAACAAAATTACAGATTAGTGAAATATTGAAACATTTATTAAGTACCTCCTTTGTACAAGACATTGTGCTAGATACAATAACGGAAATGAAAAACAGTTCCTGCTGTCAAGGACATTACATTCTGCTTGAAATACAACATCTAAACAGATAATAAGCTAATTAAGGAAGTAGAGAGTACTAGCAATTAGGTGACTAGGGAAAAGTTTCCTAGATGAGCTGGCATCTAAACTGAGCTTTAAAGGAAGGTAAAGGTTCTGTGAGACAGGGGTGAGTAGGACATTTTCAGACATGATAGGCAGCCTATGCAAAGATTGACTGAATAGATTTGTGAAGCATCTACATAAAGATTATAATTGAATCCATGAGAGCTGATGACTCATGTGGAAGGATATAGAAAAAGAAGAGAAGTATTTCCAGCATGGAGTCTTGGGTAGGTGAGAGAATCTATGGTTAGCAAATGATACTGAGAAGTCATAGTCAGATAGGAAAGAGGAGACCTGGGAAATAGTTGAAGAAAGAGAGAGCATCCAAGAAAACAGATTGATCAACAGTGTCAAAAGCTGTAATGTGACATAGAAGGATGTGATCTGAGGAAAAGAAATCAGTCTTTGAAAGTTTCAGTTGACTGGTCCAGACAGAATCCATATTGCAAGGGATTCAGGAAAGGGCCAAGAGTATAGAGCTTTTTTCTTTTCTTTTCTATGTTTGGTTTTGAAAGCCAAAAGAAGTATGGAACAATGGTTTGAGGGAATGACAGGGACAAGTGAATTTTTTTTTTTTAAGATTGGTGGATATGGGCATATTTGCAGGGAGCAGAAAAGGAGCTAGTAGATAGGGAGATACTAAAGGTGAAATATAGAGAGATTACCAAGGAGACAATCTCCCAGAGAATAGGAAAAGAAATAAATAGTACAAGTACAGGGTTTGGTTTTGGCAAAAAGGGCTCCATCTTTATCAAAGACTAAGACAAAGGAGGAAATAGGAAGGTAGGGTAGAGAAATTTTGAATTGTAGACTAGAATTCACAGAAGGATGGTCTTTATGTTCTCAGTAAAGTAGGGGGATGAGGTCCTCTGCAGCACTGTGAAAGCTGGAATTGACAGCATGGGCCAACTGATTAGAGGTAGAAAGTGAAGGGTAAAAGAGAAAAATGAAAGACAACATTATGGTTTGGATTGATACGATTTCAATTGAGCATTCCCCCTCCCAAAACAATTCATTATGATTCAATAACTATTCAGGGTCCTTTCTGCTTGTTTCAGGAATATACAAGCTCAGGCTTTATGATCCTCCTTTGTAGTTCACTTTCTAGCCTCATAAGGTTCAAGTCCCTTAGGAGTAAATATGTAGACTTAGGGAGACTCAAGTCATTTATTGAACTCATTAAGCATTTATAAAGCTCCTACTGCATGCTAGTTATTGTCCTAGTTTCTGGGAACACAAAGACCAACCAACCAACCAAAAACAACTGGGTCTCTATCCGCAAGATATTTTCTACCTGGAGGATACAATATTAACACAGATAAGTAAATAAGTCACCAAAACCTGAGCTCAATGATAGGAAAAGCATTTTGTATAAGGTGATACCCAAAATGATGAGGCTTGAATGAAAATAAGAATTCCAAGGGTCAGAGGTAAGGAGCTAATTAATTTCAGGTTTATCCTTCATTTGCTATGACAGCAGGGAAGTGATGCCATGATATGCAAGTGAGTTGGATTTAAGCGAGGAATGACTGTGCAAAGTCACCAGGCTCACTCTCTCCTCTGGAGCCATCTGGGTTCAATGGCAAGATACTGATCAGGAGGACTGGAGCTAGCCCCAGATACTGTGGAAGAACTTGGCCTAAAGATAAGATCTTTAATAGGTCTCAGATTGACTGAGGAAATGCCATTTAGTGATTAAGGCTAGGTAAAAATGAGGCAAAAAAAGGCCTCTTTAACTGCAGTAAAAAAAAAAAAATCAATATGGGAGGGCAAGATTCTCGGGGTTTCTGGCCAAAACAGAAACAATTCCTATTTACATTCATTCTGAGTCTAACCAGGCTGAAACTATATTCAATTAGGACTTGTCCTGGGACTTGTTGCCCAATCAGTGAGAACCAGAGTGATTTGAGTTTAAGGAATGGTCCTTAAGAAAGAAATCTAGCCTCTAAACCCCAAGATATCTTTCAAGGTTTGGGAAGGGAAAGGAAGGAAGAAAGGAAGGAAGGAAGGAAGGGAAGAAGGGAGGGAGGGAGGGACCAGTATTTCCTCAGTCTCAGAGATCTATTAAAGACTTTAGCTTAAAAAGACCAAGGTCATCTGGGACTGCACCTGGGATCATCTCTAGTCATCCTGATGTGTGTCCTGCCCCTGTCTCCAAAGGAGAAGGCAAGGCTGGTGACTTTGCACAGCCCTCCCTCACTTTAATCCAGTTCACTTGCATGCTATGGCACCACTTCCTTCATATCATGGTCCTCTTTGAAAATAAAGGACAAACAACAACCTCTATGAGTAACAGGAGCTGCCCCACTGGGAACCTAACTGGAGCTGGTTTATCCTAGAGATTCAATATCGAGACACAGAGATCAGAATTGAAACACTGAGGACAAGTAGGCCAGCTTAAGTATGTCAACAGGCATTCATAACACTGACAGCATTTTGGTGTCAGAGATATATGCTTAAACACAGATTTTATTTATTTTTTTCTTTGGTTTTAGGTCTGGGTTGTTTCCAAGAATGGGACTGTCTCAGCTGGTCTTTGGAGCTATTGTGTAAATGGGCACTGTGATCAGCAGCTACCATATGCAGGAGAGGGTATGGTTGGTCATTTTTTTGTTGGAGCTTGAAAAAGAATTCAACCTTTTTGGGGGAGGGGTAGCTAAGTTTAATCTTTTCTCTCTGTTTACAAATATTTGGACAGATGCCCTCAAATCTGTGCAAGCCTTCATGATTCTGGCCATCATCTTCTCTGTCATTTCTCTTGTCGTTTTCATAATCCAACTCTTCACTATGGAGAAGGGAAATCGGTTCTTCCTCTCAGGTGCCATCATGCTGGTTTGCTGTAAGTATCCTAGAGTTAGCCTCTTTACCTTGAAATATAAATGTTTACAGTAAAGAAAGCTTGAATAATCGAGTAGGAGATTTCGGCTACATGAAATGGTCCTTTCTGATTTTCTTTTTGAAAACCTTTCATTTAAACCAGCAGCTGCCTCAGTTCTTCATAAGCAGTTGCAACACATTGCAACTGAAATAACTGAAAAAGCAACGTATTGCCATGCTTAATTAGTGAGTAGTGCTCTCGTGGGCTGCAAAAAGGGGAAAGCTGTAGCCACAACGTAAAGCAGATATCATCATCATCATCATTCTATTAATATTACCCAGTTTATGCAGTTGGGCCTGAAGACTGAATAGCTGTTGCTGCACATTCCTGTGCAATTAGGTCCTGCCCTGACATGCTGTGGAGATGGGTAGCACTTGGAGCCAGGGTGGGAATGGCGTTCTTTGGGTTACTTTAGACTTTTGATTGTTTACTGTCCTACCTAGACAATTCAGTTTTTTTGCAGAACTCCATGTTAGTCCTACCTGGAGTCTGAGTTAGTGACCTAAATTTCATTTTTAAATATTTATTATGCATAACAGTGAAGAAAGTGTGAACTTAAAGTCACAAAAATTCCTTTGATGACTTGCCTTGTATGATAAGACAAAAACTTAACAGCAAGGCCTGTGTTTCTGACTTCATTATTGGTCTCTCTTACTCTCTCTTCCCTTACTCCCTCTCCTTTCTCTCTCTCTTCCCTACAGGGCTATGCGTTCTGATTGGAGTCTCCATCTACACTGATAAATATGATTCCCAGAAAACTTTTCCAAGTTTTGATCACCATGGATATTCCTTTATTCTGGCCTGGATCTGCTTCTGCTTTAGCTTCGTTATTGGTGTCCTCTATCTTGTCCTTAGAAAGAAATAAGGCTGCTGGAATGTGTCTTTGGGGTTTGGGGGTGGGAACTGGGAGGGGAAAGCTGTTGAAACTGGGAGGGAAGTGGAAGCTGCTCTGCTAGAAGAACCATATTAAGGGTGGGGTGGGAGGATAGGGTGGGTATGGGAGGGGGAAGAACTAGACTCATTGCTGAGATAAATCACTACCACCACACACCCTACCCTCAAGAGAAAGCAGGCTGTGAGGAGAAGCTGCTCTGATCTTCCCTGGATACCGCAGGCCAGAGAGCTTCCCACAAGTCACCAGGGTTGTTCTCCTGCTGTTCCTAAGTCTGTTGGACTTGCCAGACCTCATGCCATTGACTTCCTAGCATGATGGAGAAGCAGTGAAGTTCTCATTCCTGAGGAATCTAGAAAGCCCTCAGACCTTTTTCACCAAGTTAAAATAGCGGTACAAGTTCCTGGCAATCACCGTGGTGTTATTTTTGTGCTGAATGTGCTAAATCTGGAAGCAACCTCTCCCTTCCTACTCAGAGCAAAACACTGAAACCTCTGTTACAAAGTGCCCCTAAAGCAAGCTGTTGGCAACACCTGATAATCTCTGTCATGATTAGCCTGATCAGAAAAAGTAATCAGAAAAAGTAAGTTAGAGAAAGTGTGTTAGCACCTAGTTCAATACTGACACATTGGAAGTGTTGATAAATGCTTGCTGATTGAGGCAGAGATTGAAGGGAGAGGACAAAGCAAGCAGTGTGACTGGTTAGGACTTTATAGAGAATAAAGGACTTCATACTCAAGAGGGACTTCAAAGGTCCTCCAACGATCCATCCCCTCCCCCCAGAGCAGCTGATCAAAAACGCACATTCACCCCACATGGAGGCCTCTCACCCCTCACGTCTGCTGGGCCCCTTGCCTAGACTCTGAGGCTAGGAGCTTTGGTAAAGCCATTAATTAACTACAAAGTCTACAGCAAATATAACATGCGAGCTATGGGACCAAGGGATTGTCTTACAAAGAGTGCCAAGCCTCCTGAACCGTGCTTCCAGGATCATTTTTTGATGCTGAGCTCAATTTTTTAGTTGCCTACATATGAGCAGATATTTTTCCTACTCACATGATGGAAAGGCAGTAAACACAACTGTTTATAATTCCCACATTAGGAGCAACAGAGGAAGTGTGGTCTAATTATCCAGACAGGGTTGGGGTTTTATTACTCCGTTCTGGCCCAGATTTCTTATATGATATTGGAGTATGTTACTTCACTTCTCTGGGGCTCAGCTTCTCATATTTGGGGCCCAGGATCTTAGATCTCTTCCTGGATTTGTACGTCATCTAATCTGGCCTTATTATATAGGAAACTGGGGCTCAAAGAACCTAGGTTTGTCAGATGGTCAATAACCAACCTGATTCGCCTTAGAGCCGGGCTTCTTAATCCTTTTTTGTGTCATGGATTCCTTTGACACTGTGGTGAAGCCCTGGGACCCTACTCAGAATAATGCTTGTTTCATGATTGAAGGAAAAGCTAAATTCCATTAAGAGATTAGTGAAAATACTCCCGTCCAAGTTCACAGATTCCCTAGAAACAATCCGAATACCTCTTGGGGGTTAAGAAACTCTACCTTACAGGGTATTGAGGCTTAATTATTAAGACAATTAATTCAGTTCAAGTCAGATTAAAGCAACAGAAAGGACCTTGGGTGAAAGGTATTACCTAATTGTAAAGTATTATTATGTCATAGCTCAATTATGAGAACAGATTGCTTGCTTCCTACCAGAAAGCAGAACATTCCCCCAAGACAAGTAAAACTTTGGTTAATAGGTAGTTAAGTTCTTTTTATAAAATGACTCTGATGGTACCTAATCAGATCATAACCAAACTGCTCTATTGCCATAAGGGCATTAATGTACAGGATTGAGTTATTCTGTTCCTACTGGTCAACTAGCCACTGCTTTCCTCCCCTTAGTAGGCAGAGGGGAAAGTGGGGTTCTTAAAGGGACAGCCAGAGCAGCTATTTAAAGCCATCTCATACCCGTGGTTTCTTTTCCCTTCTCCATGTGGAGGGAACAGTCTTGGGAAGGAATTTCAGACATCTTTCCCTTCTAACTTAACCTCTTCTCTCCCAATATCTCCTGTACTTTTTTTTCTGAATTGTGTGGGGTTGTTCTGCCACGATTGCTGATATTTATGTAAAAGTAGTATTACTAAGCAGTACTGGTGTATATTCTAGTTTTATGTATATGCTGGGAGCAGGGCACCAGATTACCTAAGGGTGGTGGCCAGGTTGGCTTGGAAAATTATGGGTTGATAAGTGTTTTAACAGACAAGAAAAGTTTAGACATGTAGTAAAGGCTTTTATAACTTCCAAAACCATTATGCCATGAGTTAACCAAGGAGATATTTGTGTCACTTAACAAAAGTCAAAATACGACTTGGAGTGAACATCATATTCCCCTCTTCTCTTTTTGTGTGACATTTCCTTCTCATGTAATTTGTATTACATTGGTAGGCATGTCCTAGTACTGTACTTGGCTTTTTTCATGGATTAAGATATTTCATATACAGTAATTGTAAATATTTTGATACAAATGTTTATAACTTTAAGGTTAAAAAATAGATTCTGATTCCCTTCACTGCATGAATTTTGTCTCTTCATTCTTTGAAAATGTTGGAAAATATGAATGATAGAAATATATAACCCCAGCTATAGGATTGCAATTTACTTGGTGCTTGGTTGAGAAATGAAAGGTAGAGCCTTGGGTCTTAATGTCATCATGTTGCTTCAAAAAATATCCTTCTGGAGCCTAAAATATTCCTTGGTTATCAATTAGGCAACTTTAGAAGGTGCAATAACTTTAACATTATGGAATGGGATCAAGTTCAGGTGTCTCTTGCTATTAAAAAATCTCATATAAAAACAGAAACCTCCTAAACAGACACATTAGAATAGATTATCTACTTCACAAATAAAACAGCTCTTTACTTGCCCAAATGACTCACCATAAGCTTCCCTCGAAATAACTAGTTCCCTTAGTGCATTCCAAGTATGAATTAATTTGCAAGTTTGATTTATGCATAATTTTTCAGGAAAACATCTCATGTATAAAATGATGGGGTATTTTTCCCACTGAGGAAAGATGGCATTTATACTATAGACCAATAGTGAAGGGAAAGAATAAGCTGCTGTCATGTTTATGTCAACAAAACCAGTATGATGAGACTGATTTCAATACATATGAAACAGTCTTTTATCTCATTACTCTTTGGAGACCTTTCCCCATTGGTATGCTGATAAATATTTAACCAAGGGTTCTCTAAAAAATAGGACATACTTTGTCCTGCTTTTTCCACACTTTTAATCTAATTACTGACATGTGCTTTATAAATTTCTTAATTCTAGACAATAAACAAAAGGATAAATCAAGTCCCTATTTAAATTTGTAGTGTTGCCAATTTCTGAGCTCACACAGATTTAACAATAGGCTCTCCTAGTTGATTAGAACTGACTTCAGCACACCTCTGCCCTATGTCACTCAGACATGCTCTCTGTCTTTCTCTCTCACTGTCTCTCTGTCTCTGTCTCTCTCCCCTTTCCACCCTCTGCCCTCCCCTCCCTTTCTTGATCCTTCCATGACATTCAAGTCAAGAACTCTTCTCTTCATGATATCCTGGAATATTCCTATTGAGCACCTCCTCACCCATAGTCTATTTTCTTCAATATTCTCCCCTATATAACATCCTATCCTCTCAGATACACAGGAAACAAATAATCAGGCATTACTTAGAAAGGAGGAATCCCAAGAGTTTCTGAGACATTACAGTTTTTCTTAATATTTTCACATTTGATTTTTCAAAAAAGGATAAATGGTAAAATATCTAGGTTTATAGTTTCTCCAAGCAGTAAACTCCTCTCCCTCGCTCCACCAAGGACAAATTGTATAAAAGACCACAAAGTTATGTAAATGGGTAGAAAGGGAGGAAATAAATGACAATGTTAGGAAATGGATTTGGAGAAAAACAAACCAAATTATACAGGATGATTTAACAAAGGTTAAATCAGTTACCACTTGGGAAGAGAATCATGGATGCTCCTTTGGATGGCTGATTAAAGAGTGTTCCCTGAAGATACTCCTCCAGTGGTTCTGGCAACCTTTAAGACTAAATACATTCTAGATACCATCAGGAAATTACTAGGAAGTCAATAAAAAATTCTTTCATTTAGTCACTAAATTTATGAATTCTAGAATTTAGGGATATGCTAAGAGATAAGAAAAAAGTAAATCTAGGACAAAAAAGAAGGCAATACTACTTAACACAGATGGTAGTAGGATCACTGAACTCAGTATCACTGCAGGAAATACAGACTGAAAAAAGTAAATATTTCTAAAAAGATTAAGTTAGAATCCTAATTGTCAGAGATTTAAGGAAAAATAAAGATAACTCAGACATTGATAAGGAATTACCGAAGAAAGTAGGACATTTTATGACATTTGTCAGGTTGAATAACAACACTTTTCTATAATAGGGCCCTTGAAAATATGTCACAGACAGTTCTGGGCTGGATAGGTCAAAGGTATGACATAATATGGCACATTTAATATTCTTAGAATATGCCTACACCTAACCTCCTGGTGTTCTAGAGATTTCAACAGATCATAAAAGTCAGATGATGCAAGAGGAACAAAAATCTTGATGTTATAAGCAATTTACACAGAGATTGATAAAGTAGAGGAAAAAACTAACAGGAATAAGTGCGTCTCAATCTATAAACAAGTTGCATTCCATACATTCAATGATAAGTTATATGTTTACATGAGAAAATTAATTCCAAACTCCAAATTATTTTCTCAATCTAGTACCTAATTTTATTTGTATATAATGTGACTGAAATAATGGTGCATTTCCATCATTTACAGTCATTACTGCAAAGGATCGCTGGGAGGGAGATTCAACAAATGTCTTCTTCTCTCTCTACTATTCTCCTGGTTGCCATATCTTTGGCCTTCCTCAAATGGCCATCAGTGGAATCTATGAAAAGAGAGAATCTATGAAGGCACCATCACAGTTACATTTGAATTAGAATATTGGAACTGATTCCTGCCCTCTAGTCACTTACGTTATCTGTGGAATACTCCAGAATATGTTTGTTGATGGGGACCATGGGATTGGTCAAAGAAGGAAGAGGTTGATAAGAGGATAGGAAAGACTGATAAACATGAGTAGGCAACCATGAGGACAGAGGGCTGTAGGAAACGCTTAGGAGGGGGTGAGAAAACAAATGTGGGAAATAGAGGACCACAAAGAAGATGGAATGAGAAAAAAGTTAAGGGTAACCAAGGGATAAAGAAACAAAGAAACTTTTATATACTTTAGTTTCCTCATGTGTAAAATAAGGGAATTGGAATCAATTATATCAATGGTCCCTTCTAGATCTTCCATTCAATGTTTTTTGTTCTATTTGACCTATTTGGTATTCCTTCTTCCCTGTTCCTACAGGGAATGAATGAATGAATAAATGAATGAATGAATGAAAAAATGCAATCACTACTTGCTGTTGCCTATCATTATGCTAGGTACAGACCACAAAAGTAGAGACCATTTCTTCCCTCTAGGCACTTATATTCTAATAGAGAGTGATAATACACACATTAGAATAGGGCTAGGAAGGGGTGCTTTGACCCAGAAAAGTTATAGTGAGGGTTAGTGGAGCCATAGGAGAGTATATTGGCATATCTCCTCCAGGAAAAATGGGTAGAATTGATTTGTTCATGGCTTCAGAACTGGAAAGTGAGAGTGGTAAGTGCTTGAGGGCAAGTAGCTAGTGAGACTGGGGAGTAAGAAATGAAGACCTGCCATCATCAATCAAGAAAGCAGGACCCCAGGGTAGATGTTCTAGAGATAAAAATGTTAAAAACATCTCAAGCATATTTTCTGGTCCAGACAGAGATTGCTACTGGTGAAATTGGGGGACCATGGCTAGCAAGCAGGAAGTGAAGAAAAACATAACTGAATCTTAAAATTCCAACTTCCTATATCCTCTCATCCCCATCATTCCCTCCAAATTCTGTTTCCCTGATGCCTCTCTTCCAACTAAATTATATATCATGTTATTAAAATTAAATATTAAAATATTTATTTAAAATATATATTCAAAATACATTAAAATAGTAACATTAATTATATATGTATATGAAAATTATATCAATCCTATCACTCTCTAATCCCTGCCAAACCCCTTCCACCCCTCATTGCATTGTTAATGAATTTCCTTCAGCCTTGTATTCTTCTAGTACCTCCTCCATTTTTTGGTCACAACCTGAAACCTTGCTTGCCCATGAAGATACCATATCACTTGCTACCCTCTCCAGTGTTAGGCCTCTCTTAATGCCCTCATATCACAGGGTCAGGGAGACATGGTAATATACTTCTTTCTTCCTCTTTCTTCCTCTTTCTTTCTTTCTTTTTTTTTTTACGTTTTTAAAATTTTATTATTATTATAATTTTTAATGTTCTACAATCACTTCCTTAAAATTAAGATTTTATCCCCCCCAC
>CM053770.1:156279038-156307509 GCA_028658325.1 Potorous gilbertii
TTTTGAACCTCTTTTGCCAATTGAGTTAGCCTATTTTTCAAGGTGTTATTTTCTTCAGCATTTTTTTGTTTCCTTTAGCACAGTGTTGACCTGTTTTTCATGCTTTTCTTGCATCTCTCTCATTTCTCTTCCCATTTTTTCCTCCACCTCTCTAGCTTGATTTTCATAATCCTTTTTGAGTTCTTCCATGGTCTGAGACCATTGAATATTTATTTTGGATGTTTGGGATACAGAAGTCTTGACTTCTATGTCTTTCCCTGATGGTAAGCATTGTTCTTCCTCATCTGAAAGGATGGGAAGAGATATCTGTTCACCAAGAAAGTAACCTTCTATGGTCTTATATTTTTTCCCTTTTTGTGGCATTTCCCCAACAAGTTATTTGACTTTTGAGTCGTCTGTCAAGAGTAGGGTATACTCTGGGAATCTGTGAGATCTCAGTTCCTCCAAGGTGGCACAATCAAGCGTGTACTGGTCTGGACACAGAGAGGGATTTTTATGCCCAGAATCTTAGTAGATACCTCTCCACAGCCACTTGGCCTCCAGTTCCACCAAGCCAGCACTGGGAGCTGATTTTCAGATAAGCTAGATGGGCAGGGCCACCATTCAGTTTGAGACAAAGACCAGCTCCACTCAGGGCTGAGTTAAGACTCAGCTCTTCAATGCCCCCAGGAGGTTTTATGCTCCAACAATGGAGCTTCCATACGAGCTGCTGTGCAGCCTCTGTGGCCACTGCCTGCTGCCGGAGCTATGAGAAGGCCCTTCTTCCTTTCTGGCCAGCTGATAAAACCCTGTCACTGACCTTTGGTGCCTGTGGGCCAAGGCATCTGAGGACCCACTACTGCAACTGGAAATTCCGCCCCCGAGGTATCCTCCTCCCAGAGTCTAGTTGCCCCTCGTCCCTAGGCCAAGGCTGAGCTGGGCTCCTCGTTCAGCTCCACGTCCAGTGCAATCGACGTTTCCATGGGCCTTTGAGGTCACTGTGGGCTGGAAATCTCCACTCTGTTGTTCTCCACTTCTGCTGCTCCAAAATTTGTTGAGAGTCCCTCTCTACAGGTATTTTATGGGCTGTGGGGTGGACCCTGCATAAGTATGTCTTTCTACTCCACCATCTTGGCTCCGTCCCCCCTCCACCCACACACAAATTACTGTTCACACACAAAAAGAGATTTTAGAATTATGGGATTGTTTTAGAATTACTTAGAACTATGTTAGAGTTACTTGAACTGTTTTCCCAAATTGAGTTACTCTGTGTACTCTTAGACTACTTAAATATGTTTACTTTGTCTAGTAACTACATATAAGTCAAATGTATATTCCCTGACATGGGCAAGTCCACTACACACTTAGGGTCCTGACTGTTTGCTGTCAGGTTGGCACTGGTTTATTTTTGTTTTGTCTGGATTTTCCTAAGTCTTAACTATATGCTTATCCACTTACATCACAAACTTAGGTAGTGATTCTTCATTGTGTTGATTGGTATGAGTTACCTTCCCAAATGCCATCTCAACCCAAGAATCAAACCCTTAGTACCATTCTAGCTTGTGCAAACAATCAATATATGACTTTTTTCTGACCTCAACAACCTCATAAATACAAAGCAAGCCCTCTGACAATTTATACTACATTATACAATTTGTCACCTGCCAACTTTTCAGGAATTCTGTAGAACTTAGTCTAAAAGGGTCAGGGTCTCCCATTGCATCCTGAGTCATCTTCCATCATCCTGATGAATATCTGGCCACTGGATCCAGATGACTCTGGAGGAAAAAGTAAGTCTTGTGACCTTGCACAGTCCTCCCTCACTCAAATTAAAGTCAATTGCAAGTTATGTCATCATCTCCCTGATGTCTTGGTCCTCTTTGAGAACAAAGGACAGACACAAGCATTTAATCTAAACCTCTGTTTCAGGGGTTCTGCGTGTGTGTGTATGTGTGTGTGTGTGTGTGTGAGTGAAGGATTTCAGTTTGATATTTATTTTCTTTCTATTATTGAACCAGCCTTACATTTCTGATACAAATCCAGGCATATAGTAGGTACTTAATAAATACTAGTTGATTTATTGATTGCTCCTCTTAGAGTTACAATTAGTGACTGATGATAAATGGAATGATAATATATTTCAAGGTATAAAGAATCTTAAAGACCATCTTATCTAATTTCTTCCTTTTAAAATTGGAAACTGAGGCCCAGAAGAGTTATATGATTTGCCCCAAACCACTCAAGTAGCCATTGGCAGAAGCAAGATTCAAACCCAAATTTTTGAACTCCAAATCAAACATTATTTACATCATCCTTCTCTGTCCCTCTCTCTAAGTCAGTATGGTTGATATAGCCTATATCCCTACAAAGCCCTAAAATAACCAAACAAAGAGCTTAAAATAACAATCAAGTCTATCACTGCAAAAGCAAATATAGGTTTCCATGCAGTCAAAATATCTGGATTCCACATACATTTTTCACCTTTCATTTAAGTAATTCATTGATGAGTTATAGAGTGCTTGGCTTGAAATTAAGAGTCCTGAGATGACTGAATGAATGTGGAAACAAATACAAACAAGCAAGACAGTCTCTGCCCTCAGGGAGGTCACACTCTAATAGACAATGCATACAGAAGCTAAAATTGGAGAATAGAGAGGGTTGGGGAGCCCTCTGGAACCAATGCCAAGTAAGATAAAGTAAGTGCTCATCAACTGGAGGCCAGGGATACAGTTCTGAATAGAGGTAGAGGCCAATGTACAGACAGCATGACATAGAGACGACCCTCATCTATAAAGTGGGACAAAAAGGTGCTTGAATTGTAGTGGAATTTGAGGAAGAATCCAAGGAGTCACTATTTTGGGTTCTTCATGCTAGGGTCAGATAATAGCAGTAAGGAATCAGTTAAGAGCTAACCAGTTAGGGTAGTTCTCAAGTGTCTCAAAGACAGCATCTATCCCAAAACTGACATAAGTTTCCAAGTTACATAGTTGGTTATACAAAATAGAATCAGATACTTGGAGAATAATGCAAATTTTTAGTTATAGGTTATAAATATGGGTGTTATGTCTGAGACTAGCCGGCCTCAGAAATCTTGCCTGTCAGGCCAGATAGGGAGGAGAACTTTTTCAGGACTCTGGAATCTATCACCTTCAGCAGCTAAGTCTTTTTTACAGAAAGGAGGCAAGGACTCTGGCTGAGGCAGCTGGTCTTATGGTTCACTGAGGATCATTTACAGCAAAATATCTGCTATAGAACAAGATGGAATCAATATGCCTTTAAGAATAGCTGTTTCTAAATTGGGAAGGCTCTATGTGTTACATAAACATGTCAGGGAAGCTCCTGGTATCATGGGGAGAGTAGGGTAAGGGGCAAGGGAGACGTGGAGACTCACTAGAAACTGACATTCTTAGGGAACATGCTAAAGTCAGTCTCTGCAAGTCATCTAGGGAGGGTAATTTTTTCTACTTCTTCCCCAGTACTATCTGCCTCACAGAGCTGTTGTGGGAAAGAGATTTATTTGTAAAACATTAAAGGGTCATAGAAATGTGACATGCTATCATTATTAATAGCATGATTTGGGGATATTTCCCAGTGGATTCCTGACACAATTTAGAAAAGGGAAATCTCTTTGAGAGAAAATTGCTAAGTAAATTAAATCAAAGGATAAAGATAAATTGGGATCAAGGAGAAGAAAATAAGAAGAGAATTTTTTTGAATGCCAAAAAGAAAAGAAGAAATGGACATTTAAAATAGAAAGGAGAGGGGGTAGGAGGGAAAGTGTAGCAAGAACAAATTTTAAACAAGGAAAGGACAACATAGAAAAAAAAATACTTTATTAAAATGTTTGCAATATTCTGATGGGGGCAACTAAATGGCACAGTAGATAGAGTACTGGCCTGGAGTCAGGAAGACTCATCTTACTCAGTTCACATATGATCTCAGATACGCACTAACTGTGTGACCTTGGGCAAGTCACTTTAGTTTTGTCTGCCTCAGTTTCTTATCTGTGAAATGAGCTCAAGAAGGAAATGGTGAACCATTCTAGTATCTTTGCAAAAAAAAACCAATGAAATAGGGTCACAAAGGGTCAGGCACAACTACAGTGAGTGAGGAACAAAATATTCTGACCCTGAAAGAATTCAGAAAGAACTGCCACACAGAAACGCATACATATACATAGGCACAAAAGAAAGATAAGCAACTCTCCAGAACCATCAGAATTATCACCAGTGTTCCCCCTCCCCATTTCTGCTTCTCCACCATAAAAAAATAAAAATGTGTCAAAGTATCAACGTGTACAAGAAAGCGAGAGACGACTAGGATAAGAATCAGGGGTTCTCTAGTAGGTAGAATCATACAATGTTAAAGCTAGAAAAAACTTGTGAGTTGATGACAATAACACATCATGTTTATATCAGGTTTTATAGTTTACGACACATTCTCCTTGCAAACAACCTTAGAAGGAAGGTAATACAAGTAGAATTATCCTCATTTTACAGATAAAGAAACTGAGGTTCAAGGAAATTAAATGACCTGCCTATTGGACACACATCTTATATTGTGTCAGAGCCAGTTGAGATCAAATTCCTGGGTCCAGTGTTTAACTACTCCTACCACCCTCATTTTACAGATGAGATAAAGAAGAGAAGTTGTGACTTGCCAAAATTCACACAAGTTACCTCCCTCCAGTGAAACCTTCCTTCCCCACATTCCCCCATCCCAGACATTTGGCTTTCCCATTTGGGAAGCCTTTCTCCACTAAATTCTAATAACACTTTCTTTGGAACTCTTTTAAGCACCTTCATGTTTAACTTTGATCTCTGAGGTCTTTTCCAGCCCTAAAAGTCTAATTCAGTCATTGTGTTATTTATTATTTTAGTGCTCCTGTTCCTAGGATTCAAGGTCTTCCATAACCTAGCCCCACCTTACCCTATTGCCTACTACTCTCCACTCCCTCCATGATGACTGGGCTCTGTTGTCTTTTCTGTTTACCTGGTTACTTTATGTTTACTCCTACCCCTGAATCTTTGCTCGTGCTATTTGTTCTCATGGAAGGTCCACTCTACTCTTCTCTGCTTGTGTAAATCCTCCCAATCCTTGTAGTACTGTGCTTTGCACATTGCTAACCTTTAATAAGTAAATGCTTGTTAAACAGAATCAACTTGAAGGTCCGTCCCATGTTCAGGAGAGCCAGCAAAGATGAGTCTATAAAGTCTTAGAACACTAATTCAAACTATTTGATTTATCACCTACTGATTTGTATTGTTCATGATTGTTTCACATTTATTAGTTGTGTCTTTTAGAGGCAGTAAGGTGACATAGTAGACAGACAGCTTGATTTATCACCTACTGATTTGTATTGTTCATGGTTGTTTCACATGTATTAGTTGTGTCTTTTAGAGGTAGCGAGGTGACAGTAGACAGATAGCTCCTACTGGACTTAGAAGACCTGAATTCAAATCAACCCTCCGGTAACTAACTAAGTGTGTCACCCTCAGGGAGTCATATCATCTCTGTTTGTTTCAGTTTTTTCAGCTGTAAAATGGGGATACTAATAGCGCCTAATTCTCAGGGTTGTAAAGATCAAATTAGATTGCTGTTTGTTCTTCATTTTTAAAGAGGACTAGTGACATCATGAGGCAATGTGTGTGATTTGGATTTAAGTGAGTCAGAATTGCACCGAGTCATCAGCCTCATTCTCTTTTCCAGAGTCAGTAGACAAAAGTCAGGACAACCAATGAAAGCCTAGCATACAATGGATGACCTTGGAGTTTTTCTCTTCCAAAAAGCAGGAGAACTAAAAATTTCTTAGTTTTAACAATAATTTCAACCTTCAAATGATGGAGGAATAAACAATACATTATACTCCTAACTTAATTCTCCCCCAGTGAGGACCTGGTGGTTGAAGTAAAAATGGTAGGAACTTGCACATCCTCTTAATATTTGTAATGCAAAAGGAGAAATCCAGTTATACTCTTATGTGTTTCCTAGATTTAGAGAGAGCTGATGTCAAAGGAGCAAAGGAAAGGATAGACAAGTAGAATCTTATTGCCTAAAATTCTACAGGGAGAAATTGGCCTGGAAGAGATAGGAAATGAATAAATGAAATTTTGGAAATATGAAGAGGAAGAATTTGTGAGGAGTAAGAAGGGAAATTATCTAAAGAGATGATTTGGATGCATAAGAAAAACTCAGCCACCAACATAGATTTGAAAAAGATATGTGCAGATGAAAGACAATGTAGACAATGGAAAAAGCAACATGCATAGGAGCTAAGATGGTGGCGGAAAGCCAGGAAATTGCCTGAGATCTCCCCAGTTTCCTTCAGAAACAAATTAAATCAAGCTTCTGAAAGGATTCTAGAGCGACAGAACCCACAAAAATAAAGTGAAACAATTTTCCAGTTTAAGATAACTTAAAAGGACTTCAAGAAAGGTCTATCTCACTTGAGTAAAATGGGAATGTAGCTCAGAACAGGTAGTATCCAGGCAAGCTAGAGAGAAACTTAGTCACAGCACAGATCCACAACCAAAGCCCCTTGGTCCTAGCTCAGTGGGCCAGTGGCTCAGCAGATCAGTACTGAGATCTCCAGCCCCAGAGCAAAAGGCAAATTTCTAGCCCCAGAACCCAAGAAACAATAGGCACAACCAGGCTGGGCAATTCCAATGCAGTAAGCAAACCACCAGTACTTGCGACCTCCATGCATAAACCAAGTGACGAGGCCCCTGGCCCGAAGCAAAAGAAGCTTTGAACAGTGTCCCCTGTGTCCCAGGAGTAGAGCTCAACTTTAAAAGTCATAAAATAGGGAAAAAGGAGCAAGAAACAAAAAAGAGCCTTGACTATAGAAAACTACTATGGTGACAGGGAAGATCAAAATAAAAACTCAGAAGAGGACAGCTTTATCAAAATGCCTACATATGAAACCTCAAAGGAGAATATGAATTGTTTTCAAGCCTAAAAAGCCTTCTTGAAAGAGCTCCAAAATGATTTCAAAAGTCAAATAGAAGAGGTAGAAGAAAAATTGGGAGAAGAAATGAGAGATATGCAAGAGAGAATCAATAGCTTGGAAAAGGAATGACAAAAATTGGATGAAGAAAATAATTCCCTTAAAAAGAGAACTGGCCAAATAGGAAAAAAAATCCACTGAAGAAAACAACTTCTCAAAAAAGTAGGACTGACCAAATAGAAAAGGAGATACAAAAGCTAAATAGAAAATAACTCCTTAAAAATTAAAATTGGGCAAGTGAAAGCTAATGACTTTATGAGACATCAAGAATCAGTCAAACAAAATCAAAAGAATGAAAAAATAAAAGAAAATCTAAAATACCTCATTGGTATAAAGCAAGTGACCTGGAAAATAGACCTAGGGGAGGTAATCTGAGAATTATTGGACTACTTAAAAGCCATGATAAAAGAAAAGAAGAGCCTGGACAGCATCTTTTAAGAAATTATCAAAGAAAACTATCCTGATATCCTAGAACCAGAAGGTAAAACAATCATTGAAGGAATCCATCAATCACCTCCTGAAAAAGATCCCAAAATGAAAACTCCAAGAAATAATATAATCAAATTCCAGAATTATCAGGTTAAGGAGAAAAGACTGCAAGCAACCTAAAAGAAACCATTCAAATATCAAGGAACCACAGTCAGAATTACACAGGGTTTAGCAGCCTCTACATTAAAAATTAAAGATTTGGAATGTGATATCATGGAAGGCAAGGGAGCTTGAATCAGAACCAAAAATCAACTACCCAGCAAAACTGAGCTTTTCTTTCAGGAGAAAATCTTTTGGGTGAAAATGGATATTCAATGAAATTGGGGACTTCTAAATTTTCCTGATTAAAAGGTCAGAGATGAACAGATAATCTGATCTTCAAATATGAGACTCAAAAGAAGCATAAAAAAGGTAAACAGGAAAGAAAAATAGTTATTCAATAATGCAGGTCCTCTGCATGAGAACATATCTTTATTAGGGCAGTTAGAAGGGGTATGCATAGACAGAAGACATGATATAAATTAACTTTGATGTGATGATGTTAAAAAAATTGAGGGGTGAAAAAAGAGATTGTATTGGGAGAAGAGGAAAGGGGGAGGCAAAATAGGGTAAGTTACATCACCTGAAGAGGTCAAAAGATGTATTACAGTGGAGAGAAAGAAGAGGGATTGAGCATTGTTTGAATCTCATTCTCATTAGATTCAGCTCAAAGAAGGAATAACATATACATGTAGTTGGGTATAGAAATTTATCTTGCCCATAGGGAATTAGGAGGGAAAATGGGAAACAAAAGGAAAGGAAGGGCTGATAGAAGGCAGATTGAGGGAGGTGGTGGTTAGAAGAAAAACACTGGTGAGGATGAACAGGGTGAAAGGAGGAAGAAATGGGGAGGAGTCAGATGGAAGGAAATACACAGTTAGTAAATGTATATGAATGGAATGAACTCTCCCATAAAATGAAACTGGATAGCAGAGTGGATTAAAAAAAGAGTGCTAAAATATGTTGTTTACAAGAAACATATTTGAAACAAAGAGATACACATAGAATAGAGGTAAAAGGCTAGAGCAGAATATATTATGTTTTAACTGAAGTAAAAAAAAAAGGCAGGGTTAGTAATTCTGATCTCAGACAAAGCAAAAATAGATCTCATTAAAAGAGATGAGGAAGAAAACCACATCTTGCTAAATAGTACCATAGACAATGAAGCAATATCAATACTAGACATATGCACCAGGTGATATAGCATGCAAATTCTTAGAGAAGTGAGCTATAAGAAGACATAGACAACAAAGCTGTATTAGCAGAGAACCTCAACATCCCCCTCTCAGAATTAGATAGGTATAACCACAAAGTAAACAAGAAAAGTTAAACAAGTGAACAGAATTTTAGAAAAGTTAGATATAATAGACCTCTGGAGAAACATGAATGGGGAGAGAAAAGAAAAATGTACATAGCATCCTTTTCAAATCATGAGGCAATAAAAATTACACATAATAAATGAATGGAACAAATGGAAGCTAATTACTTTATGAAAAAACAGTAAAACAAAACCAAAAGAATGAAAAAATATAATAAAAAATATCTCATTGGAAAAAATAACTGACGCAGAAAATAGAACAAGGGAAGGGAATTTGAAAATTATTGGACTAGCTAAAAGCCATAATTTTTAAAAAAGACTCTAGATATCATCTTTCAAGAAATTATCCAGGAAAACTGCCCTGATATTCTAGAACCTGAGGGTGAAACAGAAATTAAAAGAATCCACCGATCACCTCCTGAAAGAGAACCCAAAATGAAAGCTCCCAGAAATCTTATAGCCAAACTCCAGCATTACCAGGTAAAGGAGAAAATATTGCAAGCAGTCAGAAAGAAACAATTCAAGTATCATGAAACTACAGTCAGGCTAACACAAGATTTAATAGTTTCTACATTAAAGGATCAGAGGACTTGGAACATGATATTCCAGAGGGTAGGATTATAGAATCACCTATGCAGAAAAAATCAGCATAATTCTTCAGGGGAAAAAAATGGAAATTCAATGAGATAGAGGACTTTCAAGCATTCTTGATGAAAATATCAGAGCCAAGAAGAAAATTTGACAGGGCTCATAGATGTAAGTTGAATATGAAGGGATAATATCTATAAAAATAAAATTAAGCAATGAGAGAGGAATGTACTGGAAGGAAGAGAAAGGGAGTGGTAGAATGGGATAAATTATCTCAAAAAATAGACAAGATAAAGTTTTATATTGGAGGGGAAATGGTGGGGAGGTAAGAGGGAGGAAGTTAACTGGCTCAAAGAGGGAATGACATACACACTCAAGTAGGTATAGAAATCTATCTTACTCTACAGGAAAGTAGGAGGGGAAGATAGATGTGTTAGAAGGGAGGGGAGATTGAGGGAAGGGTAGTCAGAGGCAATTTTTGAGAAGGGATAGGATGAAAAGAGAGAGAGAATAGAATAGAATAAGGTGAAGGGAAATAGTAATATGAAAAAAATTTTGAAGCAAGTTACTCCGATAAACATGCCATTTCTCAAAGATAAGAGAACTGAGTCAAATTTATAAAAATAACAGTCATTTTCCAATTGATAAATTGATAAACATATGATCAGTTTTCAGATAGAACAATCAAAGCTCTCTATAGCCATTTGAAAAAATACTCTAACTCCCTATTGATTGCAGAAATTCAAATTAATACAATTCTGAGGTTCTACCTCATATTTATTAGATTGGCTAATAGGGCATAAAAGGAAAATAACAAATATTGGAGGAGATGTGGGGAAAATGAGGCATTAATGCACTGTTGGTGGAGTTGTGAACTGATTCAACCATTTTGTAGAGCAATTTGGAACTGTGCCCAAAGTGATAAAAAAAAAAACCAATCCCTTGACCTACCAAAAGCTCTATATCCCAAAAGAAATTAAAACAAAAGGAAAAAGGACCTATATATACAAAATATTTATACAGCTCATTTCTGGGGGCAAAGAATTAGAAATTGAGGGGATGTCCATCAATTGGGAAATGGCTGAGTAAGTTGCGCTATGTGATTATGATGGAATACTACTGTACTAATAAGAAATGATGAATAGGATGCTCTCAGAAAAATCTGAAAAGACTTGCATGGGATGATGCAAAGTGAATGTACTATATATAAAGGTACAGCAATATTGTAAGATGATCAACTGTGAATGGCTGTGCTCTTCTCAGAAATACAACCATCTAAGATAGGCCTGTACAACATCGAGGGCCACTTATGGCCAGTGCACCACTGCTACCCACCAAAAGATTTCTGGCTGCCCTCAAAGATGCAAATCCCTCAACAAAACTGACTATGCAAAGTTCCCTTAGAGCAGGCTTGCACAACGCAGGGATGCTTGCGACTGCCAAAGGATTTTGAGAGGCCCATGAAAAATGTAGAGAATGTAAAACAGGCCCATGGGCCATATGTTGTGCAGGCCTGATCTAAGTCAACTCTGAAGGACTTATGATGAAAAATGCTATCCATCCCCAGAGAAAGAACTGATGGTATCTGAATACAGATTGAAGCATACTTTACTTTTCTTGAGTTTTTTTGTCTATATCTTCTTTCACAGTATGACTTATTGAAATGTTTTGCATGACTACACATGTATAACCTAAATTGCCTTCTCACTGAGACAGGGTTGGGGGGTGGGGAGGGAAGAAGGGAGAGAATTTGGAACTCAAAAGTTTTAAAAACAAATGTTAAAAATTATTTTTACATGTAACAGGGAAAAAGAAAATACTGAATAAACAAACAAAAAATGAAAAAAGAATACAATAGCCACAATGAAAAAAATAAATAAATAAAATGGATTTTACTTTTTGGCAAAAAAAAAAGAATATCAAGAGATTAATGAAAAAAATGCAAAGGAAGGTGGGCTAGACATATCAGATCTAAATCAATATTATAAAGTAACAATCATCAAAACTATTTGGTACTAGCTAAGAAATAGTGTTGGATCAGTGGAATAGGTTAGGTACACAAGACCCAATAGTCAATGACTATAGTAATCTACTGTTTGATAAACCCAAAGACTCCAGCTTCTGAGGGAAGAACTCTCTATTTTACAAAAACATTTGGGAATACTAGAAAACATATGACAGAAACTAGGCATAGATCAGCATGTCATACTATATACCAAGATAAGGTTAAAATTAAAGGTGATATCTTAAGCAAATTAGGAGAGCAAGTAATAGTTTACCTGTCAGATCTATGGAGAAGGGAAGAATTTATGATCAACAAGAGACAGAGAACACTATGAAATGCAAAATGGATAATTTTGATTACATTAACTTGAAAAGGTTTTGCACAAATAAAACCAATGCAACCAAGATTAGAAGGGAAGTAGAAAGCTGAGAAACAATTTTTGCAGACAGTATTTCCGATGAAGGCCTCATTTCTCAAATATATAGAGAACTGAATCAAATTTTCAAGAATACAAGTCATTCTCCAATTGGTAAATGATTGAAGGATATGAACAGGCAGTTTTAAAATGAAGAAATTAAAGTTTCCTATACTCATACAAAAAAATACTCTAAATCACTATTGATTAGAGAAATTCACATTAAAATAACTCTGAAGTACCACCTCACATCTATAAAATTGACTAATATGACAGAAAAGGAAAATGATAAATGTTGGAGAAGTGGGGAAAATTGGAATACTAACACATTGTTGGTGGAGTTGAGAATGGATGCAACCCTTCTGGAGAGCAATTTGGAACTTTGTCCAAAGAGCAATCAAACTGTGCATAGCCTTTGATGCAGCAATACCACTACTAGGATTGTATCCCAAAGAAATCATAAAAATGGAAAAATACCCACATATACAAAAAAAATTATACCACTACTTTTTTGTGGCAAAGAAATGGAAGTTGAGGGGATGCCCATCAATTAAGGAATGACTGAACAATTTGTGGCATATGAATGTAGTGGAAGACTATTGTCCTATAAGAAATGATGAACAGGTAAACTTCAGAAAAACCTGGAAAGACTTACATGAACTGATGCTGAGTGAAATGAGCAGAGCCAGGAGAACATTATACACAGTAGCAATCACATTGTGTGAGGACTGTTTTTGATAGACTTAGCCCTCACAGCAATGTAAGGACCTAAAACATTTCCAAAAGGCTCACAATACAAAATGCCATCCACATCCAGAGAAGGAACTATGGAGCTGAAATGCAGAATGAACCAACTATTTTCTCCTTTGTTTTGTTTTGATCATGGTTTTTCCCTTTGTTTTAATTCTTCTATGCAACACGACTAATGTGAAAATGTGTTTAATACAAATGTATGTGTAAGATTGCTTGTCATTTTTGGAAGGGAGATGTGAGGGAGGTAGAGAAAATTTGGAATTTATGGAAGTGATTGTTGAAAACTGAAAGCAAATTAATTAATAAATTTTGGTGGGGGGATGAAACGATGAGCAGGCAGATTTCAGAAAAACCTAGAAAGACTTACATCAACTGATGTGGAAGTAAAGTGAGTAGAACCAGAAGAACATTGTGCACAGTAAGAGCAACAATGTATGATGATCAACTATGATAGATTCAGCTCTTCTCAGGAATACAATGATGCAAGACAATTCTAAAAGACTCGTGATTGAAAATGCTATCCACATCTAGAAAAAGAATTGTGGAGTCTGAATGCAGATCAAAGTTGAATGTGTAGCCTCATATATCCTAAACTTGGGAAGGAGATCTGTACTGTAGTGTCACAAGAGTCTATGCTTAGTCTTTTGCTGGTAAATAGTTTTCTCAAATGACTTTTGCAAAGGCGCAACTTCCATGCTTACCAAATGTTTGAATGACACAAAGCCAAGAGGAGACAGCTAACACATTGTATGAGTTGTCATCCAAGAAGATCTTGACAGGCCTTATTATTATTGAGAACACCACCATTTTTCCATCACCCAGGTTAAAAATCACTTCCTAACTTACTCACACCAGATATCCAATTCATCAATTAATCTTGTTTCTCTCTCCATAACATTGCTCATATGTCTCCTCTCTTCTCACACAGTCACCATTCTCATGTAGGCCCTCATCTTCTCTTATCTAAACTATTGCAATTGTCTCCTATTTGGTCTTCATGCCACAAGTCCCTCTCCACTCCAATCTATCCTCCACACAGCTGCCAAAATGATTTTCCTAAAGTACAAATATGACCATGTTCTCCATATTCAATAAACTCCAATAACTTCTTATTACCTATAGGATCAAATAAAAACTTCCCTCTCTGTTTGACATTTGAAGCTTTTCATAACCAGACCCCTTCTTACTTTTTGAGTTTTCTTACACACTACTCTGCTTGCTTCCAGCACTCTTTGGTCCAGGGAGGCTGACTTGGTTGTCTCTCACACACAATACTCTCTTATCTCCCATATTTGTTCAATGGCTGTCATCTACAACATCTAGAAGACTATACTCCTTCACTTCTGTCTCTCATCAAATCTTTCCTTTTCTGTTGCCACATCTTTCACACTTGCCCCCTTTTATCGATTCATATAAGCACTAGCTTACTTCAGTCCTTGATGACCTTCCACCTGGATTATTGCAATAGTCTCCTAATTGGTATCTGTGTCTCAAGTCACTCTCCACTCTGATCTATTCTGCACAGAGCTGCCAAAGTGATTTTCCTTAATTGCAACTCTGACTATGCTACTGTCCTCCTCAGTAATTTTCAGTGATTTCCTATATGCCTCTAGGATTAAGTATAAATGCTTCTGTTTGACCACAAGTTGGCCTCAACTATCTTTCCACTTTCATTATACATGATTCCCCTTGCTGTAATCTAGCTAAAATGGCCTTATCTCTGTTCCTTACATATAACACTCCATCTCCCACCTCCATGACTTTGTACTTTCAGTGCCCCCATGGCTAGAATTCAATTTTTTCCTTAGTTCTGTCTCATAAAATCTTTCCTTTCCTTCAAGATGCAGGTGAAGCAATAACTTGAATAATCTTCTAACTTGATTCCCCAAATTGCTATCAACCTCCCATATTAAACACCTAGTATTTATTCTGATATAATACCAGGCATGAGATTTTTGTCTCTCCCAATGCCCAATTTCCTCTTATGGGTCCTTTTTCTGGTTGCTGGTTTGGACTCACATTAATTTCCCAACTACCTAACTTGTGCAGGGATTAGTGATTTGAAACCCTGCAAAGGCTTGTTCAATTTTTGCCCATGTAACCAGGTTATTCTCTTTATTTGCATCAGAAAAAATATATTCAGGCTTCATAAAGGGATCAACAGGTGAGAATATACTCACACCTCATTACTTCTGTTATATACTCTTTGCTTTCCATGACATCAGCTATAGGTGAGTAGAGAAGCAAACTCCTGCCTGCTCTTCTACATCTTGAGATTTAGCTTTTATATGCTTACATATTATTGTCTTATTGTCTCTCTCACTAGAATGTAGGTAATTGGACAGTAAGAACTATGTATCTTCAGTGTCTAGTACAGTACCTGGCACAGAGTAGGCATTTAAATGCTGTGGCCTACTTGAATGCTTAAATGATATCCCCTAGGTTCCTTCAAGACTCAACTACTGCCTTCTACATGAAACCTCCCTCCCACCACATGGAGAATCTTTACCTAAAAAAGACTAGACTGGCCCCAGGACCTGGTGATTGGCTCCAATTTTCTTATCTGTGTACTCCCACCTCCACCCCTCACCCAACGTGGGATACTGGTCTAGAAAAAAGCTGTCCCTGGGATCTGATTTGTACTAACTTCCCTAATTTGGCTTCCTGGTAATATAAAAGCATAAAATGTTCCAGTCATGAGAAATCTAGGCCCCAGGGACTTAGTGGCCTTATGAAATGCACATGTTACCCTGTCCTACTAACCAGACGTGATTCCATATGAAGATCAAGGAGAGGGTGGGGTATCTAGAGAAGCGAAGCATTCCTCTGTATCCTCGTTGCGTATTCTTATTATATTAGGGAAAAGTAAACCTACTTATAAAATGACATTTTCAATGACTTGTGAGTGCCTCATTTTTTTGTCCCAGCATCAAATCTAAATTAAGAGACTGCTAGTGTTAAGAGCTGTGCCGCCAATACTTGATTGTGTACATGTCTCCCCCGTTAGGAAGTGTGTTCACTGATGCTAGAAGCTGTTCTGCTTTGGAGTTTGCATCACCAGTACCTCACCAGTATCTGGCATGTACCTAGGGCTTAATAAATAGTTTTTATTGATCTGTTGATGAACTGATTGACCAAGGAGAGGATTATGAATTTTGATCATGTTGAGTATCAGTTGCCAACAGACCCTTCAGGTGGAGCCATCCAGCAAGCAGGTGATTGTTGATGAAGGACTGAATCTCAGAAGAGAGAATAAGGTTGGATCCATAGATCTAGGAGTCAAACACCTAGAGAGAACAATTGAACCCGTAGAAGCAAGAAAGATTACTAAGTCAGAGAAGGTATAGAAAAAGCAAAGATAAGAGAATTTAAGACAAAGCCTCAGGGAACACTCACAATTAGCATATGGGAGAAGATAATACAAAGGAAAAGTCTCCAAGTTAAATATCTTAATTTTCTTCAATAAACCATCAAATGTCATGGTATTAGTGCTCCTCATCCTTCTGGCAACCTTTTTCTGGACACTTTACAGTTTGTTTCTCCTTAAAATATGATTAGAACTAAACACAAACCCCAGATATGTTCTGAAAAGGGTGGAGTGCAAAATGACTCTCACTCCTAGGTTCTGGACACTACATATTTTATTAATAGCATCTAAAATTGCATTAGCTCTTTTTGCCTGCTGAGCTTGTAGTAGAATAAAATTGCTAAATCTTTTCCATGTGAATTTTTGTCTAGTCATACCTCCTTTCTCTCATACTTAAAAATTGATTTTTTTTAACCAAGTGCAGGACTTTTTTTTTTTTCCATTAAGTATCATCTTTATAGATTTGTCCCATCATTCTAAGTTATCTACTTTATGGCTCCAGATTTTGTCTTCCAGTGTGCTATCTACCTTTCCCATTCTTGTGTTATCTGCCTTTATCCAAATCACTGAAGGAATTATCCCTGGGAATTTGAATGAGACCGGGTAGGCAAATGTTGCCTAACTTTGAGAGGTTTATCACCTTTGTAACAGAATTCTTGATGATTAATGTAAGCAGAAGGCCACCTGCCCCTTTATTTACTATGATGTAAACATATTTTATCTCTCATACTCCCTAGACTCTAGATTTAAAGAAACCAGAAGCTAGAGGAAGTCAAATGTGCCATCCACTCTATGGTAGGAATGATATCTACCCTATGCAGAATAGGCTAGTTTTTCCCTAAAAGGTAACAAAAACATCCTCAAGACTTAATTGGTTCAGGGGACTAAAACTTAAACCGTTGCTGTAATTCCTGGGTCACCTAAGCGTAAAAGTTCAGCACATGAGGAGTCAGAAACTCCTCTGGCTTAACATACTCTGCTGACCAGTTGTACCATCATAGCAAATATAGAGATAGGAGAACTGTACCCAAGTGAAACAATGTTGTATCCCTGATAATCATACTATTCCACACTATTGTTAAATAAATCTCCTTGGAGTAAATGTTAGATAGTCTATAAGTGAACTTATCCACAGCGTTCAAAGCTTCTCTATTTGTTGTAATTGATGATTCCACATATGGATGGTGTAGTGGTGGCTGGTGGAGCACCTGTGCTTTCTTGGTGTTAATTATTAGGCCAAAATCAGCACAGGCAGCAGAGAATTGATCCATACTTTGCTGCATCTCAGCTTCAGAGGCAGCATTGACTGTACAATCAATCATCTGCAAACAGAAAATCATGCACCAAAACTCCCTCCACTTTGATCTTGACTTGTAGCTTTTTCAAATTGAAGAACTTGCCATCAATATGGTTGTTGACCTTGATGCCATGTTCATCCTCATTGAAAGTATTTGACAACATGGCTGAAAAAATCATGCATGGGAGCAAGCACACAGCCCTGTTTCATTCCATTGGTGACTGGGAAGGCACAAGATCATTGTCTACTATCCAGAACCTGGGCAAACATGCCATCATGAAATTGATGTACAATATTGATGAACTCTGGGCAATCAAATTTTGACAAAATTTTCCATAAGCCCTCACAACTAACAGTGTCAAAGGCCTTGATCAGATCTACAAAAGTTGTGTACAGACTTCTATTCTGTTCTTGGCATTTCTCCCGGAGTTGTCAGGCAGCAAACACTACATCAACTGTTCTTCAGCGCTTTCTAAAGCCACACAGGCTCTGAGGTTTATGACCATCTTCCAGGTGAAGGATCAGCCTATTAAGGAGGACTCTAGCAAGGATTTTGCCAATTTGAATGCTGTGGACAAGTTCACTTACCTTGGTAGTATACTTTTCAGGGAGGTTAATACATGCATTGCCAGAGCTAGCTCAGTGTTTGGGAGAATCCAAAGAAAAATTTGGGAGAGAAGAGGTATTAGACTGACTACCAAACTGCTGACCTCACTGTTGTATGCCTGTGAAACATGGACAATCTATCAGTGCCATCGCTTCCATTTGAACTGTCTGGGGATTGAACTGATTCTGAGGATCACCTGGCAGGATAAGTTACCAGACACTGAAGTCCTCGCTTGAGCTGAACTGTCAAGCATTCAAACTAGGCTTCAGAAAGCACAACTCCAACGGGATGGCCACATTGAATGCAAAATGCACACTTGCCAAAAAGTCTACTTTATAGAGAACTCACATGGGGCAGGCAATCACATGGTGATCCTCTTTGAGAATGAAGGACAACAACCAGACAGTCTATTAGTATCTCATTTTATTTCAGTCCTAAGACTAAACCACTGAACTAGCCTGAATCAAGAGTGGCCCATAACAAACTCTCAAGATCTACTTTTAAAATGACTGCTTTCACTATCTTCCCACTTTGCACTGACCCAGATAGATCAGAATGGCCAGGAACCAGTCCCAAGGGATGAAAGAGGATGTTTTCATAGAAGAAAATTGAAGAATATGGCCAAGTAGAAATCAGACACTACTATTTCTGACTCGGTTACATATACATTGAGTAGATAGATGGGAATCTTATCCAGTATGCTAAAATGCAATAAAGGGTAAAAACCTGACATCCCCTTTGCCATAGCTTTTTTAGAAATGACGACATAGTTGAGAATCTAGTAGATTATATTGTCAGAAACAGAGAAGTGAATGTTTTCTAAGTCAATCCAGTTTTTGTTTGTGAGGGAAGGAGTTAGTCAGGACATCCCTCATCAATTGATGCCTTTCCCTTCAGCCCGGAAGGAGTAGGTAACAAAGAGATAATAATGTCTTGAATGAAGAATAAAAGAAGAATTCTTATTTTTATAGGGTGTGAAGAAGAAATTCTTCCCTTGTGGAATTTCTAGTTCCAGATGGCAGTTTGCCACTGGAAGCTGAATATTGACCATGCCCTTGGTGACCTTTTAAAAGCTATCTAGTGTGGAGTCAAGATGGCAGAGTAGAAAAACGCATATATTTTAGCACTTCCCCCACAGCCCACAAAATACCTGTAAAAAAATGACTCTCAACATAGAACAGAGTAAAAGAGTCTTCCAGCCAAAGGTAACCTGGAAGGCCAACATGAAAGGTCTATCTCATGGGACGCTGAGCAGAGCCCAGCCCTGGCAGCCCCACATTGGGAGGAATAGGATCTGTACAGACCTCTGGGGCAGAATTACCAGCAGGGAGGGTCCCAGATCCCTCAACCCACAAGCAACAAAGAAAGCTTCAAAGGTCAGTATGAGAGGACTTTCCCAGCTAAGGGAGAGGGGAACAGGGTTCCCCTAGCACTGGCCCCAGGTGGCAGTAGCAGCAGTGGGCGACAGGCAGCTAGGGTGCCCATGGAAGCAGCCTGAGACCATTATCCAGGCAGCTCAGCTTAAAGTCTCTGGTGGAATAGAGCAGCTGATCTGAATCTCAGCTTTGAACATGGTACTGAGAAGAGGAGGAGCACTAGCACTCTCCTCTTAACAAAGGATTCAGAAGTCAAGTAACTGACTGGGAAAATGCCCAAAAAAGGGGAAAAAATAAGACCATAGAAGGTTACTTTCTTGGTGAACAGGTATCTCCTTCCATCCTTTCAGATGAGGAAGAACAAGGCTTACTATCACAGGAAGTCAAGGCCTCTGACTCCAGTACCTCCAAAATGAATATGAAATGGGCTCAGGTCATAGAAGAGCTTGAAAAGCATGTCAGCAGCCTGCTAAAGGAAAACCAAAAAATGCTGAGAAAAATAACACCTTTAAAAAGAGGCTAACTCAATTGGAAAAAGAGATTAAAAAAGCCAATGAGGAGAAGGAGGCTTTAAAAAGCAGAATTAGCCAAATGGAAAAGAAACTTCAAAAGCTCACTAAACAAAATAGTTCTTTAAAAGAGAAAATTGAGTTCAGGGAAACTAAAGAGCTTTGTGGAGTATGATTCCTGGAAGCAGAGAAGAGAGCCAACTATCGATTCAAGGGAGAAGTGACCCTAAACTCAGAAGTGAAATTTCATAGACAAGCCTAGGAAGACAAGGTCCAGAAAGCCCAGATGAATAACTTGTCCAAAAGAGGTGCTATGCCCAATAGGGAGCAGTATGACAACACCACAAGGAGAGAAGGGACACAGGTACCCTCAGCATCAGAGCTGCCTTGTTTATGTCCCCTATTTCCCACATATACTACCAGTATACTCTGTACATGTGACCACTTTTCCCACTGACTCTGTCTTTATTTGTAGAGATTACATCCCAGGTTTATGGGAAGAAAATTTTGTAGCTAATGTCTTTACTGTGCCATATCAATAAATATCTTTCTATGGGTTAGTTGTGTTCATTAATTGAGTATTAAATGGAAATCTATGCAGGGCTCATGAGCTAGGAGTACAGATGCAGAGAGTATCTTTTTTACTTGGAGTAGAAGAACCCCTTGGAGACCTCCCTTGCAACCTTTGGGTATAGTTTGGTGATGGAGTATAAGGTAGATCCCAAAGGGGGCCCTATATATTTTTATGTTTGTTTGTTTGTTGTCAGGCAGATTTAAACTCTGTAACCATGGGGCAGGTCAAATGACTCCCTCACTAAAATGATAATTATACTTATCAGCTGATAGTGATCTGTGAGATCTTGAAGATGAAAGGCCCTAGGAAACAAGAAGTCTAATTCCTGATTCTGTGGTTATTTCCCTCACTACAGCATTTCTTCTGATTTCCTCTTTCTCCAGACTTCTTCCTTCCCCTATCTAAAGAAACATTGTTAGACATGGTTGTATTACCCTCGCTGTCATTGTCATTTGTGGCAGCTGAGAGTGTGGAGAAAGAGTAAGTAAGAAGTAAGGAGGCTCCATGTTCCAAGTCTGGAAGGTTGGATGGGATTGAACTGTCCTGTAAGTTCTAAGTAGATAACCTGAATGCTTCAAATACTGTTGTGTTTTATGGCAGGATGTATCTAGGCAACTTGGGGTCCCTGCATATAAATGTTAATATTTTTAATGAATGTTTTTGTTTCTTTTAAGCAAGTGCCTTGGAATCCTCTAGGATGAAAGGCACAATGAGACAGGAATAAGAGATTATGAATATAATGAATATATTATATAATATATTATGAATATCCTGTCTGTTATTGTCCTCCTACAGAAGCACCTGCAATCTGGAGGACAAAAGGTGAAATTTACTCTGAAGGGTTCATGTGACATGTAATTTGGCTGTTTTAGGAGGTAACCCACCCCCTCCCCGCAAAGGCAAAATGTTCCTAAGGAGAAGGGAGTTGAGAAGATGAAGATGCAGAGAAGTGGAGTACTTCATATTTCACTTTGTCAGTTTCAAGAGGAAGAGGGAAGCCTGACCAAACCCAAATGTGAACCAAACTGAATCCCATACTGTAATCCAATAACAGTCGAGAGCCTTTGTCTGCTCTTTGTTCCTGAAGTTACTTGGACCCTACCATACCAATCTGTCATGGCAGAAAAAACAGATCAAGGAGGAAACCAGAATAGTAACGAAGAGGGAAGGAGCATTGATTAATTAATTAAACAGGCAGCTAGGTGGCCCAGTAAATAGAGAGCTGGGCCTGGAGTCAGGAAAACTCCTTCTCTTCTTGAGTTCAAATCTGGCCACAGACCCTTACCAGCCGTGTAACCGTAGGCAAGTCACTTACCCTTGATTGCTTCAGTTTCCTCACCTGTAAAATGAGCTGAAGAAGGAAATAGCAAACTACTCCAGTATCTTTACCAAGAAAACTCCAAATGGGGTCACAAAAAGTCAGACATGACTGGACAACTTTAATTAAACCTCTGCTATGTGCCAATACTTCACAAATGTTATCTCATTTGAGCTATTGGGAGGTAAGTGCTATTATTTCACAATTTAGGAAACTGAGGCAAGCAATTTAAATGACTTACCCAGAGATACATAACTAGGAAGTGTCTGAGGCTGAATTTGAACTCAAGTCTTCCTGACTCCAGACCTAACACTCTATCCACTCCACCAACTTGAGTCAATAGCAAATTTATTTATCCATTCATTCAGCACATTTTTATCACGAGCCAACTATATTAAAAGCATTATGCTAGATACACAGAAACTCCAAAGGATAGAACATGCTTCCCACTGGGGAACCCCTATAAGGGCTCCTGTTTAGAAGTGTAGGTCTCTTTCTCTCCCCCTTTCGGCAATCTGAATTATCCAGCTGATTTTGGAGGGTCATGAAAGGCTGTGAGATTCACAGACTTTATAATCCAGACGGACTCAGTGAATCACTGTGAAGGACGTTTTGGGTTTTATTTGTTTTTTTTAATCTCCAGGGTTTCTATTATGTACTTCCAACCATAATGTGATGAGAATTAGAGGAACAATGATAAGATATTTTTCCTTACCTAGACCTAGTAAGTATGGCATGATGCTGTATTTACAGATGCCAATTCATGTGCCAGCTATAAGGATGAGAGAAACCTTGAACAAGTAGGAGGAACTCCTTTAGATATACACCTCTCAGCTCTCAGTGGATTCTTTCTTTCAAGTTTCAGAATGTCTCCAAGCATATAATTTTTTTCAATTATATGAAAGAGCTGTTTTTTTTAATTGAGATGATGATCAGACTAATGATTTGTATTGACACTGCTTATTACTTTCTACCTTCATTTAAAAGATAATCACTGTCTAGTGGAGCATAGTCTTTCACACTCCTCCCACACCTACCATTTTCATATTATTTGTGAGAGTCATACTGAAAAGGAAGGAAAAAAACATAAATGTACAACTGTGCAGCAGAATGGAAAAGGTTAGAAAGTGCAGTTTTTCTGTGTTTTGGTTTCTAAGGTCCTTGAGCAGGTGGGTGGGGAAGGAAAGCTACCTTTGGAACAGGGTGCTTTTTGAGAGCTAGCTTACCGTACTGAGTATTCCAGGACCACATCACCTAGGCAGGAAAAACAGGATGGACCAGAAATCGTGGGACCATAATATGAGGGGAAGAAAGAAGGAGGGAGGGAAGATTATAGCAAATTAGCAGGCCTTTTGTATTGCACCATCTATTTTAAAAACAAAATACTAGCAAGCTTACAGACTAAAGCAGTAATTTGTCATTACGGTACAGATAAACGGAGAAATTAAAAGTCAAGGGCAAGAGGAGAAGGTGCCTTAAGAAGCCCCAGGGAAAGAGTTACACAAAAAGATTAAATATTCCAAGTAAGATAAGGCATGGGAAAGAATTTCCTGTCAAGTCACAAAACTGAGGGAATAGGAAGAAGATTCTATTGGTAGACTTCATGTAGTCATGGTGAGAAGGAAGAGATGCTAGAACAAGGCTTTTTTTTTTCAGATATTTCTAAATAGCTAAAATCTTATAAATTAATATAATGTCTATTGCTCAGATTGTGACATGTAGTTTGATGAATAATTCAAAGAGCTTATCAGATAGATGACAGATAAATAGATAGACAATAGAGGTTAGAGGAAGATATTTGATTACTTAGAGATGAGAGATAAATAGATAGATAGGGAGATAGATTTGCATATATATTTATCTCCAGAGAGCTAGCAAGGCTTCAATATGTGTTGAGTTAAGTCTAAAACCATCCTTTTCATCCTTCCCAAATTTTATGGCACACTCCTTTATAGCAAACATTCACTCAAAATACAGTGAATATCTATTTTAGCAAACAAATATTCAAGATTTAAGGGTAAGCCATAACAGTTCCCCAGGCAACCATGAAGCTGAGGGTGGAAAAGATATAGAGAAGGAACAAATTCACCAGGTCTCAGTCAGCAAAATTCTGTCCCAGCAGACTTTTGTCCTTAAGTGGGACCATGAGTCAGACAAGGCTCCAAACACTCATGATTATATTCAGTCCAGGGTAGCAATGTCCTTCACTTGCAATCTGCTGATGCTGGCATTTTGCATCATTGCTTAACTCCAAAGTTCCTGATATTTCCCTGGCCCAATGCAGCTTTCATCTTCTATCATCCTTCAGTACTGAGAAAAATTATACTTCCCAAGAGCCCCCTTGCCAATAAAAGTCCACATATATATTTCATAAAGGTACTGCAGATGCTCAATGAAACAGGTCCATAATTGAATAGGAAGGAAAAGGTGGATTGCATTTCATTTGGGATATTGCACTATCTTTTTAATAACCTCAATATTCCCCCTGACACAAAGGCAAATGTTCTTTATGAATAATCTTCTGGTGATGCTCAATGTCCATGAATAATAGGATGTCACAGTCTTTGATGAATTAAAGGTGCAGGTTATCCAAATGGAAATGAAAATGATACATTCGAGATTGTGCTTTTGGTAACAAAAGTTGCATCTCTATGATACTTCCCTGGGCCTCAGCCAAAGAGGTATTGCGAGAGCTGATTCAGACCAAATATAGACGATAGAAAGAAGGTTGGGCCAAACCTGCTGAAAAATGGACCAGTGGGTAGAACCATTGGAAAAAGGAGTCTACTTCCAGAGCACAGCTAAAGACGACATAGGCTAAAGAATGAAGAGCCAAAAGGACAATATACTCAGTGTTTACAATGGAGTAAGTGAAGACAAGACTGAAAGACAAGAACAAATCAAAGTCAGATGCAATGTTGGTAGCAGAGTATTAAATTTGAACAGATGGTAAATAACAAAGATTTTAAAGTAATATGTACTATCAGTCACAATCACTCCATTAGGCAGTTTTGCTTAACTGTTTGTGGGAAATGTACTTTGTGGAGATGTTTATTGTCTATGTCTTTTGTATCTGAACAAAATACAGCAAAAAAAAAACCCTTCATTTTTATCTTCCATTAGCCCCTTCTTTTCCCTGAGGTCCTCTCAGCTGCTATCTGCCTTTTGTTTCTATCATGCTCCCTCTAGAATTACTCCCCCAACTTACTCTTATACCCCTAGCTTGGAGTTCCTATAGGGCAGCTGACTCCTACTCCCTCACCCTGAAGGTCTAGGTTTCTAGTACTCTTATTTATAGGCCCCCATAAGTGTGTTTTCCATTAGCAGTTTGTCAACCAGACTATAATTAGCTTCTAGAAAAGAATATTTACAAAGATAGATACAAAAGAATTTTTCCTCCAAAAAACCTGGTACACATTTTTTTTTCCACAAACAGGGAGATTATGGCCTTGAACTCCAAGTATAATATTAATGAGGCCTATATAAAGAGAACACATGTGGCCAAAGGGTAAACTCACAATTCCTGGCTGCTGGAAGTCCTTTACTGAGTTCATAGCCAGCATTCTTCTTGAATATTAGGGGTCATGATCTTAAAGCTGCTTCCTCCTGTGGATGGAGATTGTTTTCACATCTGTTAGTGTCTCTGTCCTATGTGTGTCTTCTGGATACATTGTCTGCTGGTAGCCCAGTCTGTTAGGTGATGTGGCCAATGATGGGGTTGAGATGTGGGTAGGGAGAAGAAGTGTAACCTCCCTTTCAGGTCACTTCCCACCTACCCTCCTTACTGCTTTCTGGTTCAGGAAAAGAGAATTATCTCCTCAAGACCCTCCCAAACCTAAAAATCCTCCACAGTTTGATTGGCCTACTACTGAACTATCCCCCTCCTGAACTTCCTCCAACCACTTACAGCCCCCAAAGGTATGCTTATTTTGTCTAGTTAGCCAATTAGCTATTCCCTTCTTAACCAAATTAAAGAGAAGTTCCTACTGATAAAGGGTATAGATAATCCTGTTTACAAATTTTAAAATCTAGTCTGGTCTATTAATGATTGAGGTAAGGATGTTGAGCTCTGTATTCAATTCTATACTAATTCAGTTCTATGGCTGTACTTTACTTTTCTTCAGTCTTTATGCAGATGACTGTTAATCTGGGAGAAAGCAAGGGAATAAGCATTTATATAGAACTCACTATATTCTGTTCCAGGTAACTAGGTGGCAAATTCCAGGGGGCAAAGCAGATGAAGCACCGGGCCTGGAGTCAGAAAGTTGTTGTTGTTGGTGATGGTGGTGGTGGTAGTAGTGATGTTTTCAGTCATGTCCAACTCTCCATGACCCCATTTGGGTTTTCTTTGCAAAGATACTGGAGTGGTTTGCCATTTCCTTCTCCAGCTCATTTTACAGATGAGGAAACTGAGGCAAACAGGGTTAAGTGACTTGCTTACAGTCATATGGCTAGTAAGGGTCTGAGGCCAGATTTGAACTCAGGAAGATGAGTCTAAAGACCAAAGTATGAACCTGGGCAAGTCACTTTACCTCTGCCTGTATAACACTGGAGAAGTAAATGGCAAACCACTCTAAGATCTTTGCCAAGAAAACTTCAAGGACAGTATTAAAAAAAAAAAAAAAGGCTAAAAGACATGTCATCCAAAGACAAGCCCCTCAGGTGAAAAAAGGCTATTGTGCTATGGTCCATGAGGTCACCAAGAGTCAGACATGACTCAGTGACTGAATAGCAACAAATATTCCATTCACTGTGCTAAGCACTTTACAATATTATCTCATTTGATCCTTACCACGGCTTTACAGGGTGGATGCTATTGTTATCCTCTTGTTACAGATGAAAAAGCTGAAACCAAGAGAGACGAAGAAATTTCCCCAGGATCACACAGCTAGTAAGTATCTGAGACTGGATTTGAACTCATCTTCCTGACTCCGCGTCCCTGTGTTCCACTGTACCACCTTGTTGCCTCTAATCAATCAAACGACTGAATGAGAATTTATTAAGCTCATATTATATATGAACTCTGCTAGACTCTTGGTATAGAAATACAAAAAATATACCAATCCTTACCCTCAAGGAGCTTATATTCTAAGGGAAAGAGGAAGATAACAAGTACATATATACATAAATTTGTACATGTGTGTGCTCATACATATGCATGTATACACTTAGCATTGTGCTAAGTGCCAGGGATACAAAGAAAAGCAAAAGTTAGTTCCTGATCTCCTGACCTGAACTCACTGTCTAACAGAAGAGACAATATGAAAACAGCAATGTACAAACAAGCTATATGCAGGATAAATAGGAAATAGTCAACCTAGGGACAGTACTAGAATAAAGAGCCACCAGAAAAGACTTCCTATAGAAGGTGAGATATTGACTAGAGCTTGAAGGAATTCAGGGAAGCCAAGAGGAAGAGAGGAGGAGGGAGAATATTGCATGCACAGAACACAGCCAGTGAAAATGCCCATAGTCAGGAGATGGAGAGTCTTGTTCAGAGTCAAGAGGTGGAGTGTCTTGGAGGCCACTTCCACTTACAAAATAAATGTTGTGGTAGGGGTGGTTATGAAAAGCTTTGAATGCTGAAAAGAATATTTTATATCTGATTATGGAAAGTGATAGGAAACCACTGGAGTTTATTGAGTAGAGAAGGGGTATAGTCAGACTTGCATTTTAGAAAGATCATTTTGACAGCCAAGTGAAGGATGGACTGAAGAGGGGAGAGATTTATGACAGGCAGAAGAACAACTAGAAAACTGTTGTAATAGTACAGGTGTCAAGTGATAAGGGCCTTCACCAGGGTGATGGCAGTGTACAAGGGGGAAGAAAAGGAAAGTATGTAAGAGAAGTTACAAAGGTAAAATTGATGGATCTTGGCAACAGATGGGATCTTACACTGTGAGGGCAAGACAGAGTGAAGAGTTAAGAATGACATGTAAACTGTGACTGGGAGGATGGTGGTACCTTTGATAGTTATAGGAAAGTTACAAAAGAGCAAAACTCCAAGGCAGATAAAGATAAAGTTGTTGGGAAGGAAGGACAATTGTCAGGAAAGGCTTCACGTAAAATGTGGTCCTTGGGGGGGGGCGGAGCCAAGATGGCAGAGTAGAAAGACTCACATATGCTAGCTCCAAATCCACAGCCCATAATTACCTATAAAAAGAACTTCCAACAAATTCTGGAACGGTAGAAGCCGCGCAGCAATGGGATGAAGGAGATTTCCGTTCCAGAGAGCCCTGAAAAACCGACTCCAAAGGTCCATCGTGCACCAGACGGGAGCGGAGCCCAGCCCTACCCTGGCCGCATGGCATGGAGAGGAACAGATCCAGCAGATCCGAGCAGGCTTCAGAGACGGAATCTCCAGTGGCTATGAAAGTCCCTCCACCCACAGACGCACAGGTCAGTGAGAAAGACGTCTGAATGGACTGAGAGGGGAGTGGGGTGTCTCCATGACTCGGGCCCCTCGGGAGGCAGCAGCAGAGGCAGCGGGTGGCCAGAGCGTCCTGGAGCAGGCAGGAGTTTGGCAGCAGCTCCATTACAGAAGGTCTCTGCGTAAACCCCCTGAGGGAACTGAGCCTGGGAGGCAGCCCTGCCCCCACCTGAGCACCAGAACTTAAGCTACCATTGAATAGCAGCCAGGCCTGCTGCCAAAAGCCCTGAGGCTGGGGAGCAGCATTTGAATCTCAGACCCCAAGCACTAGCTGGGTGGATCTAGGTGGGGGTGGAGAGGAATCTCATAAGTCAAGTAACTGGCTGGGAAAATGCCCAGAAAAGGGAAAAAAAATAAGACCATAGAAGGTTACTTTCTTGGGGAACAAATGATTCCACCCT
>CM053770.1:156307609-156324726 GCA_028658325.1 Potorous gilbertii
AGAGGAATTCTGAGGCAGAGATGAGAAATGAGAATTCCAGGCATGGGAACTGCCAGTACAAAGACGTACAAAAAGGAGATGGAATGTCATTTGTAAGAAACAAAGAGGCCAGTGTGATGACATTTCAGAGTGCAAAGATATTGATATTCAGTGAAACCAGAAAGACAGATTGGAGCTAAGTTGTGAAGATCTTTAAAAGCTAAATGAAGGAGTTCATATTTTATTTTTAAAATAATAGGGAGCCATTGGAACTTATTGAGTAAAGGAATGGCATAGATCTAAATTTGAGGAGAAAAGGCATTTCCATACAGTGGAAAGAACACTGGTTCTAAAGCCAGAGGTTTGTTGCTGCTCAGTCATATCTGACTCTTTGTGAGACTCTTGGCAAAGATACTGGAGTAGTTTGCCATTTCTTGCTCCACCTCTTTTTTACAGACAAGGAAACTGAGACAAAGAGGGTTAAGAACTTGCCCAGGATCTCCCATCTAGTCAGTATCTGAGGCCAGATTTGAACTCAGTCAGTCTTCCTGACTCCAGGCTCAACACTCTATCCACTGTGCCACCTAGCCGCCCAAGTCCAGAGACCAGGATTCAAATTCTACCTCTGGTTCTTACTACCCACGACTCTTGCTAAATCACTTAACCTTCTTAGGATTCTGTTTCCTCATCCGTAAAATGAGGGGATTGAACTAGATGACCCCTAAGGTCCCTTCCAACTCTAGAATCATGATGCTAACAAAATGAATAAGAAATTCACTTTAGCAACAGCATGGAAGACAGACCAGAGCACAAAGAGATTTGAAACAAGGACTCCAATTGAGACACAGTTACAATAACTTAGATGAAAGGCAATAAGGACCTGAGCTAATTGACTCTCTATGCTATGGATTTATGCTCATCTTCAGAGAGAAGCAAGATGACTTGGTTGTTGTCAGACACAGGGGAGGAAAACTCAGAGAGAGCATCACCAAAATCCAGATAGGAGAAAGTGTCCAGGAGGAAAGGTTGGTCAACAGTGAATGCAAATGTCAAATGTGGATGTTATTTTCTGAAACCAAGAAAATGAAGATTCAGAAAGTCATGCCAATGTTGTTTAATATTTATTGAGTCCTAGCTATGCACAGAACAGTGCTCTTGAGAGGCTCTGAGGTGGAAAAAAATAAAGATGAGATCCCTACCCTTGGGGAGCTGTCCATTTCAGTTGGGGAGACAAAATAAAGGTATTGTAATATGATAATTTTCCAAACTAACGAGGGGTCTGAAACATGGAATATAAAATCCCTAGGAAGGAAGGAAAATGAGGGTATCCAATCAAGAGACAATTCTGGCAGCAAAGTTCATTTAAGCTCCAGAGGTACGCTGAACAGCAAAGATAAGGAAATGGGCCAGACCTCTGAGCTCATAGGAAGGCTATAGAAAGATCACTAACTGGGAGTCCAATGGCCAACATTCAAATTCCAGTTCTGCCACTCACTACGTATCCTTGACAATTAGCCTCACTGAGACTCACCTATAAAATGGAAGAGGTTAGACTACATGACCTATAAATTCCCTGTAAGCTTTAAATCTGTAATCCTATGAAAATGACCGAAAGGGTGAAATCAGCCAGCATTTTTTCCACAGTATTTTTCTGATATGTTTTGAGTGAAGAGGGAAGGAAAAGTGAAGTAAAGGGACATAAAACATTTGATCCATTACATAATTTCTCATGGGGCATCGTAATATGTCTCTGAATATGCATTAGATTAAGTAAGTGAGGTGAGGAAGTTGTAGGTCTCACAGCAAGCACACTTCTTGTACGATAACCTTTTCTTTACCTTTTGTCCCTTCCCCCCCCATATCGTACTCTGTCCTAGCTCACATATGCAGAGGACCAAAGTGCAGACACCCATATACATAACATAGTGATGTGAATATGTCACACTTTCCCCACAGATCAGGCATGGAGAAAACCAGAGCTGGACCCATAATCAGTATTATGTTTCCAGTATCTACCTACATTCATTCCTCTCTCAACAGTATCTCATTTAAGGATGTAAACTCTTGTCAGGGCAGCCTCTAGTTAGTCTCATGTGGACTTAACAGTACAAGCAAAGGGGTTATTTCACCAGGAATCCAAGAACTTGAGTTCGGATCCTAGACCTGCTATTTTAATGCTGGTATGACTCTGGGTCCCTACTCTCCTCATCTGTAAAATGAAGCTTGTTGGATTAAGCCAGTTCTAGATCTTTGATATTTTATGAATCTACTCCAAGGTCTGTGTGGGCCTCTGCTAAACTTTGGCTGGCAGAGGAGGGATTGGCCCATGGGGGTGGGGTAATTCATAACATTGGACTCCATGGCAACTCCCCACCCCACCCATCTGGTCTAGAGCCTGGGGTGTGAGGAATTATCAGATGAAGCTGTTTTGTTGCCAGTCTTTTCCCCAGCAGTTGGAGCAGCAGCAAACAAGCAGACAAGCAGGCTCCAGGTTCCCAAATGCTAAGCTAACAGGGGGCTCATTAGCGGCATCACTACACCTCATATCCCCTCAAATAAATCCTGTTCACTGCCCTCACTGTGACATCTGAATTTTGACTTTCAGTGGCCAAGACTACTTCCTATTTCCCTTTCCACTTTTTCTCCCACCCTCCATCTTCTTCTCTTATTCTGTGGGAGTATTCCTGGGAAGCTGTTCTCATGATGAAGGAAAACAGGGAGGAAGAAACAACCCCGTCCCCCATTCCCCTGCTCCACCCATTCAGGAAGTCCAAAGCTCATTCCCTGCCACTAAAATTTGGCCTTGCCAAACAATTCCAAACACACTCAGGGTGGGTTGCCTTGACAACGGAGCATCTGGCTGCTAGGTGACCAGGAAGACTGTAGTAAACAGGACTGGCCAGAGTAGAGGAAAAATGGGAAGGAAGAAAATCAGTTACATGGAGAGATGGCCAGAGGAAACAGATCGAGGAGTGGCTCCGGGAGGTTCATAGGCAGACAGACAGGGGAAGGAAGAGGCCCTAAGGGAGAGCTGTGAGGAAGAGAGAAGCGGAGTCCATCTAACCTAACCAGAGGCCACCTTCTAAAGCACCACTCATTCTTCGCATCATAAAGAGACCTGGGGCCCCCAGCTGTGCCCCCACCCACTCACATGCACTTTCTGAGCAGGCAATGGCCAGCTCTCAAGGTGATTGCTCCACAGGATGCGCAGATGCCTGGCCTCTCTGATTCACTCCAGCTGCTTGGGAAATGAAAGAAAAGCCCATTTCCTCCCCCTGGAAATGACTGCATTAGCAAAAGGCCTCAAACAATTCCATTTAAAAGCAGAAAAGGAAAGAAGAGAGGAGGGGCTCTAAAAACCTTCAATCCTCCAGCAGGAGTCATATTTAAGAGCTTCCAACATCATAGGCTTCAAATTTATTAAAACTGGACCTTTCTTTTCTTCTGTGACCCCATCTCCCATATGGTTATAATTCAAGAATGAGAAATCCCAAGGTGAGAAATCTCAGAATTAAGTATCCTTGTTGTTCAGTCATTCAGTTATGTCCACCTCTTTGTGACCCCATTTGGAGTTTTCTTGGCAAAAATACTGAAGTGGTTTGCATTTCCTTCTCCAGTTCATTTTACAAATGAAGAAACTGAGGCAAGCAGAGTTACATGATTTGTCCAGGGTCACATAGCTACTCTGAGGCCGATTTGAACTCAGGTCTTCTTGACTCTGGACCCAGATCTCTACCCACTATAACACCTATAATAATGTTAATTTAATCACTTAATATATGCATATGTCTTTTCCTTTCTGGACTAGCAGACCTTTGCCATTGTGTCAACTTTATTTTCTCAACCTGTGATTTGGTAGCCCAATGAAGAATGAAATCTACTATTAAATTTTTCTAAGGTTTAGAATAAAATCAAAGATCATTTATTCCCAAATACCTATATACATGGGAAACTTGCTTGGGAAAAGATGTAATATTTGCCATCTCTTGCTAGCTTTTGAGTGGCCTCCTTCTATCTAAGCCTTTAAAGCTAAAACATGTGTAACCCTTGTGTCAGAGGCTCTCTCCTGACATGAAAGACCTAGGTACATGTTAAAGCCTTTTCTCAACCTCTCTCTTGCTTATCTGAGTACTGCCCAAGTGAAAACTGAGAACATTATCTTATGTACTCCCCCCAAATGATAACCACCAATTCCTCTTATGAGTGCTCTGGTTCACAAGGCTTCAAAGATAAAACAGTGTAGGAGAAGGCAATGGAAAAGACTCACATCTATAAAAGTTAAGAAACCCAATTCTGTTTCTAGAATACTTCTGCCTTCCTCCTCCACCTCCCACCCAGAAGAAGCCTACATCGTCCTCTAAACTTAATTTGTTACCCTGGGAGAAGTCCAAAGGAAAGAGAAAGACCTCAGGATTCATTAAAGAGTTGAGATCCTTCCCCTCCAGCTAGCCCTCTCTAGAGACCTATACAGTTCACTTGATTATTGTACTAGCCTAGCTAAGATCCTATTGCGAGGCAGCTCAAAGTTTGCACTCTCTATTTGCTCTTTGCTATGGTTCCTCTCATCAGTCTCCATTTTGTTCTCCATTAACAGCCTTTTTTCTTAGGTACTTTATCCCCCTGCTGCCAATGACCTCAGTTTGACTTTGCTGCTCCAGTTCCCTACCATGTTGACCTGTCTCTTCCAATGGTTGTCATAAGCTCTTCTCCCATATGATCTCTCGAGCTCCTTCTTCCCAAGACATAGTGCCAGTAGCAAACTAAGAGAGAAGGGCTACAAGTGTCAGAGTTCTTTCAAAATGAAATAGCTAGAGACAACAAGCCACAGGGCTATTTTAAATTTGTCAGCTCTTTCACAAGTCTGGGTCTAAGATATGCCTTTAAGCTATTGAAAATGTTTTGCTCTTTCAGTCAGTTCCCACATGTTTTACCCACCACAAAAAGAGTCTTCTTGGCAGCTGTGGAAAGTCCATTTTAGATCACTCAAACACAATTACATTTTCCACTCTGGATAAGATTATAAAGAGTTTTTCCCATTCTACTCCCTCCCTCTCTTAGTCTTGGTCATGTGCCTCCTACTTAGTAAACACTCCTCACTGAGGCTTTTTGAGATTCAAAACTGTGTACATGCTCACTTTGCTTTTATCTATATATCATAGGATCATTAAATCTAGAACCAGAAAATACCTTAGAGGCTTTATCTAATGCAAACCCTTTATTTTATAGATAGGCAAACTGAGACCTAAAACAGTTAAATGACTTGCTCAAGGTCATATGGGTAGCATATAGCAGTTTTTTAAAAAGTTGGTTTAAACCCACCAGTTGCTAATTGTATTTTCTAAGCCTCAGTTTCCTCATCTGTAAAACTGAGATAATGATACATGCATCACCTATATCATGGAGTTGTTTGGTATTGTTGATGTTGTTGTCATTTAGTCAACTAGCCACAACACGTTGGGATTTTCTTGGCAAAAATGTTAGCGTGGTCTGCCATTTTCTTCTCCAGTTCATTCTATAGATGAAGAAGCTAAGGCAAACAGGGTCAAGTTACTTTCCCAGGGTCACACATAGAGTAAGCATCTGAGCTCAGATTTGAATTCAGGTCCTGACTGCGTATCTCCCACTCTTATCAATTCTGCAACTTAGATGCTCCCCATAGGGTTGTTAGAAAATCACTTTATAAAATATAAAGTAATCTTTTGGTGGGGATGGAGATCTTGGTTCAATGAAAAGACTTCCTAGGATGGAAATTCCTTTCACCAATCCATATCTGCTACTCATCACTTCCTCCAAGATAGACAATGTGGTATAGTGGATAACGTATTGTACTTAACATCAGTTTGAATTCTGCCTCTGACATTTACTATCTTGATGACCAGGGGCAAATTACTGAGTCTCAGTTTCTTTATCTGTATATATTATTTATATATATTATCTGTAATAATAATATCTGCAGTACTCCCTTATAGGGATGTTGCAAATATATCTCAAATATATATATATCTCATATATATATATCTCAAAAATATATATCTCAAATGATATAACATTCCACATATTGGCATTATATAAGTAATAACTATTATCATTAATCCTTTGCAGCCATTAGGATGTGTCCTGAAAATCACCCTGAAGGCTTCTCTGAGAGGACTAGAGCCAGCTTCTCCCTGTTCAGGTGCTTGCTCGGGAGAGAGAAAGTTCTGTACTGCAGGAGAGGATAGTACAGACTCTGTTACATATGAAACTAATTGTTTTCTATGCTTATTTCATGAAAAAATGAGAAAGTAATCATAGGTAGGAACAAATGTGACAATGAAGGAAGCCCTAACAAGTGATTTAGGGCTACAAGTGGAGTGGGCTGAGTGAGTCTATATTACGTAATGTCTGCAGAAGTCTTATTCCAATGTTATTCATTATTTTCTGGAGATGACCTTGGGCTCTGGAAGGTTATACTAATTTAGGACAAGCTCTAGAAAAGCTTGGAGTATGGAAACCATCCTTGCTAAGTACAAAAAAACTCATCAGCAAATGCTTGGCAAATAAGTAGAGAATTTTTTAGTCCTGATCATTTAATTTCATTCAATACTTATTGTCTACTATATGCAAGATATTGTGCTAGAAAATGTTTCCCCTTTGGTGGAGGGGATGGGAGGGCAATGTATACTTTTAAGCCAAGCTCTTAATTTCATTCATGTAGGAAACTTTCGGTGAGAAAATTCCCTCCACTGATGCATATTGGCAACTCATGGTATCAAAAAGTTATAAGGAGACACAGAGGTTAAATGATTTGATCATGTAACTTATATGTATCTGAGGTATTTCATGACCATTTCTATCCAATATGCCACATTCCCCCTCAGGTACTTAACAAAAACAAAAATAAAAGACCCAAGTCACCAAGGAATTTATATTCTACTGGGCAGGAATCCAATGGGTACACTGATAAAATAAATAGAAAGGAGGAGGAGGGCACAACCTTGAAGCTAAAAATACAATTAGGAAGCTGTTGCAGTCTAGGTGAGAGATAATGAAAGACCTGAAATAATATGGTAGCTGTTTGAGTGAAGTAAAAAGAGTGGATACAAAAGAGATTGTGAAGGTAGGTTTGAGCACACTTGGCAACCGATTGGCAACATTAGACAAATGAAGAGTTGAAGATGACTCTGAGTTTTAGAATATGGGTGATTGGAAGGATTATGGTGCCCTCAAAAGAAATAAGGAAGTCATAGTCTTCATTAGTTTCATGGAAAAAATTGTCAGTTTTCTGCTTTTGAGTTTGAAGTATTGATGGAACATCCATCCAAATGAGTTCAGAAGGAAGATCAGAAGCTAGAGATATAGATTTAGGATACATGTCCCTAGATACAGTGACTGAATTAATGAAATCATTAGGAAAGGGAATGTAGAGAAAAGAGATAAGACTTTAGTGAACAATAATGCTAAAGGGAGCAGGACAGTTTGGAGTCAGGTAGGTTTGATGATTAAAGTTTGAGACTGGAATGAAATGAGATACTCTTCATAGTTTTCTTGCTTCTTTATTTCTTATGGTGGTCTGCCAGTGGACAAGAAGGAGCTTCCAGATCCCACTCCATGCTAGATTTTGTACTTAGGTCACTAGGAGCTACAGCCATGGTTTGCGACTTAGAGATACCTCCTACTCTTTCTTCCCTTACCTTATAGAAAGGACTGAACTTCCAGTCTCAGTTCCAAGACTCACTAAGTATATGATATTTAGGGAGCCCCTGCTTATGCATCTAATATATATATTGACATCTTTGCACCTTCCAACCACTGACATCAAATATTACAAATCTTTTCTCTTTTTCATTTGGCAGTCCTTCAAATACCTGAAAGCATCAATCATGTACCCACTAAATCTTCAGCCAGATCACCCTCATTCTTTCAATCATTCCTCATATGTCATGACCTTGAGGCCTATCACCATCATCCTCATTGTCCTCCATCATAAGAAATATATGCTAAGAACTGAACATAATAGACCAGATATGGTCTGGCCATGTCAGAGTAAAAGAAGATTACTATCACCTTCCTAGTATGACACATTATGCTTCTTAATACACATTAAGGTTGGTTTTATTTATTTTATTTTTTGGCTGTCACATCAATACTATTGATTCACTGACTCATATTGAGTTTGCAGTCCATTAAAATCCCCACATCTTTTTCAGACACATTGATATATGACCATATTCCACTCATCTGGGCCTTGTAAAGTTGATTACCTATCCCTATTAAATTTCACCTCATTACGTTTGGCCCAAAGTTCTTGCCTATCAAGAAATGTTTCAGTCTGACTCTGAGATCATCTTAATTAATCCCCCCAGCTTAACTTTGTCATCCATTTAAATACCCTTCCTAGCCTCCATTTAAATACCCTTCCTAGCCTTTTTTTTTTCTGATGTAGAACTTGGTAAGCATGTTATCTATGTCTCCATCCACATGACTGATAAAAAATGTGAGTGGTTTGGAAATTAAGAAGAGTTAAGAGTTGAGGATGACTCAGAGGTTGTGAACTTGGATATCTGAAAAATGGTGGTACTTTCAACAGAAACAGAAGTTAAGAGGAGGAACAGGTCTGTTGAGTAGAGCGATGAATTGTTTTTTGAATATTTTGAGTTTCAGATGACTATTAGGTAGAAATATATAGTAGGCAGTTCGTGATGGGCTAGTATGTAGATTAAGGACCCTCTGTGCAGAAATGATCCTTGAATTTACATATGCTAATGGAATCATCAAGATAGAGAATAGAGAAAGCAAAAAAAAGAAGATCTGGGAAAGATCTTTGAAATATGAGTATATAGTCCTATGCTATATATCCATATAAAGGGATTCATGGATTATGATCTCATAAAGGGGAAGGTTGGAGAGGAAGGAGAAGAGCCCAAAGTGGGAATTATCACAAAAACCAAAGGATAAAAAGAGGTGCTCAATAGTGTCAAATGCTACAGAAATCAAGAAGGACTGAGAAATTGATATCGAACTTAACAATAAAGAGATGACTGTTGACTTCAGAAAATTTACTTGTGGTTTAGTGATGGGGTCGGAAGTAAAAAATGATAAGTGTATATAAACAGTTTCTTCTAGGAGTCTTCTTGCTGCATTTGTGCTTCTTATTCTTATTACACACTATGCTGACTAGGAGGGTAGGAATCTATTTATCTGTAATATTTTAATTCTTAGTGATCATGACAGCTCCACTCCCCCATCCTCAGTGTCTAGTGTAACATCAAGACAAAATAGGGGTGAGCAGTGGGTCAGGGATACAAGACCCTGAGGGAAAAGGTACCATTGGGAAGGGTCAGATCAAGCAACTTTTGTGAATAGTAAACTACAGAAATGAAGAGAAAAATCAACTGCATCTTTCAGCCCCAGGAAGAGCAATGCAGATCTACCAAGTATTTTCATAGTTAAAGAATGTCTAGGCAGGTAAGTAACAAGAATCTGTTAATTATAACTATTATTATGGACCAGGCATTGTGGCTAGGGATATAAATACTGGCAAAAAATATACTCCCTGCCCTCAAGGAGCTTATATTCTGGTGAGTGATCGGGGAAGAGACAATACACAAAGGGGAGCTGAAAAGGGGGAAGAGGCTAAAGTACTCTTGTTGGAGAGTGGAGGCAAAGTCTGGAAGAGTCAGAATGAGAGCTAGGAGGAGAATGAAGAATGGTCATCCAAAGAGTCCCTCTGCTAAATGGAAGCCCCAGGAACAACACACCAATGGGAAAACAGGGTCAAAGGAGCAAAAGAGGGAAAAGGCACCAGATACTGAGGGAACTTTCAGGGTGAGAAGGTAGTTAAGACATGGTGGCAAAGTCAAAAGAGTTAATGAGGAATCTTTAAGAACATAAGTTCCAATTCCCTCATTTTATAGATGGGGAAACTGAAGCCCCAAGTCCCACTGGCTTAACCCAATGTCACCATCTAATTAGTGGTAGAACCAGGATTAGAACCCCAATCAGTTGACTTAGAGTCCAACATAGTCTGTTGGGCTCATTCTCAAATAATCATTTGAATTTCTACTATCAATTCATATGTAAATATTCCTGGGTCACTGTCACTTTTGACTTGTAAATATTCTTACGTATCTCTAAGTACATACGTGTCAGGGTATGGCAACTAGAATCATACGATTTTAGATTTAAAAGAAACCAAGATCATCTGGTCCAACTTTCACGTTTTACAGATGAATAAACTGAGTGAGGCCCTAAAAGATAAAAGTGACTTGTCTAAGACCACATGGACAGTAAGTGGCATAGCTGAGATTCGAACTCGTCTTCTCAAATCAAATATTTCTAAACCTCATTTTTGTGATGCTGTACATATTGACCTAAGTTGTACTTCCTAGGGTTGGTTATAGATCATTAAGATCATGAAGCTGATTTGAGTCCTGAAGTAGCATTGCCACTAATCAGTCAGTCAATGAGCATTTATTAAGCACCTACTAGGTGCCAGGAACTTTGCTCAGCACTAAGATTTAAAGAAAGGTGGAGTGCTTAGAAGATCCTCTTAACAGAATTTGAGGCTGGGTGAATCACTATGAAAACTTTAACTTTTGAACTTCTTAACCAAGTTACATTGAAATCCTGAGTGACTGACTATATTGCTGGGACAATAGTTTTGGCAATTATTTTGGTGACAAGGTTTGGGGCAATTATTTTATTCTGTCTTGAAACAAGAAAGGAAAGAAGAAAGTTATTATCCTCAATTTACCGTAAGGGGAAATAAATGAATTGGGGGTATTTTCATTTCAGCGGGTAGTCATTGAAACACACCCTTTGTCAGAAAGAGGAAATACAAGGACACTATTGCTGAGGAACCTTGGTGGGTTCACAAATATGCATTTCCTCTACCAGTCAGCCACAGAGAGAGCTGGTACACAACCACACAGGCAAATGTACACACACTTGTCATTTACCATGCTATTAAGGATGTTCCTCTCCCATTCTCCTCTCCCTAGAGAAGTCAGTCTTCTTGTTACTGAGGCCTGAGGGAATTGGTTTATGAGCAGAAGTCATAAAAACTGAAGACATGTGGCTGAGCCAAACAGTGACTCAGGAGGGATATGAGAAGTGTCCACAAGTATTCAAAGGGTGTAAGTGCATGGGAGGAAAAAGAATTGTTCACAGTCCTAGGGTGAAGGAAGATTGAGATACCATTAAGCAAAAAAGAATGTGAGAAGACCTAACAGGAAACATTGGTTTAACAGTGAATTTTCTAATACTCTGAAACTGCTTCTCCCTGGGGAAGCAATTGTAGTCTGGTTGAGTCACTTAAAACTGGAACTGGGAGTAGAAAATATGCTTGCTAAAGGAAACAGTCTCATGATGTCCTTGTCCCTCCCAAAAGGGTAGATTGGAAGTCCCCAAAGTTCTTTAGAACTCTGCCATTACAAGATGGTAATAGACAAGAGGGTGCATTTTATGGGTTGGCATGACATGAGAGGAGAGATAAAGGAGAAAACAAAAGACATATGAATTAGTAATTGCTCGCTTCCTTAGGAAGCTGGACGTGAGCATAGGGCGGGGAACACTGGCAGAAAGAACCTGATAAAGGCTGCCACCTTGTGGTGGGATGAATATGACTATTATTAGCTTAGAAAAAGCCCTTCAGTACATCTACAGACCAAGCATAGAACAACATGACTGAGGCTAGAATGGATAAAACTGTCACTCTTGGTGGAATCACGCTGAAAATATATAGAACACAAAAAAGAAGTTTAGAAAATGATACAAATAGGGCAATTTTGTTACTGTTGTGTCAAATTTCATGTCTGCTAAAAAAAACTAGCCAAAGTTCATGATTTCATATACAATTTTCTTTTTTGTTCTTTGCATGTTAAAATGTATGTATTTGTTGATGACTGATAAGTTCATAACATGTATAAAAGAATATTTAAATTTAGAAAAATATTTATTGGATTGGATTGAATCTACTAAAGGTTTCCACAAAGACCCAAGTACCCAGCTGATCTCTACCACCTAATCCCCAGCTAAGTTTCAGCGGTGCCTGCTTTCCAAGGCATCACAATGTATGCCTCTGCCTCTGTCCCATATTTGCTCCTGAGCTTTTTGCCCTAAAGTATTCCTTCCATATTTCTATATTCTATATTTCAAGTTCTAAGAACCCTTGAAGGTATCCCATTGAAAGGATGAATCCATTTTGACATAAAGAAATGCTACCTTGTTAACTAACAAAAGGCCTTCTCACTACAATTTCATGTATGGCTTATGTTGTGCCAAAATATTATTCTGGCTAGAGTCAAGTAAAGGAAGGGTGAGGCATTACTGATCCTCCCAAAATTCCAAATAGCTAGAAGGTTTGTCATTCTAAATTATAATAGTACCAGTGATAGCTAATAACAACTTCTCCTAAAAAGCAGATGGCATAAGGATTATTAATGCCATTCTTACAAATGAGAAACTTAGGGCACAGGGAAGTGAAGTGACTTGCCCAAGGTTATATAGCTAGCAAGTGAAAGAGACAGGACTCAAAAGGAAGGCCTCCTTACTTAAATGCTACTACAGTCTAGCCAGGGGTGGGGAACCTGAGGTTTCAAAGCCTTTGACTGAATAAAAACTTCACAGAACAAATTCCCTTAATAAAAATATTTTTTCGGTAAAACTTGGACTCAATCAAAAGGCCACACCCAAGGACCTAGAAGGCCACATGTGATAGGTTCTCCACCCCTAGCTCAACCAGCTCTCTAAGAGATAACCTGTGCATAATAAAAGGAGAAAGATTTCAAATGTACCATGCAAGTCTGAAGTTAGGTGTAATTCCCTAATACATAACATGTTATGAAATGGAATTTAGCATCTATTTTTTATGTATAATGGGTGTGCGAAGTAGACAACCCACAAATGGAGCACCTCACACCTCTCTGATGGATATATGAACACTTAGTTGATCGCTGGATTGGCTTCCTTTCTCCAGCATGCCCTCACGGTGATAGAACTAGGTTCTGGAAAAGGACTACCAGGGTACTATTACATTCAAATTCTACCAGTCCTAAGAGTAACCTAGAACTGTTGTAAGAGAATACAGCAACCCCCGCCCCCTTTACTTGTGAATACCCATTGATGCATTTTCATTTACACAAATCAGGTATTCACAATGACATTTTTAGATTTTTAACATTTACTTTTACATTTACTTAGTCATGACACACGAGAAATAATACTATCACATTATTAAAGCAAACTTAAAATTTATAAATCTATCATTATCCAAACATAAACCTGGGGTACATGTTCTCACCAATGCATTCAGTATCTAAGATGCTACCTCACACTCACCAAAATATCAAAGATGACAAAAAAAGAAAATGATAAATGTTGGAGGGTATTTGGAAAAACCAAGTACATTGATTCACTGTTGGTGCACCCATGAATATTAGGAGACCTTTGAATGGGCACAAGTATACTGGAAAGCAATTTGAAACTACAAACAAAAAATTACTTAATAATGTATGACCTCTGATCCACTGCTACACTTATATCCCACAAAAATCAAGGGAAATGGAAAAGGTATTTTATATACAAAGCTATTTTTTTATGATGGAAAAAAATTGGAAATGTAAGAGGATGCCCATCAGTTGAAGAATGGCTGAACAACTTTTGGTATATGAATATAAAGGAATACTATTGTGCTATAAGAAATAAGGAAATAATATGGTTTCATAAAGACATGGAAAGACTTTATTGAGCTAATGCCAAATGAAGCACATACAGTCAAAAGAACAACTTATACAATATCATTAATATTACAAATTGAATAATTATGAGGAGTTTTATAAACTGAAAGAATTTTAAAAGGGTAACTAGGAGAACAATTCATAAGATAATACCATCGCTTAAATTTTTTTTTTTTAAAACTCACCTTTGATCTGTAAGAACTCCAATCAACACAACGACCTTTCATGGTTCCAGAGGACCAATGAAGAAACAAGCTATCCATCATGGAAATGTAACAGACTTAGGTGTAGAATAAACAAATTTCCTCAATGGCTATAAGTAGCTTTATACATGTGGGTATACGCATCTACAAATGTATGTATAAAGCTACTTATAGCCATTGAAGGAATTTGTTTTGCTTGACTATGAATATTTGCTACTAGAAATTTGTTTTTCTTTTTGTCAACCAGGTAGGGATGGGAGTGGGAGAAAATAGGTTCCTTTCAGTTTTTTGTGTTTTGTTTTTTTAGAAATAGAGATATGGTTTAATTTTTCTATACAACATGACTAAGGGGAAAATGTATTTAATAGTAATGTATGTGTAGAACCTATATAAAATTGTATGCCAACTCGGAGAGGGAGGGAAGAGGGAGGTGGGGAGAAGATGAAAGGAGGGGGAAAAAAAATCTAAATTATATGGAAGTAATTGTAGAACACTGAAAATAAATAAAATAATAATAAAGAAAAAACGGACCACCAGAAGCAGAAAGGCCAAAAATAGAGACATAGATGCAATGTTACACATATCTTCAGATGAGATTAGTTTTAACTTAGCTATTTTACTTTGTTAGAAGGGACCTCTAAATGTCTGAAATGTAAAAGATAGAACACATCAATTTTTTTAAATGGCAAATTGAGGAATTTGCATTTTATCCTAGAGGCAATAGGGATTCGTTGAAAGTTCTTGAAAAGGGGAGTGATATGGCCACATCTGAGATTTAGGAAGATTATTTTGGTCACTGTGTGAAGGATGAACTAGAGAGAGATTCCCTGGATCCAGGAACAGGAAGTTGCTGCAATAGTCGGGGAAAGAGGCAGCAAGGACCTGAACTATGGCATGACTGTAAGTGCAGATAAAGAGATAGACTATGAGAGATGATTTCAAGGTAGACTCTATATGACTTGGCAACTGATTAGATATGAGGGGAGTGAGGAAGAGGAAGGAATAAAAGATGCCTTGTGGTGACCAAGAAATGGAAATCGAGGGAATGCTCATAAATCGGGGAATGGCTGGACAAGTTGTGGTATACGAGTGTAATGGAATACTATTATGCTATAAGAAATGATGAACAGGAAGACTTCGGAGAGGCCTGGAATGACTTACATGAACTGATACTAAATGAAAGGGGCAGAACCAGGAGAACTTTGTACACAGCAACAACCATAGTGTGCGAGGAATTTTTCTGGTAGACTTAACCCTTCACAGCAATGCAAGGACCTAAAAAATCCCCAATGCACTCTTGAGGCAAAATGCCATCCAAATCCAGAGAAAGGACTATGAAATTGGATTGCAGAATGAAGCCGACTATTTTCTCTTGCGTTTTGCTTTGTTTCATCATGGTTTCTCCCATTCATTTTAATTCTTCCATGCAACATGACTAAGGAATGAAATGTATTTAGTAAGAATGTATGTGTAGAACCAATATAAGATTGCGCATCGTCTCAGGGAGGGCGTGGGGAGGGAGGGGGAGAAAATCTCAGATTTATGGAAGTGACTGTAGAAAACTGAAAATTAGATTAATTTTTTTAAAAATGGTAATAATAAAGCATTTGATTAAATAAAAAAAAGAATAAAGGATGCCTTTGTTATTTGAAACCTGAAATAAGGGAGTCAGGAGGAAAGAGTGGAAATGGATGGTGATATCACTTTCTATTGTAGGCATGCTGAGTTTGAGACAGGTCTAGCAGGCAGTTGGTGATACCAGTCCCAGAGCTAAGGAAAAAAGATTATGGCTAGGTACATAGATCTGGGATTATTTGCAAAGAGACAGCAATTAAATCTATGGGAATTCATAAGATCACCTAAAGAGAGAAGAAAACAAAGTTGCTGCTGTTCAGTCATTTCATTTTTGTCTATTTGGGACCCCATTTGAGGTTTTCTTGGCAAAGATACTGGAGTAGTTTACCATTTCCTTCTCCAATTCATTTTACAGATACAGGAGAAAGAAGAGACTTATGACACCAACCTCTACTCTCTTTATGGCTCTCATTTTGACCTGGTCTGATTCTTATTTATCAACTCATGGATCTTAACTCAGACCTTACTTGTGTTTTCAAAAGAGAGGAGGAATCTTTCTCCAGATCCAGGGATTAACCTAATCACCACCGATTTCTCCCCCTTGTATTCTTCCCACTATTACTTCTACCTCCAGGATATGAAATGATGTAAGCTGCTTAGTGTTGCATCTCATTAATATTGACACTCCTCCAGTGATGCTCCATGACTCATGACAGAGCACCACAATCGCTTCAGGTGATCTAAACATGCATGGTAAGTATAAGCAGATTGCTGTATGTTACAAACTATTACTTCTGCTCAACAAGTGGTATAAAAGGCATCTTCAAGAATACATAGCACTGGATAAAAAGATGGGTCAATTCTGTAGTGAGAACAATGGACTCTGACCATTAAATTGGTACTCATAAGACATTAAAAGGAGGAAGAGGAGATCTCCAGAAAGGTGCAGCAGCTTCTCTATGGAGGAAGACATTTTAAACGGAATTTTGAATTGGAATGAACATTTTTAATTGGGATGAATTGGGAATGAATATTTTGAATGAGATTCACAAAAATTGAAAAGGCAAATATGGTCTGTACCAGTGGATCATAAATCAATCAAAGCAGCATGGTACAGTGGGGAAAGTACTGATTCCAAAGTCAATGTCACTCCCCCTCTGGCCCTTTTCTTCTGGTCAGTTCTTCCTGGAACCATCATTTTAAGGAAAATGGCTTAGCCAGTCATATTTATTCTTTCCTTCCTTTCTGGCTTCCATTCCTAAGGTACCATATGAATACCTTCTCCCTGCCCCCAAGTCCACTTTTAGCTTCCTTTAAATATTGTCTTCCCCCTTAGAATACGAACTCCTTGAGAGTTGGGACCATCTTTCTTTTTGTTTGGATTCCTATTCCCAGTGCTTTGCACAGTACTTCACAGAAAAACATTCAGTAAATGCTGGTTGACTTTGTTGGTGTGGGTTTGAATTTTTCCTCTAATGTCTTATTTTTTGTTTGTTTAATAAATTTATTTAATTTTTTACATTCATTTTCACAAAATTTTGGGTTCCAAATTTTCTCCCCATTTGTCCCCTCCCCCACCCCAATACACTGAGTATTCTAATTTCCCCTATCACCAATCTGCTCTCTCTTCTATCATCCCTCC
>CM053770.1:156325226-156376707 GCA_028658325.1 Potorous gilbertii
CTTGACTTCTATGTCTTTACCTGATGGTAAGCATTGTTCTTCCTCATCAGAAAGAAAAGGAGGAAATATCTGTTCACCAAGAAAGTAACCTTCTATGGTCTTATTTTTTTTCCCTTTCTGGGCATTTTCCAGCCAGTTACTTGACTTCTGAGATTCCTCTTCACACCCACCTCACCTCCAGATCCACCCAGATAGTACTTGGGGTCTGAGATTCAAATGCTGCTCCCCTGCCTCAGGGCTTTCAACGGGGGCAAGGCGGCTATTCAGTGGGAGATTAAGTTCAGCTGCTCAGGTGGGGGGCAGGGCCGCCTCACAGGGTTCAGTTCCCTCAGGGGGTTTATGCTGAGACCTTCAATAATGGATCCGAGCTCCTGCCTGCTTTGGGAGCCCCTGACCTCTGCTGCCGCCTCCCGAGGGGGCCTGAGTTATGGAGATGCCCCACTCCCCTCTCGGCCCACCAAACAGTCTCTCTCGCTGACCTGTGTGTCTGTGGGTGGAGGGACCTTCACAGCCACTGGAGATTCTGTCCCTGAAGCCTGCTCAGATCTGGTCCTCTCAGTGCCACACGGCCAGGGAAGGGCTGGGCTCTGCACTGGTCCGGTGCATGACGGACCTTTGGTGCTGGTTTTGCAGGTCTCTCTGGAACAAAAATCTCCTCCATTCCATTGTTCTGTGGCTTCCACTGCTCCAGAATTTGTTAGTTCTTCTTTACAGATATTTTATAGGCTGTGGGTTCAGAGCTAGCATATATGTGTCTTTCTACTCCACTATCTTGGCTCCTCCCCCTTTAAAGCTTACTATCAATGTGACCTAAGCAAATCAATTAACCTATCTAGGCCTCAGTTTCCTCACTTGTAAAATTAGGGAGGTGGCATAGATAACCTGTAAAGTCTCTCCTCAGTCTAGATTTCCCTGTCATCTATCTGTTCCTCCTAGCTCTAAATCTACAATCAAAGAAAAGCACCATATAATATGGTATCTTCTTATTTACTAGGTTGTAGAATCACATATTTGGAGCTGAAAGAGACCTTAAAGAGCCTCTGGTCCAACCACATCATTTATAAGATAAGGATATGGAGCCTCAGAGATGTTGTGAATTGTCCAAGTTCACAGATATTAAGTCACCAAATCAGGATTCAAACCCAGGTCCTCTGCCTTTGAATCCAGCATTCCATGTACCGCATTGTGTGTCTGGAGACCAATAGAAGCACAGTGAAGGCCTGTGACAGTGCATAGAGTAGACAATCATGGCCCATTTTTGAATGCTTATTTCCACGGTGCTGTTCAGTCACATCCTATGTACTCTCTGTGACCCCTTTCGGGATTTTCTTGGAAAAGGCACTGGCGTGGTCTTATAGAAGAGGAAAATGAGGCCAACATGACAAAGTGACTTGCCCAGGTCTACACAGTAAGTCTCTGAGGCCACATTTGAACTCAGAAAAGTGAGTCTTCCTGACTCCAGGCCCAGTGCACTATCTACACCTGCTGCTTATTTCCATACTTGTTTTTACTTTTTTTGTGGCTGGCATCTTTGTTCAAGGTCCATTTTGTCCCAGACCATTTTGGGGGGAGTTTATTTGCCTACTTCAAATGTTTCCCAGTTCAGGTTTATGTTTTTCTCAAATTGTTATATATCAGCCTTATCCAAGGTAGTATGGAGTAGCGGATAGACAATGTACCTTGGAATCAAGATGACAGGTTCAGATCTCATTTCTGACATGTTGACCGGGTAGCTGTGGATAAGTCCCTCAACCACTCAGAACCCCTAGTCTAATATTGCTAAGATTCTAAGTTGCAGAACAGTTATAGATCTCCATTGGTAAAGGGAGTTTTCTCCTTAGGGAACTCCTTAGAGGGATGAAATAATAGGTTCAGGCTCTTTTTTAAGGTTTATCCTCTCCTATAAGTTGTAAATTCCTCACCATAGGAACCAGGTATGCATGGTCTAACAGTACTAGGCACAATAGCACCTTAATATCTTTTAATTAAATGACTGGATGTTATTGAGAGAAGATCTAGACTCTCAAAGGTAGATATTAATCCATTTTATCTGAAATTGGGGTTAAAACTTCGGACCATGATAACTCTTGAAATGGTTCTTCTCTTTCATACATACCATGATGAAAATAACTGCAAGGAGCCAACTCCTAGCACAAAAATTCTAAACCTGGTTAATTCTATTTGATTCGATTGGCCTTCATTAAGTACCAAATATGTGCAAGACACTGCACACACTGGCATTAGGCCTTGATCTTTCATCTTGCTCTTTCAACTGGTACAGCCTACTGGGAGACTTTAGTGGCGATGAGCCCATGACATATCTCTAGGCAGTCAGAAATTGGCACATGACCCACCTTCATCAATTGTTTGAGGCATAGTCATTTTCCCGGGATGGGGACCCTGTGGCTTTAAGGGCACATGTGGTCCTTGAGGTCCTGAAGTGCAACCTTTTGACTGAATCCAAACTTCACAAAACAAATTCCCTTAATAAAAGGAAATGTTTTGTAAAACTTGGACTCAGTCAAAGGGCTGCACCCAAGGACCTAGAAGGTCAAATGTGTCCTTGAGTCTATAGGTTCTCAACCCCTGCATTAGACAGAAGAAAATCTTTTTTTTCTATTTTCATGAAATCCTCTCTGTAAATGCAGGTCAACTCTTTTCTGTTCTTAATCATAGACTGCCATTGGCACCATCTCATTTGTGTAATCTACCAGAACAGCTGGACCATGATTGAATTGTTAGTTATTAAATGCCTATATTCCCTGCAAAGCCACATTTAATCAGGCGGGTATTCTGAGCATACACGACAGGAGAGAAAAAAGGAGAAAGGGGTGTTGAGAGGAATGCAGACCATTTTAATTCCTTCATCATTTAACCCAAAAGACTTGGAGTGAGAAGTGAGCCCTACAGCTCTCCTGTACATTGCACCAGTAAAAGAGGAACCTCATCAGAACAAGGTAATTGATCTCTCATTTCTCAAGAAATGAATTTTGGAAGGTTTCTTGTTGGAGATGTTCCCTGAGCTGAACTTTAAATAAGAGGCAGGGGTGAGGAGAGAATACATTATGGGCACGATTTTTAAAAACCTCTGTTTTTATTTTTTTGTTTCTGGCATCCTTGTTTAAGGTCCAAAATGGGTCATTTTTGAGAGTTTATTTCCATACTTTACGTGTTTCCCAATTCAGTTTTACATTTTTCTCCGTTTGTCCCGCAGGATTAGTTTTCTGGTCCTCACTGGCCCTGAGCTTTGGGGTTGGGAATTTTTCCCATCAGTCTGTCTTAGAGAGCAGCATATTCTATGACACACAATTATTCTCAGTCCTTACCTCCAAGAGAATCCATTTCCTGTCCCAGATCTAGAGAGGAAAGGGTTCCTAGCACAGTGGCCAAAACCTGCACTTTGCCAATTTCAGAGACCCCAATTAGGATGTTGAGCTAGGGCAGGGGCACTTAACATTTTTTGGGTGTGAGAGACCCCTTTGGTAATCTGGTGAAGTCTATGGACACCTCCGAATAATGTTCTTAAATGCATAAAATTAAATACATGGTATTACAAAGGAAACCAATTATATTGAAAAAATAGCTCTCTTCGTATACATGTATGTGTGTAGTGTACACATGTGTGTAGTGTATATATACATGTGCACACTGTGTGGGTGTATACATCATAGACATATGAGGTTAAGAATACCTGCTCTAAGTATCAGGGAGAGGAAAAGCATTTTTAGGCAAAGGTGAAAGGGTGAGATGAGGTTCAGGGAGAGAAAATTCTTTGAGCAGCACAACTCTTGTCCCTGTCTTTGGCAGACAGTATAGGCATCTACCACCCCATTTTTAAGTGATTCAGTTTGTATTTTAAACAGAGTTCTGTTTCCTTACAACACAGGACTTTAATAACCCTCACATGTTATACTGGTGGGTCTATTTATCTTACAGGTATAAGTGGGTAAGTTTATCTTGGGGTAATGAAATTGAAAGAGTCCTCTCTGATTCAGAATCCCTAGAAATGGAAGTGTAGACCAGTGGAGTGGGAAGTTGGCTAGATTCAATGTTAAATCCTACTATGACTGACACCAGAAGTCTGTCTTCAAGCCACCTTCAAACCACTGTAGTCATTAAGTAACTGGCTAAGCTGAGAAAAGATCACAGACTCAGCAGGGCTGAAGACTGTCTCCGGAAGAAATCATTTTGTTGAGTACTTTAAAAGTGAAGGAGTTTTTTTTGTAGAATATTGCTTAAACGTCTTCATTATATACATTTTTGTCAATGAATGTGCAGAGATATAAACTCTATATGTAATTTATATATAAAATATTTATATCCAATATGTATTGAGTAAAAGAGGCAGCATGTCATAACAAATAGAAAGTTGGCCTCAGAATCTAGAATACCTGTGTTCAAGTTTTTCCTCTGATGTATGATACTTGTATGACCTTGTACAAATCAGTTAACATCCCCCCCAAAGACAGTTCTCTAAGATTAAATTACATGTGCTAATATGCACTAGCAGAAAGAGTTCTAACCAACCAATCAATCAGTCAGCATTCCCTAAGTGCCCACTATCTACCAGGCACTGGGGGTATCAAGACATACATTAAACAGTCCTCTCTCTCTCAAGAAGTTTATATTCTTTCAGAGAGGCAACATGTACATATACAGGGTGTAAGCTATTAAAACTTAAAGCTGGGATATTCTATATAAGCATATACGGAATAAATATCAAAAACAAAACTGAAACAGTTTAAGCCACTAGCAGTTGTGGAGATCAGAAGTTTCACATAGAAAGTGACATGAGCTGAGTCTTGAAAAAAGTAAAGGATTCGATGAAACAAAGGTACTGAGAAATGAACTTCAGACATGGTGGATGATCCATGCAAAGCCGTGCAAGTGGAAAATGTAATTATCTGTGCAAAGAACAATAAGGACAGATTGTCTGGAGAGTTGAGTGCAGGAAGGAAAGGCATGTCTCCTGACACTTGGAGAAACTGTAGAGAAACTCAGGCTGGATATCTAGAACTGGTAATCATCTGCTTAGAGATGAGAATTAAATTCACTGGAATTGATAAGTTAATTAAAAGTATAAATAGAGAATTCCCAGAAAAAAGCCTTGCGATACAACCACAGTATAGCACGGGTTGAATAGCACAGATGATGAACAGGAGAAGGAGACTAAGAAGGACTGGCCATCTAGGTAGAAGGAGAATCACAAGAGAGTGATACCACAAAAGCCAGAAAACAGTTTATCCAGAAAAAGCTGGACAACAGTGTGAAATGCTGCCAAGAACTCCAAAACGAAGAGGACTGAGATTTGACAATTTAAAAAATCATAAATAACTTTGGAGAAAGCCATTTTGGTTCAGTGATAAGGTCAGAAGTTAGATTACTAAGGTAAGAGAGAGATTACTAAGATAAGAAGAAAGAATGAAGGACATAAGGGAAGATAGCTCTTTCTGGAGAGATGTTGAATGACTATGAAAGAATGGAGGGGTCTACTGAAGGTTTGTTTGTTTTTGAGAATAGAAGCAAAGAAGGTGTGTTTGAAGGCATCAGGAAAGGTGTCAGGAGAAAGGAAAAGAGAGAAAGAGAGATAACTGAGAGGACAGTCTGGTGAAGAAAACAGGAAGTAAGGGGATCAAAAGTCACATGGAGATGAGTTGATCTTAGCATGGAGAAAGATCAATTCATTTTTGGAGAGTGGGATAAACAAAAAGAGACTGGGAGATTATGCCAAGGAGTTTAGAGATCCAAATAAGAGAATGGAAAGAGAGCTCATAATGAAACTTAGTACTCAGCTGAGAATATAGGGAGATGAAATGTGTGGGAGATATGAGGAAAGAAGGGGTTTAGAACAGTGTTTGTGGGGAGATTAAAAAATTAATTAGGAAAGGATCTCCTTGTTGCAATGAAGGTCAAAGTGAGGTTAGCAAATATAAAAAAGTGAGGTCAGACCCACTCAACTTGTTTGTGAGACTTCCTCCAGCTGGAAGAACTTTTCCCAGGCTTGGGATTTGTGAAAGGAAGAATAGTGATAGGACAAGGGAAGACGGGTTTGATCAGAGAGAACTAGGTAGCGTGGAGCTAGCTAACTATAAAGTCAAGATTAGGAAAAGAGGGGAGCATGAGTCAGAGCCTAAGGAAGTACTACAGGGTTAAAGCTATGGAGGTCAGAATCAAAAATAGATATGAGAGCAGCAAGGTCTACCGTTGTTCTTTGTTTTCAAAGAGGACCAATGATATCACGGGGTGATGTCTTCTTGACTTGCAGTTGAATTGCACTTAAGTGACACAGAATTGCACAAAGTTGTCAGCCTCACTCATTTTCCCAGAACCATTAAAATCCATTGACGAGACAAAAGTCATGGCCCAGGAGGCAGAGGATGACATTGACTTCTTAGAGGTCTGACCAAACTCCAAGAGCTCCACAGCACCTGCTTCAGTCACCTTGAAGCAAATTGTCCTCATCTGCCCAAAAGAAGTCTTGAGGTAGACACCCCACTAACTCACAATGAGTTTATGGCCTGTTACCCTCAGCCTGGTTTAATCCATCTGCCAAGACAGTTTACCAGGGTATGACCTCTGCACATGCTACAGTTTCTTGGAACCACAGCTTGGGTGCTAGGGGGACACTAAACGTGGATGGGCAGCCTTGAAAAGGGCTCAGAAGATTCTCTCCCCAGAAGTGCCAGCCCCACCCCTAAACTCCCCATGTACCCCAAAAGTTAGAAGTACAAGTTCAGAGACAGAAGTTGTAAATCTGCGTGCCCAGCAGGATTGGTAGTGCCTTTGGTAAAAAGCAGGGAAGTTCAGAAGTGAGGTGGATTTGAGGAGAAAGATAATGAATGAGGTCTGTGACACAGACCATCACCTACTCATACCTACTTATCCTGTGGGATTTCCAAAGAGGGTAGGACTCTTACATAATGGTCAATGCAGTAATAAGGCCCAGGGAAGAGTACAGTGACAGTGTGATCAGATAAAGGAACGTTGAGTTGTTGACCATCTTAGTAGAACACACATGTGATGGCAAGATCTAGAGTGAGGTCATCCCTGTGCATGGTTGAAGGGGAAAAGAAGAGGAAGGCATGAATTTGAGGAGAATAAAGAAGCAGGAGGATAGCACTTTGAGAGATCAAATTCAACATGAATGTTGAAGTCCCCTAGGATGAAGGAAGGAATTGGGGGTGAAAAGAAGACAGTAAGCCAACAATTGGAATTTCTGAGAAAGGTAGGAAAATCAGTGGGGCAGGGAGAGGGAGTGTCATAGACAACAGCTATCATGAACTGGACTGTCTAATACATTCTGATAGAGTGAACATCAAAAGGGAAGAGGTTGACCAATAATGGTGGCAAATGGAGGGTCTAGAAGTAAGAGTGGGAACCAGTGAGAATTCTAACTCCTCCTCCAGTACGAGGGTGATGAGAGAAGACACCGTCAGTAGTGGAGAAGATGACCAGGGAGGCAGTATCCTCCAGGGGAAGCCTGGTGTCTATGAGGACCAGAAGATGAAAGGCCCAGGAGAAAAGAGGTCCAAAAGGAATGGAATTTGATAGTTGTAGAATAGTTATTTCTGAGGGCACAGAGTTGGAATGGGACACGGATAAGCAATCAACCAATCGTTAAGTATCAGAGAGATTATGAAAGTAGCAGGTGGTGGGGAGTTTTCTATTCTTGGGGGATATGACAGCAATTGGCAGATGATTAGAAGATTAAAACTTGGGATCATCGGGCCTTGGAAGACTGATGAGGGATTCAGCAGGGGCTTCAGAAGGGGATCCACAGTAAGAGCAGGGTGATCAGAGTGGGCCAGCAGGTGCAAGGCTCTAAGACCTGCCTCGTCTTTCAAAAGATGACAGAGTGGTACTGTGTGCAGTCCAGGAATAAGGTTCTGGAGGTCTACCTCACTAGTAGTGTTCTATGCCAATGCAATCACAAGTCTGATTTAAAAACAAGTTTATACATAAATTTCTTAAATATTATAAATTATTTCCACTAGATATTTATTAGTACATAGAGATTTCAGTTCTTGGGAATGCTGAGGGGAAAAAACTAATCACATTTTTAAAAGGAGAAAAATTGTGTGCCAGGTATAATGAGAGAGGAGCCTTTATGATGATTAACCTTTTGTTCTAATCTTGTTACATCTCTCAAGCTAAGAGAATTTAGATATCCTGCACTCTGATATGTGAGATCTGCAGAAAAACTCGAGACCATTTACTCTGAGAATGGTCAAGCCACAAGATAAGTAAAGCTCTTCCTTTCAGTTTATTATTGGAGGCCCTAGTATTGCTACTACATTTGGGTGAGTCTAAAATAAAAATCCTGGCCAGTAGGACTCTGTGTGTGTCAGCAAAAAGAGGAATACTGGTTGAAAATTCTCCTTTGCTTTAAATCATCTTAGGACTCAAAGTGTTCAGAAGAGGGAATAGAAACTCTAAAGTGGGAAGTGGAAAAGGACAAAATTCAGATTAATTGACCAGAATTGGAGAATCTTCATTCATTCATTCATTCATTCATTCTTTGCCTTTTTTTTTCTTTTCATCTCCTCTCAGAGTAAATGACCTAAAAGAACACCTTGGAAGGTAAGTATCTTTCACCTGAGTTTCTTTCTCCTGGTAATGTTTTGATCCCTAAAGCATATGAAAGCTACTATAGAACCTGTTGTGATCACGGAAGGTAAAGGTAGATGTAACTTCATTTTTACTGCAAGATAAAAATCAATCATCTTTTTTGCATTAATCGGCCTACTTCCATTTCTTCAAACAGTTTTCTGTTCTACTAGTTGTTGTTGTGTGTGTATGTGTGTTTTATTTATCCTATTTGAATTTGTTTTTTGTTTTTTTAAGTCATTGTCACTTACCAATAACATTTTCTCCCTCATGTAACACTTCTTACTGGACTCACTTGCTCAACACATTGGCACTAGCAGCTTGGTTCACCTAAGCATAACTGCTACAACTTTCAAAGATCTAACCCTGTAGACTGCTAGCTTTCAAAACACTAACTAATGAGCCTCCGCCAGTGTACTTCCCATTAACAATCAGCCAACAGAGAGAGTTAGTTCTTTGGCAAAGCATTTACTCAAATGGTATACCAAGGGTACTCATTACAAAGCATTTCTTCTTGACATGAGGGGCACATTCTCCCACAAATAAATCAAGAATCTAGGATAGGAGGGATAATGGATTTGAACCTGATGTACAATTGTAGTAAGTATAAGTAGAAGGGACACATATGGCCAAGGCACACTGAGCCTCAATGTTCTTTCTTTCTCTAGAAGGTATTCATGACGTTCACTAAGAATGAGTATTAAGTACCTACTATCTGGAAACAAAAATGAAATAGTCCTTGCCTTCAAGGAGTTTGCATTCTCAAAGAGACTATATGTATAGTATGTGTGTATACTCATACCCATATATACATACATACATATTATCCAAGATACATACATACACGCATCTATATCATAAACACATATTTAAAAACAAATTTACATGTAAATTATTTACATGTTACGGATTATTTCCACTGGATATTATTGGTACACAGAGATTTTAGTCCTTGGGAATGCTGAGGGGAAAAAATAATCACACTTGTACGATATAGTTCTTTACTAAAAGAAAAAAAATTGTACAATAAGAAATTATGAATATGACAGAGTCTGAGAAATACTCAAAGCTTGTATGACCTGATGCAGTGACATGCCCAAAATAATTTTCATAATGACCAAAATAATGTGACTTCAAAACTCTCACCAAAGCAGTGACCAATTATGGTTTCACCCCTGGTGTGAGAGTGTCTCAGTCTGACAATTTCAAAGACACTTTGCATCTCCCACATGGATGCCTGCATCTTAGATGATCTGCACATTTATCAAAGCCATGTTACACAGACAATGTCAATATATTGACTTGTTTCTCTTGACTACACATTTCTTTTTACAAGAAGAGGCTTCCCTTTGGATGGATGAGATGTAGAGAAAGAACATCAATAAGACATTTTTTAAATATACATAAAAAGAAAGACAATTGTGTCACTACCTTTTTAAACCTTTTTAAAGTGTGTGTGTGTGTGTGTGTGTGTATGTGTGTGTGTGTGTATGAAGGTATCTGACGCCTTCTGTGCATTAGACAGTGGTGCTATATACTTAACAGGGGAAGTAGTTTATTCTTTCCCTAAGAATTCTGAGTTTTAAAAGTTTTTGCTTTTCCTGATCATGGAACTCTTTCTCAGCTTAAAATAACAGAGTAAAATTACATGAACCAGCAGGTAGCTTAAATGAGTCTTCAAAGAGATAGGGGAGAGGAAGGCAGTGATTAGAGTAGAGGCAGTAGAAATGGTGTCAGCTGTGCCAGGTTCCACCATGGTCCACCATGGAGAGCAACCAGTCCTCTATGTTTTTTCCACTTTCCTCTTTATTCTTTTGGATTTAAATTCAAATTTTCCAGTACCCTTTAAGCTGCTCTTTATTATACAACAGTAATTTTGTTAAACTTTGGCTTCCTCCAACCTAAAGTTAGTGGGTTTTCTGTTCTTGTTTATGTAAAAAGCTTATTATAAAAATATTTGCATTCATTTTCATTTTTTCTTCTGTTGTCTTTCTTCCAAGTTAATCTTAAACGTCCTTAGGATAACTTAATTGGATCTCTTATTCAGCTTTCCTTAAACATGTTTCACCTTCTATTACCCATCACTGTTTTATGGGTAATGCTATTCATAATCTTCCATCATCTTTCCCCATGAGATTTTTAAAATGAGTTTTATATTCTAAATTGGTGCTTTTTTTTACTTGTATCTCTTGTCTACTTGATATGTAAGTCACTTTTTAGGGTGCATTTCAGGTGGGGTGTTTTTTTTAACTACTCATTATGGCAACTGACTATGGTTTGCATTATTTAAACTTCTGTTTGAAATCATAGTCTGTACCCATGTTCTTTCTTCCATCTATCACCTATTTTTCATTATGAATAACTTGTTTGGTAAGGTCGAGACTGAATTGTTTCAATTGCCTGTCTTATCTTTTTCTCACATTTATTCTTCCTTCTATCTTCATTACTTTTAATTTTTGCCTTTAAAAGTTGATGAACTAACTATATACAAACAACTAATTCAGAAACAACTCCCATATCAGTAATAAGTTGTTTCTAGTATGTTTAAATGTAATCATTTTCTGTATGTATGTGTGTAATGTTATATGATATTCATCATGTCTAGAACCTACCAATTATTTTCCTGAAGAAGTCTGTGAGGTTATATCTCATATATGCTAAGTCTAGCACCTACCAATTATTTTCTTCAAGAAAATAAGCATGAGAGTTCTGATTAGTCTGTACATCTTTAGCTTCTCTCATTCCCTCTTCTCGATCCATGCTTTCTAAATGTTTCTTATCATCCTCTTTTCCCACCTTTGCATGGGCATTGTCAGGTTTCAAAGTATATGATGATTTAATCTGAAGGGTCTTGTCTGTGGAATTTCCCTACAGCACAGGCTCTAAGGCTTACTCTTCCAAACATATGCAGATAGCAGGTTGGATCTCCAATGGGCAACTGGCTATATCTACCCTTTATATCCTAGTTATAACACTGAGAAATTGAATATTTAATGCAATAGCATTGCTCATGAGTCCCCATTTGGTGAGTTTCCCTAGAAAACCAGTTGACATCTCCCCAATACCAATTAATCAGTGAACAACAATTAGCTTTTACAAAGGAATATTTACAGTTAAAGTATAACAAGGATCAAAATAACAAAAATCTTCCAAATGAGCCGAAAACTCTCCCTTCTGCTCACCCACTTGGCTCCTGGGAAAACTTAAACAAAACATTCCCACATATATACGTAGCCTGGGGATGGAGTGGGGGAAGGGATACTTCATGGCCCAGAAAGTTCTTTTCTTTCTGAGGAATCCCCACCAAATTCACTTCTGGGAGTGGTGTAGCAGATGGATGAGTCACTGCTTTGCTTGCTAGACTCAGTGCCCCACTGCCAGACCAAGTCACAATTAGACTGGATCAGGCAAGTCTGATCTCAAGGCTTATTCCTCACAGGTCTCAAGCTGCCAAAGCTAACTACAAACTTTATTATATACAAAGTTCACCTGAAAAAAAAGTTCATTTACCCCCAACAGCCTTTCACCTAAAATCAAGAAAGGGTAACTGCAACAGAAGACAAAGGAAACAGTGCTAATAAACATTCATGGGCACATGTAGTGGGGAAGGAGGCAGTCAGCTAGTGGTGGGTAACTCTCAATTTTATTCCTGCTTCCTCTCCTCCTAACTAGAGGCTCATGGTAATTCATGCCTTCATTCTACCAGAGAGGAGAAATAGAATTCTTCTAGTCTGGCCTTTTATGTGCACAGTCATTCCTAGTTCAGTAGAAATTAAGAGGCTTTCCATCACCAGAAAGCAAGTCACCGTGAAAAAGAAAGTACTTATGCATGCTGATTGAGTGTGGTGAAGGATCCCTCTGTCACACACTTCCAAAAGAGAAAGCACCACAAATCCATTAGGATTGGCCGCCATCATCAGAGCATGTTGTACATGTCCTGAGGACTAAGCCCTGGTCAGCCGAGCTCACAGTTTACGTCTCTACATCTTCATCCTCTGCAATACATTTTAGAGCATGAGCTACAATGATTTTCATGATATCTTTTGTTGCCAATACTTGTGAGTACTTCAATATAAGATTACCAACTGCCTCATAAAATGAGGCTTCTTGCTGCCTTTGGGGACAGGATAAAATCAGCCCTCCCAGTTCTTTTATTTGCTTCTCCAAGAGAATCTGCGAGTCATTCTTCCATTTCGACATAACTTTTTTCTTCTTATTTCATTTACTGTAAAATTGACAAGACTGATTCGATTCCTCCATTGGAATGTTCATTCATTGGTCAATGATCAAAGATCTCACGTATAAACATGTTAAAGTTGATAGATGGTCTATTTTCGTTTTTCGTTGCATCAGGACTTCCCACCACCAAATCATTCATCACCAAACAACTAGTCTGCAGGTGAGAAACTTCTCCATACTCAGCATAACTTTTAAGAACTCACTTCCACACCACAATTAGCACTGGAGTAGGGCTTTGTGGAAAATAACACATACACAGATAAATAAATATGAAGTTCCGGGAGATGATCAATTATAGCTAGGAGATAGGGGCTGACCACTTTTCTCTTCACTATTTCCACGACAGCATTTCAGTCAGTCAACAGTCAGTCAGTAAACATTTATTAATGATTTACCAGGACTGTGCTAAGCATGTGACTCTCCTATGATGAAGGCACAGAAGGCCCAGGTGATCTCTCTTTCCCATCAGCTTCATGTTCCCAGGAATGATTTCGGGCTGTGTAAAGTAATTACAAGACAGGGAAGAACTCTGAGAACTGGGAGAATTAGGAAAAGTTTCCTGGAAGAGGTAGCATCTCACCTGAGTTTCTAGGGGTTCCAAGAAGTATAAGGGAGGGAGAGCATTCCAGACATGGAGGACAGTCCATACAAAGGCATGGAGACAAGAGGCAGAAGGACATACATAAGAAATAAATGAAAAGAGGTCAATTTGACTAGAATATAAAATGTGAAAAAGAGTAATGAGCAATCAGTCTGGAAATAGAGACTGAATTTGTGAAGGGCTTTATCAATTATGAAGAGCTTTTTTCACAATATTCATACTAAGAAGGATTTTAACCATCAAACAGAAGAGTTCATATCTTATCTTAGAGGAAATGAAAGGCCAATCAGGTTTCTTGTACAGAAGAGTGATATAGTCATACCTATGCTTTAAGAATATCAAATGTGACGGTGTAGAAAGTGGTAGGAGAGAGAAGAGATTGGATGTAAGCAGACCAATTAAGAAGTCCTTGCACTGTGCAGATGAAAGAGGATAACTGGCTCTGTGAGTAGAGATAAAAGACGTGAGAGATATTTAGAGGCAGAATCAATAAGACTTGGCAATAGATTAGATGTAGAGAATAAATGAGCATAAAGAGTCAAGGATAACTTCTACTCTAAATTGGAAAATCAGTGCCAGGAGAAATGGTGATCCACTCAAGGAAAACACAGAAATTAGGAGACGAGGTAACCGACTTGGGAGGGTAAATAATAAGTTCCTTTTTAGATAAACTGAGTATAATGGAACTTCCATAAAAGCACTGAGAAAAGATTTTATCATGGGTTTAGCTTCCAGTAAAGACAGAAATGTGATTTGAATTCCAGGAATGGAAGGGGAAAGCCAGATTTGAAAAGTTGTACCTACTTCCTCCCTTGCACATGCTTATCTGTTGCAGATGGACTTTTTGAAGCTCCTGGCCCACCATACTGTTGTAGCAGTCATCCTCAACATGCTGGCCCTCTGCCTTTCTACCACATCCTTCCTTAGCAGCTTCTGGTGTGTGGGCACACAGAAAGTACCCAAGCCCTTGTGTGGTAAGACTGTGGCCTCTAAGTGTATTGGCATGCTAGTGCCCTTGGATGGGGGTAGCAGCAATACATCAAGCCAGGAGGTGGTAAACTACAGCTGGGAGACAGGAGATGACCGCTTCTCCTTTCGCTATTTCCACGCTGGCATGTGGCTCTCTTGTGAGGAAAATATGGAAAGTCCAGGTAATATCATCGCAGAAACTACATGTTACTTTTCAAGTGAGTTCAATACCCAGGAATAGTCATAGGCTATACAATTAAGAATGAAAGCAACAGTGACAAGGGATTCCTCTGCTCCACCAAATATATGCATACTGTAACCAATAACCCTTTGTATCTCTTCCACTCCATAGAGATCTCTCATTGAATCACAGAAAGAACAGGGTGTACTTTTGAAAATCTTAGTCTCTTATTTTGCACATGAGAAAACTGAAGCTTAAAGAGTGAAGTGGTATCATTCTTAAAGCTATGCAACTTGAGTCAGGGCTAGAACCAGGGTATTCTGACAACTAAGTCACTACCTCCTAAAAGATTAAAAATCAGTATTCTCCATTAGCTTTTCATTCCTGAGATCTTCAATAGAGAGTATAAATGGGAAAAAATTATTACCTTTATCTATTTTCCCTACTACTCACATTTTATAATAATTTCTACACAAAAATCATTTGTGCTGCAAAGGAGTTGCTTGATCTTTTTCATGTCAAGGACCCCTTAGGCAGTCAGGTGAAGCTTATGAACCCCTTCTCAGGAAAATATTTTAAATGCATAAAATAAAATACACAGGATTAAAAAGGAAATAAATTATATTAAAATAGTTTTCATATGTATATATGTGTAGATAGATAGATGATAGAAAAGAAAGAACAAGTTTATAGATCCCAAGCGAAGTTCTACTTTATCAATATAAAAGTACTAAGAAGAAAGAGAAGGCATCACTCTATAGTGAAAAGAACCATGCAACGGGAAATAAGAAACCTGGTTTCTATTCCTGTCTCCTTCCTCTAGCTCCATGATTTAGTCAGTTGATCTCTCTGGGTCTCAAGTTTCTCCATCTATAAAATAAAGAAGTTAACTTGTCAAGTCCTTTCCAATTCTCAACATGTGTCACTGCAAATGTTGGAGGAGCAGGTTCAACTCCAAGAATGCTCAGCTCCAAGGGTGGATGTCCACCCTACTCCCTCAGGCCCATTCCCAAGCATGGAGTAAATTCCAATCCAACCTCCATTACATTAATAATAATGAGGGTGACACTAATGAACTAGTTTTGTTCTACATATCTTTCAGGCAGAACTTTTAGAGACAAGGCAGCTTAGGTGGTAGGAATGCACAAATGAAGGAGGTGTGGTTTCCTCCACCTCCCCATAGTGTCACATTTCTATGCGTCTTTATTGTCTGTTTCAGGAGAGAAGTGCCGCAGTTTCATTGAACTCACACCACCGGCAGAAAGAGGTAGGAATGTGTCTTGATACTTCTCTGGCATATGGAGCATAAATGGGCCTGCCTTTCATGAGGCAGAATGTATCATTACTTGCTGGTATGATGTGAGGCGCAGGGAAAGAAACTCTTGCCCAAAATATGTCTTAATCCCTCCATCCTCCCCCTTACTGGAATTCCTTTTGAGTTAAGCCATTGGACCTAGATGAAACCAATTTCTTTAATGTGTAGGAGGAGTAAGATATTAAAGGATCAACATTTTCCTTTTAATTGATTCATTAAATATCAGGAATACAGTCATCTCTCAAGGCCTTGATAGAATGAGTCAGTGCAGGTGGGAGAGGTGAAAAGAATAGGTCCTGGGTACTGCTGAACTTGGCATACTTAAGTGGCAGTAAAAGAAGATGAGTGCTGGAAGGGGACAGAGAAATATATTAAAGCATCGAAAAGGAAAGTCTTTTGGTGACAAACTCAATCTCCTTCAGATTGTTCTTGACGGTTGGACTTAAATGAGTGACTTTCCAAGCTGCCAGAGCTATCCCAACCACAAGGATGTAAGCCTCCTCTTCATTACATGACACTTCTTGAGAACTGAAAGAGAAGATATGCTGAGCCCCTCAGCAGCTGCTGCCTTAGTTTCTCAAGCTAGGATTAAGCTATTTTCTTTTTTACATTTGGCCACCCAGATCAACACAGAGATTGGACAACTGGCTTCTTTAAATCCCAACTAAAGTTTTATTTTCTGTAGTAAACTTTCCCTAATATCTCTTAATTCCAGTATCTTCACTCTTTTAGTTATTTCTATTTATCCTTGCTTTATATATATTATGAAGAACTCACATGGGGTAGATGACCACATGGTGGCCAGAAGAAGTAATACATGGACACTCTCAAGGTCTCTCTTAAGAACTTTAAATTTGACCATGCAACATGGGAGACACTGGCACAGGACTGCTCAGCATGGCTCAGCATCAGAAAGGGTGCTGTGTGCTTTGAGCAAAGCAGAATTGAGACAGCACACAGTAAACACAGGATGCTCAAATTTGGAGTATCCACCCCAAATATTCACATGGACTGTTTGTGCCCAACCTGTGGTAGAGCATTCCGAGCTCATATTGGTCTGATCAGTCACAGTCAGACACAATGAAACTTCACATAACAATGGTAATGTCATTTTGGTCCTCTTCAGGAATGAAGGACAGCAACCATTTGTTAGAATGTTGTCTTCCGCATTGGACTGTAAGCTCCTTTAGGGTAGAGACTGTCTTTTGCCTCTTTTTGTGTCCCTAACACTTGGCACACGGTGCCTGGTACAGAGCAGGTGCTTAATAAATATCTGCCCAATTGAATTGAACTGCTCAATTCCTAAAGAGGTCACATTTTAGAGCTGGAAGAGAACTTAGAAATTATCTAACTCAATCCTCTCATTTTGCAAATGAGGAATTTTAGGGCAAGCTGGTGAAGTAATTTGACCAAGGTCAATCAGTTAGTTAAAGAGTTTACACAAGAGCTTCAGACCAATTTTCTTTCTACTGACACATTTGAGTCATGCCAACAGCTACCTTTCAGGACTTTTAAACCCCAAACCTCTCACTGAGACCGGCTGACTTGGTGATTAATTAGACAGCTAAGTTTCAAATAATTCAGGATCCTAAGGTGATATTTGGAAGTCTGAATGATCCAAACGTTGGCTGTCAGTTTGTATCACATAACCTGGATGAATAGTCAATAATTGACTTTCCTCTCTGTAGACACAACTCATGATTCTGCTGTGTATGGTGTGAGGCCCAAGGATGGAATGACACCCAGGGTCACACAACTCTCTCTACTTGAACTTACTGGCAGGGCATCTTTCAAGGAGTCTCAGAGGCCTTTTCTATAGGACATTGACCACTGGCCATACAAGAAGTCATTCTTTTTTATAATTAGTGGTATACCACTGACTGGCAAGGTCTAAAGGTCTAAGGTATAAAGTTAAAGCAAAAGGGGAGAAAAATTCACTTGCTTGTTCTGGCTTTGTAATTGAGGGATATGATCCCTCTTCCCAGGTCTTGCCTTTCTATTGCCTCAGGGACAGAGGTCCTCCTCAGTCACCAACCCCTTCTTCTTGACCTACTCCAGTAGAAAACAAAGGCAGAAGGTAACTGTGGCTCACATGTACCCATCCCTTTCACTAGATTCCCATAGCTACCCAGACACTATGGTCTTAGCCGAAGGGGCAGAAGATAACCTCAACTTTGGTAAAGTGAGTAATAATCAAAATTTTGAAATTCTCTGTCCTAATTCATCTTAGAGCACATAAGCTTTGATCAACATCCTAGCTATCTGAGAAAGGTTCATACCCCTGTCTCACTCTCTCTGTATCTCTTTGAATCTCCCTCTCTGTGTATCTCTCTCTCTCTCTCTCTCTCTCTCTCTCTCTCTCTCTCTCTCTCTCTCTCTCTCTCTCTCTCCCTCTCTCCCTCCCTTCCTTCCTCCCTCCCTCCCTCTGTCCCTCCCTCACCAGAACTGAAAGCTATACTCCAGATGTGATTTGATCTGGGCACACACCTAAGATTGCAAAATCTTTCTTGACTGTCATATCACACTGTTGACATGGAGCTATCATTCCACTAAAATCTAAAACCCTCAGATCTTTTTCCAGGTGACTCCTTGATCCCAATACTTGTGAGATGGTCGAGTGTTTTGGTTTTTGTGTTTTTGACCCCAAGTAAAAGCAGGCTTTAGAGAAGTTATCTAGCAGGAAAGATTAGGGCTAAAGAGAGAAGAGACTATATCCACAGAGGTGATAAAAACTCATGGTACCAATACAAAAAGACCACCCAGAATTCCAAGTGTACTTAGAATAATAAGTTTCAATCTTCTGAACCCCCAATATTTTATAATTTATGGCTATCCAAAACCCATTAAAAGGTAATGGGTTTCCTCCCTCACTGGACGTCTTCAAGCAGAGATTGGATGACTGCCTGTCAGAGAAATTGTAGAAGGAATCATTGGTAATGTACCAGTTTGACCAGTGCACCTCAGAGATATACTTTCCAACTCTTACCATCTGTAAAATTAAATTAATATATGTATAAATAGTCATCATAATAAAGTAACAAAATTTACACAGCATGTCCTACGTGCCAGATACTGTGCTAGGTGCTTTACAAATATTATCTCATTTCATCTTCACAACAATATTGGCAGATAGAGGATTTTATGATTCTCATTTTACAGTTGAGGGAACTGAGGCATACAGAGGTTAAGTGACTTGTCTAGGGTCATACAGTGAGTAATTGTCTGAGGCTAGATTTGAACTCAGGTCTTCCTGACTCCAGGCCCTCCCCCTCCCCCTCCACCTAGCTGCCTCTAAAAACCTTTTGTAATCTCCAATTGTGAGTTGGCACTATTGACTTTTTAGGTCTTGTATAAAACACAACTTAAACTAATTTCATTTTTCTTCTTTCAAGTGAATATGAATTTATTTACATTTATATGTATAATTTCTATTTACATTTATATGTAAACTAATTTGCCAGTCTTAAGGCACTTGAAATTAAATGTTAGTTGTTGCTGTTCAGGCAGCTAAGTGGTACTGTGGATAGAGTGTGGGGCCTGGAGTGAGGAAATGTGAGTTCAAAATCTGGCCTCAGACCCTTACTAGCGGCGTGACCTTGGGCAAATCACTTAACCCTGTTTGCCTCAGTCTCCTCATCTATGAAATAAGCTGGAGAAGCAAATGACAAATCATTCCATTGTCTTTGCAAAGAAAACCCCATATGGAGTCATGAAGAGTTGGACATGACTAAAACTGAATGATAAAATTGTTATTGCTATTGTGATGATGGTTGTCATTAATTCACCGAGCTGCATACACTCTCCACCATCCATTACTGTAACCATTTATTAAAAAAGCAAAAAAAATGGGAAGAGGGTAAGGGTGTGGGAAGCGATATTTTCTCTGAGGCTGAAAATGGGAAAAGTTCCATCTATAAATGATTAGATGAGAATAGAATGACTTTCTAGGAACCTCCCTTGCATTTTATGAATTCAATTAGTCATCAACATTTATGAAATACCCATTGTGCACAGAGCAGACAAGGCTATCCTGTAAGGGAATCTCAAGGAAAGGGAAGCTGTACATGTTGGATGAGATCAGACTTTCCTGATTTCCTTGGCTGGCCATCACCTCTGCTGTTCTGCTCACTACGCTTTCACAGTAAATCTCATATATACATTCTATTTTTCCCAATTGGCATTTTGGGTTACTGTTTCCTTCTGATGTAATGACAGTGCCAACTTCCTCTGGTTTTTGGCAGGAATATTTTGGTTATCTCTGGGGTCGGAGATTGTCTACATCAGTCTGCTATCCATCAGTCTCCTCCTCCTGCTACTAGAATTGTTCTTCCCTGGGAACCCTGGCTGTGGACTTAAGCTTAACGCCTTTGCTGCTATGTCCTCAGTCTTGTCAGGTAAGTGTGTCTCCCTTGGGGGGCACAGAATCACAAACCCCTCAGAGCTAGAAGGAACCTTGAGGGTCACCCAGTCCAACCCATGCATGCACAAGAATCTCCTCTACAACATTATCAGCAAGTGGCCACCTTTGCTTGAAGACCTGTATTGTAAACTCACTGGTCACTCACCCAATAACATCATATTAGATGCTTGAAATACAAAGACAAAACCAATACAATGCCTGTCTTCAAGAATCTTACATGAGGTGGGGAGAGAAAAACAAGTGCACAGGTAAGTCAGTCCCAAATATATGCATAAATTACCCAATATAAGTGCCTCAAAAAATCTCTAGGTTCTGAACTCACATGAAATAGTTATGATTTCAGTGGTTAACCCAAAAGGGTCATTTTCTCTCTGGTTTACTGTGACTGAACCTGAAGTTTTCTCTGGAATATCTTCAAATGTAGTTTGTGTCTATATTTTCACAGATATGAGTAAAAGGGATTCCCTGCTCCTTTACAAGCATTCAAGTAATGAACATATATTGTCCATAGAACAGCTTTTATACTACCCCCACAGAAAACACAGAAGGCACAAAGGATATACCAGAGTTCCATATAGAGATTAAAAAAATATATAAAGCAATCACAATACTTCCCCTCAGAAGGAACTGAACTCAAAACTGTCCATGAGGCAACACTCCATCTCTCCTACAGCAAGTTACAGTCCCTCCTAGACTCTTAGTGCTCCTTCTGGTTTGGACTACCCAGAAGACAAATATACTTTGGAGCGACTGGAAAGGTAACTTCTTCCTTCTTATCTACACTGCCCAAATAACTGACTATAATATCCCAGGATGACAAGGTAGATACATTGTTCCCCCATGGCATATCTTTAACCTTGCTGCCCATTTAGTTGCAGGGGTCATATGGTTAATTTTTCTCTGGGAGATTGCTGAAGAATTTTTTTCTCCAGAGACCAATCCTCCTAACTCTTGAACATGGAGTTAGTCTCAGGGCACTGCTCAAGAAATTTCTTTTCTTTGCCAAATTCCAAGAAAGCAGAGCTTAGGATATTCCCTTCCCGTACATATGAGGTTGCAGTTCAGGAACAACGTCCCTGATATTCCCTCTTGGGTGAGTAGGCAGGCACATATCTGTTTCTGCCATGTGTTTCTGGAGGGACTTTATCACCGTCCTAGTAAATGCTACCACCTGGGTTAAGAAGGTCTACTATCAGGCCTTCCTAAGGGAGAGAAAAGACAGAAAGTAACCAGGAACTTGAGGTCCAGGATCTCCCATCAAGCCACTTAAGCAAGCCTATGGAGCTTGCCATGCTCTTCTGCCACAAATAGCTACCTTCTAAAATAAAGCACTGCCCCCTTTCTTTGTTCCCTTTCCCTTCCTCCTATTAAGCTTCTGATATTTTTACCCACTGCTACTGCCCTCTGGGGCCAAAGAGAACAGGCCTAATTCCTCTTCTTTATTATGACAGCCCTTCAAATATTTGAAGACAGCTATCATGTTTCCATAAATCTTATCTCCTGGCTAACTATTGCCTTAGTGCATCAAGTGATCCTTATGTGGTATTAGTCTTGAGGACCATTGTATCCTGATTGCTTTCCTCTTGACGTTCTCCAGCTTACCAATGACCTTTCTAAAATACAGTCCCCAGAGTAAAATTCAGGGTAGAGTAATGAGGGATTAGCACCCCCCTTAGTCCTGAAAACTATACTTCTCAGTGCTATGAGAGATGGTTTGGTGTGGATAGAGGACCAGTCTTGGTGTCAGGAAAAGCTATGTTTAAGTCCAGCACACAATACCTGTGTGGCCATGTGTGAGTCATTTAACTTCTCAGTACCTCCAGGCAGGGGTGTAGGGTGTATTCAGGGAGGACTAGTACCTTTGATGTGATGGCTGCTGAGCCCTTTTCTGGGCTCTTTCTGCCTTTGGTGTCTACCTGTTCCACCCAACTCTCACTTGTGGCTCCAGGAAGCTGCAGCATGCACAACAGTCATACCCTAATAAACATTTCAGCAGACAGGCCAAATCAGGTTGAGGATAACCAAGGAGTCTCAAACCCATCGGTGGGGTAGGGGGGTGTCTACTCCAAGCATGTGAAGACTTCCCCTGGTGGAATGGGCAGATGAGAATAATTTATTCCAATGGCCATGAAGGCAGCTGAAGCAGGCTATGTGGAGCACTTAGAGTTTGGTTAGACACCAAAGATGCCAAAGTCATCCACTGCATTCCAGAGCCATCGCCAGCTGTCTTGACTCTGTCCTGCCACTGGACTATGATGTCTCCAGAGGAGAGAGTGAGGCTGACGACTTCGTGCAACTCTGCCTCAAAGACATCACCCCTACCATTTCACTATTATGCCTCAAAGTCCTGTGGTGATAGGCAAGTGATGAAGCAGCAGGTGTGAATACACTGGGAGCTGTAGTCACAGCCCTGCACACAGGGAGCCCAGACCATAGGGTTGTTTCTCACTGGAAGCAGCAGTGGGAGTCAACAGCACCACCCCCAGGTGTCTGAGCAGCCATTTAAGGATCATACTGCTCACCTCCTGGTATGAGGAAGGGGGCTAGAAAAGGTGCCCTAAACATTGCCTGCTTACCCAACCCTGGCCTGATAACCATGGCAGGCAGGGAATCCCACTCTATGGTCAAAACACAAAAAAATGTACAAAAATATCTGCAAAGATGATTCCACTCACCATCGGCATATGGAATGTGTGCACACTTATAGACAACACAAAATCCAGTAGGCCTGAAAGACAAACTGCTCTTTTTGCAAGAGAACTCAACAGGTCTCGCATACAAATAGCAGCCTTGAGTAAAAACAAGGTTGGCAAATGAAGGCCAGCTTACTGAAGTTGGAGCTGGATACACATTTTTCAGGAGTGGCTGCAGTGAAGGGGAGCACTGTAAAGCTGGCTTGGGTTTTGCAATAAAAACTAGTCAGCAAGTTGGTATGCCTGCCAAAAGGAGTGAATGATAGACTCATTGCAATTACCACTTGCAGGAAAATGCCACGCCACCATCATCAGTGCCTATGCTCCCTCTAAGACGAACCCTGATGAGGTCAAAGAAAAGTTTTTTGAAGACCTAGAGACCCTTATTATCAATGTGCCAAAAGAGGACAAGCTTATCATTCTGGGTGACTTTAATGCTAGAGTAGGCTCAGACTACTAGACTTGGCAGGAAGTCCTAGGGAGGAATGGAGTTGGAAACAGCAACATCAATGGTCATTTACTGCTGAAGACTTGTGCATCACATGACTTTCTCATCACAAACACTGTTTTCTGTTTACCTAAAAACAGTAAAACTTCATGGATGCACCCTCACAGCAAACACTGGCATCTAAGACTATGTGTAAAGAGAAGCGACAGACGATGTGAGAGTCTCAAAGGCAATGTATAGTGCAGAGTGCTGAACTGATCATAGACTTATCCTTTCCAAGTTAAATATTCACATTCATCAAAAGTGCTGCCCCCAAGGCAAAATGACTACCAGAAGAATTAATGTCAACAAATTAGAACTCTACTCCAAGCATGAACAGTTTGTTGCTAACTTGGAGGGAAAGTTGAGCCAACACATAGTTGGCAACAGTGGAGCAGAAAATGAGTGGGCAGCTTTCAGAGATTTGGTGTACAGCACTGCATTTGCTCAACTGGGTCAGAACTCTCACAAACACCAAGACTGGTTTGATGAAAATGATGGGGAAATCCAGAAGTTGCTAAATGAAAAACAAGAACACCACAGGTTTAACCAGCAGGATAGTTCATCCATCTCTAAGAAGGCAGCATTTAATTCCATCAAAAGTAAAATACAAGCAAAGTTTAGAGAGATGCAGGATTGATGGCTGAGTAAGAAGGCAGATAAAATTCAGTTTTATGCTGATAGTAACAATCCAAAGTGCTTTTATGATTCCCTAAAAGCTTTTTATAGACCAAAAACCTATGGTGCATCACAACTATTCAGTGCTGATGGAACGCTAGAGAGATGGGTCAAACATTTCCACAGTGTGCTCAACAGACTATCATTAATCAATTCTGAGGCCATTGACCATCTACCTCAGGTTCAAGTCAATTCCTCCTTAGCTGAACTTCCAACTAAAGAGAAGTTTTGAGGGCCATTAGGCTCCTTTCATGAAGCAATGCACCTGGTGCTGATTCCATTCCAGCTGAGATTTACCAGGTAGGGGAACCATTACTCATACAAAAGCTGACTGAAATATTCCAGATTATATGGCAACAGGTTATTGCCCAGTTGAAGGATGCCTCCATTGTCCATTTCTATACAGGTAAAGGGAATAGACTGTCTTGCGACAATCACAGCGAGGTCTCTCTCTTAGTCATTGCTGGCAAGATGCTTGCTAGAGTCCTCCTTAATAGACTGATCCTTCACCTGGAAGATGGTTATCTACCTGAGAGTCAGTGTGGCTTCAGAAAGGATTAAGCAACAATCAATATGGTGTTTGCTGCCCGACAGGAGAAATGCCAGGAGCAGAACAGAGGTCTGCACACATTTGTAGATCTGACCAAGGCCTTTGACGCTGTTAGTCGTGGGAGCTTATGGAAAATTATGTCAAAATTTGGTTGCACAGAGTTCATCAATATTAGACATCAATTTCATGATGGCATGTTTGCCTGGGTTCTGGATAATGGACAAAGCTCTCATGCCTTCCCAAGTCACCAATGGAGTAAAACAGGGCTATGTGCTTGCTCCCATGCTTTTTAGCATGACGTTTTCAGTCATGTTGTCAAATGCTTTCAATGAGGATGAACACAGCCATCAAGGTAAACAACCATACTGATGGTAAGGTCTTCAATTTGAAAAGGCTACAAGTCAAGCCCAAAGTGGAGGGAGTGTTGCTGCATGATTTTCTGTCTGCAGATGATTATGCACTCAATGCAGCCTCTGAAGCTGAGATGTAACAAAGTATGGATCAATTCCCTGACGCCTGTGTTAATTTTGGTCTAAAAATTAACACCAAGAAAACATAGGTGCTCCATCAGTCACCACCACACCATCCATACTTGGAACCATCAGTTACAACAAATGGAGAAATTTTGAATGCTGTGGATAAGTTCACTTACCTTGTTAGTGTACTTTCCAGAAATGTACAAATTGACAATGAGGTTGATGCACGCGTTGCCAGAGCTAGCTCAGTGTTTGGGAGGCTCTGAAGAAAAATTTGGGAGAGAAGGGTTGTATAAGACTGACTACCAAACTGAAGGTCTACAGAGCCATTGTGCTGACCTCATTGTTGTATGCCTGTGAAACACGGACAGTCTACCAGCACCACACCAAGAAGCTGAATCACTTCCATTTGAACTGCCTTAGGAAGATTCTGAAGATCTCCTGGCAGGATAAGGTCCCAGACACTGAGGTCCTTGCTCGAACTAAATTGCCAGGCATTCAAACTATGCTCCAGAGAGCACAACTCTAATGCGTTGGCCATGTTGTTCGAATGTAAAATGTACACTTGCAAAAATGCTATTTTACAGAGAACTCACATGGGACAGGCATCTGACAGGGTGATCAGAAGAAGCAATCCAAGGACACTTTCAAGGTCTCTCTCAAGAACTTTGAATTTGATTGTGTGACATGGGAAACACTGGCACAGGACTGCTCAGCATGGCATGCCCACGTCAGAAAAGGTGCTGTGCTTTATGAGCAAAGCAGAAGTGAAACAGCAAAAAAGAAACATAGAATGCGCAAATTTGGAGTAACCACCCCAAATGTTCACATGGACTATCTGCCCAATCTGTGGAAGAGCATTTCAAGTTTGTATTTGTCTGATCAGTCACAGTTGTATACACTGAAACTTCACTTTATCATGGTGATGTCGTTTTGGTCCTCTTTGAGAACAAAGGACAACAACCAACCAACCTCCAGATAACACTGTAAGTTCAGATGAATTATGTTCCCAATATTTTCCTAATCTGTCTAGCAATCCTATCAAAAATGGAAATTGTTTTTGTCTGACATGACCTGACCTTTAAAACAGCAGCCCATCTGTGTCAGTGGAGTTTTTGCCACTGATGAAATCACAGGTCCTGAGCTGCCTTTTCCTCCCCCACCCACCCAAAAAGTCTTTTCTTTCTATTGAGGTTATAGTCTACAAGATCCCTTTTCTTTCTATTGAGGTTATAGTCTACAAGATCCCCAAATATTTTTAGACAAACTGATGTCTAATCATGTTCTAATTTTATAGTTGTAAAGCTGATTTTCAAAAACTCCAGTGTAAGACTTTACATTAAATTTCATCTTACCGCATGTGCTCAAACATGTGTACTTGCATCTATCAAGACCTCTTTAGATCATGGCTTGGTCATATAATCTGATACCTTTTTAATATCTTTTGATATCTTTTTTATCCAAGTCATCAATAGAAATATTAAACAGCATAGGGCCAAAATCAGATCTCCTCCAAAAACCTCCTCCCAAGGGGACAACTATTTTCAGGGTGTTGTCACTCAACAAGTTCCAAAACTATCCAAATGTATTAGTGTCTTGCATATATCTCACCATTTTTTCCACATGGATAATATTCATAAGGTTTTGTCAAATGTTTTATTAAAATTCAGATGAATTATGTTCCTAACATTTTCCTAATTTGTCTGTCTAGCAATTCTATCAAAAATGGAAATTGTGTTTGTCTGCCATGACTTGACCTTTAAAAAACTCTTTATTAGTATCTTTTGTTTTTCCATTGATTTCCAAATATATCCCTTCTCCCTTCATTATCCAGAGGGTCATCTGCTATAACAAAAAATAAAGCTGAAGAAAAAAAAAAGCAGTTAATCAAAAAACCACCAACCATCTAACCACAGACATAACGTTCCTCATCCCTATTCCTTCCTCTGAAGAAAGGGTGGGGAGGAGTGTATTTTCTCCTCCCTTCTTTGAGGCTGAGGGATCATTGTAATTACACAACATACAGTTTTTTTTTGTCGTTCTTCCCATTTACATTGTAGTTATTGTATATATTGTTTTCTTAGTATTACTTCACTTGGCATCAGTTCATAAAATTCTTTGATTCTCTAGTCTTCATATTCACCTCGTCTTGTGGCACAGTAAGAGCGCTGTTTGTGTATCACAATTAATTTAGCTATTTCTGCCCCCCCCACCCCAATCAATGTACGCAGACTTTGTTCCCAGCTCTTTACTGCAACAATTAAGTCCTGCAATTTTGCCCTCTGTGGGGTACACACCTAGAAGAGGCAGTATCGGGGAGTACGAATATTTTAGTGACTTTCTTAGCGCGGTTCCAAACTGCTTTCCAGGATGACTTAGTTCCACCAATAATGTAGCAGTGGGCATATCATTCTACAATCCCTCCAGTGTTGACTATTCCTATCTTCTGTCATTTTCCTTAGTTTTTTAGGTGTGAGATAAAACAAACCTGAATTGTTTTCAGCTTTGTTATGAGTGATTTGGAGCAATACTTCAAAAAGTTGCTAATAGCTTGTAATTCATTTGAGAAATGTTTGTTCACCCCCCTTGAATATTCATACATTTGGAAATGAGTCTTGGTGCACATCTATTCTTAATGAATCCTAGTTTGTGATCAAAATGTCAGAATGCATTAGTTGAGAAATGAAAATGAATTACAATTAATATCCCACAACAGAATTTTTAAATAGTTTTATTTATTTAAATTAACAAACAGATTTTGTTTCCCTTTCCCCCACCACTAAAAAAAAAGAAGAAAACCCTTACAAAAATATGCAGACAAGCAAAACAAATACTCAGCCTGGCCATGTCTCATTCTGCATTGTATATTCATCACCTCTCTGAGAAGGTGGAGAGCATGCTTCATCATCAGTCTTCTGGAATTATAGTTGGTAACTGCACCGACAAGAGTTCTTAAGTCTTGATGACGTTTTTCCTCATCATGCTTCATCGGCTCATATAAATCCCTATGTCTTTTTTAAATTATATATGTGAAACACTAAGTTAATTTATATTTTCTAAGATTGTTTTGCTTTTCATAACGATTTATTTGCCCCAGGGTTCTTCGAATTTAAAGTCTTTCTAGTGCATTTAAAATAGCATTTGATGTTTCCTTAACTCTTCAGAGATGTACTAAATATATTGAAAGATACAGGTATATTGGTGCAGAAAAAAAAGAATAATCCAAGAAGGAAAAGAAAGTAGGTAGAAAAACCAGGGGAGGGAGAAAGAGAAAAGCAGGACATAGGACTATTGGGCTAAAGATATAGCAATGAAAAGACACTTTCAAAGGCTTTGGACCTAAAATTCTAGGTATTATGTCCAAACAGTTTATGACCACTGAATACGAGCTCTTTGAGGATAGGCTCTATGTCCTGCCTTTCTTTGTATCCTTAGTGCTTAGCCCAGTGCCTAGAATATAGTATGCACTTAATAAATGTTTATTAACTGACTGACTAATCAAGGTAGGGCTCTTGACCCTCCCACCACTTTTCACTATAGCTTTTAATTTTACGGGATGCAGTTGTTCCATCCTTTGTCAAGACAAATGCCATGGAACTCCTCTATCTTTACGCTTTCTGTACCACTCTACTCCCCAGTGATCTGTAGCAATGTTAAGTTATGATCCTTGAAATTGAGCATTTCCTTCAAAGTAGGATGCTACCAAAAATTTAGGGAAATAAAAGATGTAGTAACAGACTCTGCTTTCTTTTTCCCACTGTAGGCCTTTTGGGGATGGTGGCACACATGATGTACACACAAGTTTTCCAGGCAACTGTCAACTTGGGACCAGAAGATTGGAGGCCACATACTTGGGATTACGGCTGGGCCTTCTAGTATGTTCTCTAAATGGTTCTTCTCTCTCTCTCTCTCTCTCTCTCTCTCTCACACACACACACACACACACACACACACACACACACACACACACTTCATTAGTCATGTCCTCTTTAGTTTTTATATAGTCCAAATCTGCTAGATCACCTCCAAAAACCTGTTGTAAGATGTTCTTCTACTGTCCCTTGGCCTTCACCTTATCCTTCATCCATTGTCTCCATCAAATTTAGAGAACTGGAGTCAAGACTAAATCCCAAAAAGGATTATAGGGAAGTAAAAAAGGCTTATTAGGTGACATCCAATTCACCACTCCCTCAGCAAGTATAGATGTGTTCCCTCTACTTTTTTTTAAGTACTTTGCCCCGTTCAGTGATGCTACTGATAATAGCACAGTCCTCTATAGCTTGGTAGAGCTATATCAACTGTACCCCACTCAAGTGCCTCTCCATTTTGTGTCCAAGTTGTCCATGAGAAATGAGAACTGTGACTAAGAAAGACTGATGTTTTTTGTGGTTTATAGAAATCAGTCTCACTTATTTGAAAAAATATAACTATTACTAGTTATAGTTCAGGAGGAAAGAATGGATAACATCTTGTTGGTGAAAGGTGTCATGAAGCAATGGAAAAGATGCTAGATGTGGAGTCAGAAGATCGAGTTTCACAGCCCTGACTTTCTGACAACTCACCTCACCTCTATGGGCCTCACTGTAAAATGAAAGAAGTTAAACCTGATAACTTCTAATTGTCCCCTCTAACTCTAAATCTATGATCCTTTGGTATCTGGGGTACAGGAGAATGGAGTTTAATTCCTAACCTCACTCTTCCACATATGCAAAATCATCTATTTCCATTTTCCTTCCTACAAAATCCTACAACTTACCCCATAAACTATCTCATAATCATGGCATACATTTGAAAGAGATAAACATTATTTATCATAGATTTCCTCCCTGCAAAAAATGAGAAAAAGGAAAAACCAGAACCTTCTCTTCCTTCAAAATGATTTTACTTTTTTTAATGAGATGTCTGAACACTTTCTGTGCTCCACATCTAATTACTAACCATTATCTAAAACAATGGTCATTACCTTATTTTCACATAATGAACCCCTTTGGGAAGTCTGGCAAAGCCTCTAAACCCCTTTTCAAAATGATTTTTGTTGCATATATTCATAACAGAAAAAATGCTAGGTTTCAGTTAAAGGTTGGTGAAAACAAAACTGTAATTATTTTTCCCATCCAAATTCACACACTCCCTGAAATCTATACATCCCCATGGAGTCAATGGACACTAGGTTAAGAACCTCTTCTCTAAAGAATTATTTATTAAGTGTTTGCAGAGTCTCAAGTAGATTTCAGCTGTACTATAAAAACATGATACTGGACCTCAAGGAATTACCATTCTAAGAAGACAATCATAAGCCTCTAGAGGAGGAGTATTTTGGAAGGGTTTTTTGGTTCTATATTTGTTCAATATTTATTATCTGACACCTGACCTGCTCCTGACACTTGCTACTTTATATAACAGATTCAAGAGTTCATGGTCTTGGAATTTCTCCTTTAAGAAATCTTCTACCAACTTATACACTTAGGGTTGCTCTTGTCAAACTCCCAAGGTGCCAAAACTAAGAAATGCCCCAGTGTTGTGGATTGTAAGGGAATGCAGCGGACACCCTAGAGAGCAAATCAAGCAAAATAATGCTGAGTTTGTTCTTGGACAGCAAGAGCAAACCTAGCCTCATTCTGATAAGTTTGCTTGAGGCAGAGTGCAAGAACCACCTCTTGATCCTTCCCCAAACTCACAAAACTTTCTGTTCTTGGGCTGTTCAGAACTCTGGACAGATTAGGGGAAGGGATATGGATCTGGATGAACGTACATTTGTCTTTCATTAAAGAACTTGTCTCCCGAAGTTCAGACCCAACGATTCTTAGGGTGTGAAGATTTCAGACAGAGGAAGACATAAGAGATATGGTTCCTCAGTTGTACAATGCCAAAAGATAGGTACTGGGGAGCTAAATGAAAAAAAAACAAAAAGTTCCTGGCACTCAGACTATGGGAAGATACTAAACCTTTTTGTCTGTACTCAAAACAGTTACCAAAAGACATAAGGGAAGTGGATAAAGCTACGATAATTCTAAACCTTTGTCTATAGAAATCACATTACACTATGTTTCTGTCTAACGTAATAGACAATTTTAGTGCATTGGCCAACAGTCAAGTCATGAAACAATAGTAAAGTCTTTATACAGCTAGTTTGGCTATCTATCGCTCCATGAAGTTCTATGAACCCCTCAAAATCCACAGTCTGATCCACAAACTATTGACACAGACTATACATCTCCTTTTCCGACTGGTCTTTACAAAGGGAAGTTTTCTCTATCGTAATTCGCTAAAATATACCTTCCTATTATAACATACAAGAAAAGAGGAAGCCCTCTTATTCTTACAGACTCAACCTCAAACCACATGGGAGAAGAAAGTCAGATTCTCATTGTCTAATTAATTCTTCTGTTCCTTCATATACAGCATGGCCTGGGTTTCTTTCACCTGCTGCATGATGTCAGCCGTCACAACCCTCAACACCTACACCAAGATGGTTTTGGAATTCAAATGTAGCCACTACAAATCCTTCAGAGAGAACCTGAGCCACTCACCATCACTACACTACCAATGCTTTCTGTTGCAGCAGCAGCAGCGGCGGCAACAACAGCAACAGCAGCAGTCACTGACTCCAACTCACTCCAGGGATCACCTAAGCAGCTGCAACCAGGACCAAAACCAGTCTGTCCACTCAGTCTCTGGAGGGGTTGACTTTTGCTCAGAGCTACAGGAGAAGATGCTTTCACAAGACCCTGGGATGGAACTAAGTGAAGTGCTTGAATCATTAGTTGAGGACGAGCAATGTTAGGGCTGCAACGGGAGGGGCAGGAGAAGACAGGAGGAAGTAGGTAGGGGGTGTGTATGTGGGAAGAGGACAAGTTCTGCCTTCCATAGCCACTGAATATGTATATAACTCCAAAATGTCTTTCTTTCTTGTTTTTTGTAGCATGGCTTTTGAGCACTAAGAGTAAGGCTGTCTTTCAGAACAAGTCCACAGCTTCCCAAATCCCCCAGACCTTCTATTCCCATCTCACCATTCCCTACAATGTAACGTTCTCTTTTCTACTTAATATATCCCATCTGGGACTGGGAGAATTAGAAGCTGTCAGTGTGATTGTGATTAGCATCTGAATTTTGAGCACTTCTCTTACAGTCAAGTATACCAAAGCCATCATGGCTAGCATGAGATGAAAAGAGAACACATAATTAAGTGACTTGGTATCGCATGAGACATCTCAGCTTTCTTTACATGTTCGATGGTGTTTGGCATTGTCCCCTCCCCTTGTTGGGTGCTCAATAAAACAAGATTCTGATTCAAGACTACTGGGAGGAATCAGGGGATACACTTTCATCCTTGTCCCACATCTAAGTCCTATTATCTTTCTTCTCCTTGCTCCTTCCAATGACTTACCCCTTGTTCATACCTCCAAAAAATAATTCCATGAATCACTTAATTGCTCTTTATCTTTCATATAAGTGAATATAAACCATCATTCAGAGCTAAGAAAAATGAACAAGTGGCACACACATATAATCCTGTATACAGTATTTATTTGTTCTGTCTTGTATTTCAAATGCTTTTCGGACAAAACATAGAGTGGTGTTTTTTTACACAGAAGATGGGTAGACAACAGTTCACATTTATGGGAATTGATGTAACAATACCACAGAACAATAAAATTAAAGAAGGATCCTACATAGATTGATTAAAGAGGGAAGCAAAGACAGGACAGAGTTTAGAGGGTCAGCTTCATCTGCAGTAAAATGAAGGTATTATTACTGCTTCTAGTAGTTGTTGTTTGAGCTATTACAGGGACACAATGTGAGGAGTAGAGAAAAGAAAGGAATGCTTACGGTAAAGACTAATGCTCATTCATCCAGTTAACGGTTCCCTGAGAGAAGAGGGAGGTTTAAACACATTTGAACATGGGTTAGCATCCAAGCTGTCCAGACGTCAACCTTCCATCACAACTCATTATCTACTAGTAAGTGGTTTAGGGAAGAGAACCATCGAAAGAGTCATATCAAATACAGTCAAAGTTGAACCCTTAAGGTGTAGTAGGTAAGCACATCACCTTAAATTCACACAAAACATTCTTTCCAGCTCTTATATTTTATACTTCTACAACTTAGCCTAAAAAAAGCCTCTGCTAAAAATGATCTCCACAACACTTGTATCATGAACAAATGCACCACATATTTCTGCCTAAATATAAGTAACCAATCTGGAGATACATGGAATGCTCACATCTCAGCGGCATGTGACAGGAAACACCCCAGACCACGGGGACCACTACAGAGCATGACACTGAGTTTGGCTGAGATTAGACTTTGGAACACCCTCCAACACCTGGATCTATATAAAGCAGAGGATCCTCAATCAAAACAGGGCTTAGCACCGCCACATGCTTCAAAACAGATCCAAAATCCAGATGACCTGGAAATATCTTTTCCTACTGGGATTTTCCTAGATCCAACTAGATACTTTTTCTTCCTTCACCTGTGCCAAAATGAAATTCACTAGAACTGAATCTCTCTTCACACGTATGGGTCAGTCACCTAGACTGGCTGCGTTTTGAGCAGCACATGGTGTACCCTGACTAACCCTTTAATATTATGTCATATGACTTTCACTGGGAAAATGGCACGCATGCCCTTTCAAATTTAGCAATGTTATCAATAAAATCTCTAAAATGAGCATAAGATAAATAAGTTAAGGGAGAATTACTGAAAGTTTCAGTGAAGATACATTGTAAAGTAGCTCAAAGGAGAGAACAGTTCTTCTACCTGCTCCTGACTGGAATTTCCTATGACATATCATCAGCTGAGAGGCTTAGTCTAATAAATAATCACTATTAGAAGATAATTTACTGGAATCTATCCCTACTAAGAAAAAAATAGAGGAAGGGAACTAAAAACTGGAGACTACACCAATGAATTTGCTATCTACAAATATTTACAAAGTATTTACACAAGAACACCACAAAATATATACAAGCTGTTCCATGGCTCTAAAAGGAACAGGGTCAGTGGGACAGATTAACGTATCAAGGCTCAAGGTTTTCAGGGAAGGGCTCAGGAATAGCTTTTCCTCTCATAAGAATTCTGTACAACAAGGCAAAAATACTCTTCAACAACAGAAACTGCAAGAACAAGCTGTAGGAAGAGAACTCCATGAAGGAAGGGTACCAATCATTATGAAAAAGCCAGTGTTAGGTGGGAAAAGGAATAGGAACCTCAACTACTCCTGACTTTCAGTGTTTCTGTGAGTGGTGAGAATGTTCCGCTTACTCCTGACATCACAACAGAAACACTGGATCATCTCTGGCACACGGCAAACCAAGATAATATGGGGCTTTATCAAAGACAATTCATTTGCACTTATTTCTCTTACTATACTTGTGATAGTAATGTAGTTCTTCCCACAGCCTCTGGGCGCCTGGATGGGAAGTTAGAAACAAAGGATGGAAGGGATAAGAATAGCCATGTTGTTTTAAATGACATAGTCATAGTGTTTTAAATTGATGCCAATGATTGACAAGTGAGATTGACGTGGATGAGAAGGAAGTGAAAGTCAAAAAATAGTAACCCTAAGATAAGAGGTAGGAAATCTGGAGGAGTAGAGATGACCAAATGGCCCAGATATGTTTCACATGTGCAAAGAAATGGGTCTGAAATATACCTAGTAAACACTCCACACTTCAAAACCAATAAAGTAACACAAAGCAAAAAATGTTTCCTGGATATTAGTACTTCTCTGACACTTTTCAGCATTTGCGTATAATCTATGCATTCTCTCTCTCTCTTCCCCCAGTCCTTTTCTCTCTCAATCTCCCTCCCTCTCTAAAACTCTCTCTCTCAATCTCTCTCTCTCTCTCTCTCTCTCTCTCTCGTTCACATTTTTAAACAACCCACAGAAAGCCTGTGGATAGTCTTGATATGAAAGTCAAGAAGAGAAGCTAAGCATACCATTACCAGACAGATGGGACTGTTATGAACAGCCTGCTTTCCAAAGTGCTTTGTGTGAGTTATACAGAGGCGGCAAGACAATGTGGGGAAAGAAGCTTCCTTTTGCTTTCTTCATATACCTGATTTCACAGACTTGACCGAGGAGATTCTAGACTAAAGAGAGGGTCCTCATTAGTCCCACCTGAAATTGGAGGTATTTCAGACTAGACCTAGGGGAAAACATGAACATATGTTTTATTTGAGTTTGGTTTTAAGATGAAACTTTCAGAGTTATTAGGCAACAATACAAACAGCTCACGCTTCCATAAAGCTTTAATGCATTATCTCTCTCGGTCCTTACCAACACTGTTGTAAGGCAGATACTATTATCATTCCCCTTTTACAGATAAGGAAACTGAGACTCAGAGAAGTACATGATTCATCCAAGATCACACAGCTGGTGTGTGAAGAAGTATCTTAGTATCATAGAAGTATCATAGGTCTTCCTGACTCTAAACCCAATCCTCCACCTTTATCCCCAGGTGCTCAAAACTTACTACTTTCTTACTTTTTCATACCCTTAAGTCTATGGGTGTCCCTCTACAGGGCACAGAGACTTTCTTTTTTCCCCACTAATCTGCTACTGAGCCTTTTCAGGGGGTCACAGAATCTCCTAGGAAACCAGGACAACCACAAAGAACTTCACTCTAAATATCCAGAATTCTAGATATTCAATGACAATAAAATATCAAAAATTTCCATAGCACAGTAAAGTCTGCAAAGTGCTAGAGCCTAGCACAAGGACACTAGTCCTTGGATGCAGCCTTCTGATTAAGTCCAGGTTTTACAGAACAAATCCTTTTATTAAGGGAATTTATTCTGTGAAGTTTGGATTCAGTCAAAGGGCCACACTTGAGGACTTAGAGGGCCCCATGTGACCTCAAAGCCACAGGTTCCCCACCCATGCTAGACACTATTGGTAAATCTCATCTCATCCTCACAACAATTGTATAAGGCAACTACAATAGGCATCATTATCCCCCTTTAATAGATAAAAAAATGGAGTTTCAGCAGTCCTATGGTCACAAAGTTGATAAGCATCAGAGGGAGGATCTGAATCCAATGCTCTCCTGACTCTAAGTCCAGCCCTCTTGCCACTACCTCAATAAAGTTCACTTTCAACATTCTTTTTCTCTTATCAAAGAGCTGTCCTAAAGTAAAATAGATTACTTCAAGAGGTAATGAATACCTCTTCACCAGTGCCTGCAAGTGAGGGCTCAATGATGACTTGTTGGGGAAGTTGTAGAGAGAAGGTTCCTATCAAGTATCAGTTGGGCTGGATAATTTCCAAGGTCCTTCCAAGGGCCTCTGTGATTCTATGCTTTTGTAGTTCTGGTGACCAATTTTAGAGTTGGAACTATCTATACTAAGCCCCAATATTTATTAAACATTTCCTTAACAAGGGATCCACTTACCTTCTGAGAAGAAACAAACTTTAGCCTAGAAAGGAATCTTCTAAGTTCTCCCCGGCCAATTTTGGGGGTAGTCTCCTTTAGCACAACAACCCGGCTCTCCATCAGGGCCCACCTTAAGTTCACCTTGCTGACAATTAGAGGTCTCGGACGGTTTTCAGACCCAGGCCCTGTTTTCCTGGTGACATAGAAAGCATCTTTCCAGACATCATTAATTCCAACTGTGGAAAAACAAAGGAAATAACAGTTAATGTAAGGTAATGTGTTCCTTCCTTTAGAAGAAGCACCATCTTATACAGCAAATGGAAATGTGGAGAGCAGAATGAAAGTTTTCCAGGGATCTTGCAGGGTACAATATGGAAGTTTGGAAGATAACTATGTTTTGGTAGGAAAAGATCACAGTAAGAAGACCAGGTTTAAATCCTGCATCATTTGAAACCCAGTTTCCTCATAGGTAAAAGGAAATAATAAAACCTTCACTACCAGCCTCACAGGACTGTTGTAAGAATCAAATAAGACAATGTGTATTGAATGTGTTGTAAACCTTGAGGTGGTATAAATGAATGCAATTAATATTTTATTATTGTGTCGACAATTAGAAATAGGAATCAGTAAAGAAACAAACCAATCAACAGATTAGAAAGGCTGAGAATTGTAATGTTGAGTTGGCAATCTAACACTTATCTGGTTATTACTTTATTTGTCTCACCCTTAAAACAAGCACTGTAATATAAACACGGATTGTAATTGTCTTTCTTACTATTGCTATTTTTGAGTGCTTTTAATGTGCTTGATGATGACATGTTGAAAATTAGTTCATTTATATTACATAAAAGAATTTTATCAATATAGTGCACTTAAAAATATTGAAAGACAACATAAAACAACAGGTATCTCCTCTATGAACAGCACACTGCCTCCTGCTTACTGGAATGAAGCATCTGCCTATGTCAGATGGTCTGAAGAGTGCAATGAAAGCCAGGACACTCCAACAGAGCCACAGTCACTATCACTGGCTTCAACCTCAGAGGAAACAGTTGGAGTCATAAGTGGAAGGTCTGGCTTCCAGATGGCAGGAAGGTAGAGAGAAGGACAGGGAAAGGAATGTGGCCAGGCTGGTTACATCCCAGGTATGAAGATTCCTCAGGGCTGATACCATGACACAGAACAGGATGAGGAAGAAAAGGGAAGAGAATCCCAATCCAGCAGATGACAGGGGTTAGCATTCCCTGACTTTAGCAAACTGAGTTCCCATTCATCCGGAGATGATGAAGACTAGAACAACTGCCCAACATCCTGTTAACAAATCTTTTTCTCTATAAATCCCTTCCTCTTTTAAAAATTCTCTAAGAATCACTTATTCCATGATATTTATCCTGAAGAATTCTTAACTTATTTATTCTGATTTCTATGAATGTAGGTATTTACTGAGACTTTAAGATTTGAGGCAGATGCTCGAGGTCAACGTTCCAAGTATTTTTTTGCACTTCTCTATGCTGCTGCTCACAAAAGGAATCAAGCAAACGAGTGTGTGTGGTTCAATGTTGCTCATGGAAAAAAACAAAACTCAAAGGGATATGTCCTGAGAATGATGGTTCAATGGAATAGTTTTTATATGTAACCAGACAATGCTCTCCCTGTGTATGTAGACTCCCACCATCAGAAAACTTACTTGCTGAAGCATTTACAGTGCCTGTATCATTAGCCAGATCCAGGAGGATTGTGGGGAAGGTGGGATGCAGAAGGTAAAGATGGTGGAGCACAGGTGACTCAGTTCCTGAGTGGAGATCCTAACAGGAAAAGAAAAAAAAAGAAATACTAATTCCCTCGTTTAATGCTCATCTACTACAGAAGGCAGAAGAGAAATCTGGCTAAGATAAAATTGCTTTTGCAATTAAAGGCTAAAAGTTCATTTCTTCCTATAAGAAGGATCTCAGATTATGAGATAAACCCCACATGTTCAAATACAAACGGCTCCACTTTCTCAACATATGAAAATCTTCTGACTAACCACTACTTTCCACTATTGCTTTTTATAGCTGAAAAGTGTTCTCTTTTCACCAAAAAAGAAATAAAAAGCAAGGCCAAGCAATTTCTTAAGTCAATAGTCAGTTCTGAAGAGTAGCTAGCTACCTTTTGACAGAGGAAAGAGGAAAACAATCTCTTTCACAGGTTTACTCACTGAATTGGATGGTACCACTGACAGATCTTCAGCCCAAAAGAGAAAAACAGATTTCTGGTCTGATGTCATCACTGAAGTAGCCGCCGATTCTTTCATGTGACATGAGAGACTGGAATTCCAAATGACTGCACCTGAGTTACCATCTACCACCATCACCTGAAAAGCAGGAAAAACAGAGTAAGGTCTTTACTTGGAAAAATATGAGGGATCAGAAAAAGGAGTGACAGTGAAAAATACACAATATGGCAACAACTGCCAATACTCAGATCTAGTTCAGATCCTCTGAATTAAGAGGAACATTAATAAAGCAAGAACTTTTCGAAGCATGCTTCTGTGGGCCTGGCAGATAACAGGAAATGCAAAAGAAACTCCTGCTTTAGAAGCCCCGAACTATGGAAGTTCCAGTGGTGTCACCAATGGGCCAATCAATTATTCCATAAACATTAAGGGCCTCCCCTGTGCCAGGCCATGTGCTAAGAGCTGGGGATACAAAGAGAGGCAAAAGATAGTCCCTGCCCATAGGGAGTGTGCAGTCTGATAAGGGAGATCACATGCAAACAAATATATACAAAGCAAGATATATATAAGAAAAAGAGGAAATAATTAAAAGAGGGAAAGCACTGGAATCAAAAGGGGTTGGCAAAGGCCTCTTGTAGAAGGTGGGATTTTAGTTGGGACTTAGAGGAAGCCAGGGAGTTCAGCTGTCAGAGCATCCCAGGCATGGGGGACAACCAGAGAGAATGCCCAGAGCTGAGGTATGGAATGTCTTATCTGTGTGACAGACTAATGAGTACATATTGGGGAATAAGGTGTAAGAGGACTAAAAGAGGTATGAGGGGGCTAGGTTATAAAGGGCTCTGAATGCCAAACAGAGTATTCTGGATGCTTCTGAAGGTAATCAGAAGCCACTGGAGTTTACTGAATAGGAAGGAGACATGATCAGACCGACACTTTAGGAAAACCACTTTAGTGTCTGAATGAAAAAGGAGTTGGAGTGGGGAGAGGCTAGAAATGGGCAGACCTATCAGCAAGCTATTGCAATAGTGCAGGTTATGAGGGCCTGCACTTGGGTGGTGGCACTGTCAAAAAGGAGAAGGAGGCTAATTCAAAAAAATGTTGAAAGGGTGAAATGGGTAGGCCTTGGCAACAGCTTGGTTAAGGGGAGGGGGCTTGAGAGATGGTAAGAAATCCAGAATGACTCCTAGATTGACGGTATTACCCTCTATAGTAGTAAGGAAGGTAAGAGGGAGAACAATGAGTTCTGTTTCGCACATGCTGACTTTAAGATGTCTACTGGACATCCAGTTACAGATATCTGAAAGGTACTTGGATAGTGAGACTGAGGACCAGCAGTAAGTTTGGAGCAGGTTAGGTAGCGGAAGATTCATGTAAGGCAGCAATGGATTAGCAGAGAGAACAGAGGATTTAGAGTCAAAGGACCTAGGTTTGAATTCTGGATTTATGACTCACTACCTATAAGCATGGCTACTTAGCATCTCAAGGCCTTAGGGTTCCTCATCTCTCAGGTGAAGGGCCCACATTAGAGGATCTCCAAGGCCTTCCAAATCTAAAAATGTATTCCTGTCTATAAGATCTACCTGTAGAACTGGCAGGGGAGGGGGAGCAGAGATATATAGCATAGTGTTGAAAACTGAAAAAAGTAAAGCTACTTGTGAAAATATTACTGTTTAATACTCAGGAAGAGGAAAATGGTCAACATTAATCCTGAAGGGATAGCTATCCTTGACTTTAAACTAAAACCCAAGAGTTCCCTCTTCTCCCTTCTTTCTCACCTCACAAATTGATGGGATCCCCTATTGCCTCCTTATTACTTCAGTCTCTAATAAAGAGGAAGATCTCCTACTGCAACAAATATGTCCATATCTCTTCCATCTTTTACTGCCTGCACTTGGTGTCTCTACTTCCTGTCTTCTCATTCTCTTCTTACCCTCTGAAATATGGCTTCCAATCTCACCATTCAAGTAAAACTCAAACACTACCAGTATTTTTTAATTGCCTGATCTAATAGTCTTTTTTCTATGCTCATACTTAATGACCTCTGTAATATTTAAGGCTGTTAATCTCTCCTCCTAGAAAGTCTCTTCTCTGGATTTTCAAGACTCTCTCCAGCATTTCAGTTGCACATCTTCAACTACCCGGCAGTCATTTCAAACTGGATGTCCAATAGAAGTCTCAAATTCAACATGTTCAAAATGGAGTTCAGTATCCTTCCCTCAAAACTCATCCCTTTTCCAAACTTTCTTATTACTATCATGGGTACCACCATCCTTCTAGTCATCCAAGTTCATAACCTCAGTAAGAGATCCTCTAGTCTCCATTCTCACACACCCCACCTAGCCAATCAGTTACCAGATTTTATTGCTTCCAAAATCCTTAACATTGCTCAGATATGTCCCTGCTTCTCTACTCAAAGTCTTCACCGTAGTTCATCACCTTTCACCTGGACTATTGCAATAAACTCCTATTCAGCTTTCCTCTTTGAAGTCTCTCCTCAAGCCATCCTCCAGATACCCACCAAAATGACTTTCCCAAAGTGGAGGCACAGCCATATCATGCCCCAACTCAATAAGTCCCTGTGCTTCCCTATTACCTATATAATTAAATATAAACTCCTCTACTTAGCACTTACAGCTCTTCACAACCTGACCCTTTTAAAGCTTTTCTGTCTTCTTGGATATTAATCCCTTCCACATTTTTGGACGATAGGGGTTCTTGCTGTTTCTTAAACATAAACCTCCAGTGTCCTTCCTCATGCCTTTACTCTAGACATCCTCCACACCTAGAATGCTCCCTCCCCATATATCTGCCTTCTAGTAACCTTAGTTTCCTATGAGATTCAGCTCAAGCAACACCTCCTTTGGCACTCCCAAGGACTATTTCACTTTTTCTTTGTATCTCAAACATTCAGCACAGTCCTTGGCATATAAGAGGCTCTTAAAAATAAATGCTTATTGACTGAAGGATTGATTGATTTTCTTTCTATTTATTTCACTATTCCTTCTCTTTTTATGAACGATCATTCATTTCTTTTTTTATTCTGAACTTAATAAAACAAGCATTTCTATAACATAGTAGAATAGAAAAAATGATTGCACATGAAATCATGTACAACTTGCTATTTCTTTTAAAATATAATAAAACTATGATGTAAGTTTCTCATTTTTTCTTCCCTCTCCTCACCCCTGCCCTGGAGACAGCTACCATTAGATACAAATATTATACATAAACACACACACATGCATGTAAAACCATTTTATAGATACTATTTATCAGTACTTTCTCTGGATGCAGATAACGTCTTTCTTCATATGTCTTTTGCAGTTAATTTGGGTATTTATAATAGTCAAAATGACTTCTCCTTATTGTAGATTCACAGTGCTCTGTTCTAGGTCTTCTTTCTGTACAACTACGATTTCTTGTAGATCTCATCAGTACCCATAGGTTCAAGTATCTTCTCTCCTTAGGTAACACCCCAGCTCTATATGTCTAACCCAAATATCCTTCCTGAACTTCAGTTCTACTTTACCAGGTGCTAACTAAATGTCTCATAGAAATCTCAAATTCAACATGTCCAAAGCAGAACTCATTTTCTCCCTCCTTAAAACTTGCTGTTTCCCAAAATTCTCTATTTCCACTGAGGGCACCACTATTCTTTCATTTACCTTGGCTTTTCCTTCTCCTTCACCTCCCCCCACCCTCTGTCACCAGAGCCAATAACTTGTCATGGGGGAAGCAATATCCTAAACCCTTGACCTCCATATATGTTAGGCTAGTTTGTTGAGCGTTTTTTGTTTTCCTTAAAAAGTACTGAAATCATCCTCTCAACTTAATCATTTCCGGGGACTAAAAGAGCAAACTATTGATATCCCGTCCTGGTCACCTGAGTACAACATATCCATGAGAAGCTCCAGGTACCCTTGGATATCTGGCCAGTGGAACTCAGAATCTTTCCCCCAAAAACTACCCCCTTTTTTTCCTTTTTTTGAATTCTGAACTTTACAAACATCAAACACAAACATCTCCATATATAAAGAAAAAATATTTTGCATGAAATTGTGAATCTGCATTATGAACAAGTAAAGTCTATTTTAAATTTAACATGGTAGCACCAAAGCAACCCTATCCTTCTGAATCTCCTTCTGTTGTATTTTTTAAATGTTTCATTGATGTTCTTTCATTTTTCTTCTTTTTTGACATCTCTATCATTATCACCACACTCTCCCATAACTCTTTTCCTACCCCCAGAAATAAATTGTAAACTATATAACTATATACATATACATATAGGTATATAAGTATGTAGCTATAAATATATATATATATATAAACTCTAAGTGTACTTAAGCAAAATAATTCCACACAAAGGACACAGCTGTCCTTGTTCTGCCCCTCTGTTACTATGTCAAGGGCAGTGCTCTCTTTCCATTCACCCAGATGCCCATCTTTGGTGTCACCCTTGACTCTTCACTCTTCCTCATCTCACATCACCTGCAGTTGCCAATCCTTGTCAATCTCTCTCCTCTTTCACCTTCTTTCTACTTCCACAGCCCCCACCCTAATTCTGGGTCTCCTTACCTCTTGCTCAGACTATATTAACAGCCTCCAAACTGAACTCCCTGCTTCAAGTTTCTCCCCACTCTCCTCCACCCTCCCTATAGCTACTGCAATGATTTTCCTAAAGCCCAGGCCTGTTCACATCAGTCTTCCACTTAATATGTTCCAATGGCTCCCTATTACCTGAGGATCAAATATAGACTTCATTTCACATTTAAAAGTCTTTCACAAGCCAGACCCAGCCTGCTTTTCCACTTATTACCTGCCTTCTCAAGAACTGCACTCACTCAATCTCTGCACTTCTGCCTTGGGGCCCATCCTGTCTAGAATGCTCCCTCTTCACCTTCACTTCTATCTGAAGCCTTTCCTGATCCCCACAGCTCCTAAGTTATCTTTTATCTATTCTGTATCTCTCTGTGTAGGTACAGGGCATCTCCTAAAGCTACATTAGAAACTCCTTTTTAGGCAAGGACTGTTTCATTTTTGCCCCCAGCACATCACAGTCATGGACTGACTGATGGATTGCTCATGACTGGAATCATCTCTCCCTCTCAGAGTTCTTCTCCTTATTCAAAGTTGAACTCAGATGCCTTCGCACTCCTCAATTGTTCCTGTACAACATAATATGGTACAAAAATATACTTGTACTATATAATTCTTTGTATACATGTAGTATCTCCCCAGAAGACTACAAGCTCCTTGAGGAAAAGGGACTGTTTCATTTTTATTTATATCTTCAGCACCTAGTATAGTACTTTACCAGGTGATTAATAAATGTTTGTTGAAATGAATTGCCAAATTTATTTTTCAACTTCAGCTCAAGTGTTAAATCTCCAAAAAAACTCAAATGGTATTGTGTATGTGTTTGTTTAAGAGGTGAATTCTAAACTCCTGGAGAACAGAGACCATATCTTATCCTTTTTCCCCATACACTGTAACGTAAACAAGGCTGGGTATGTATTAAGCATTTCCTAAGTATTGCTGACAAATTGATTTCTTGAACTTTACCTTCTTCATCCCATCTCCATACTGTGCCTCCAGCAGGAAATCCAAGGTCTGGTCATTTGTGAAATATCCAGGAGTAGGTTGGCTAAGAGTGTGAACAAAGTAAATAGTGAGAGAGACAAGAACTGTCATCCTTCTTCTCAAATACAGGTGCCAGGCATCAAGCTGGTCACTTACTCTAGGCAATTCTGAGACATAGGGAAGGAAACTGAAATTCTAAGAAATAAGAGACACTACAAAAGACATATACAAACCTGTGTAGGCCTTGGAGATTCAGCTCCCAATGACGTGCAAGGTCTTGACCCTGAAGAAGGACAAGGCTCTGTCTAGTTGTGATGAGGAGGTTGCTGCAGTTGCTGTCTGGTGCCTTTACCATCTGGAGGAATTCAACCCCATCACTAAGGGAAATAAAATACAAACAATTTATGTTCTGTGACCCCTCTTGTTGGTTTTTTGTGTACACCTTATACTTGTCACTTTCATTTAAAGAGTGGTGCCAATCTAATTTTCTTGATCTTTAGGATGTTCCTAGCTGGTCCTCAAATACTAAGAATGGCACACAAAAGAGTATTGCTTGGACACATCTCTCAATAAAGTATTCTGGGAGTGTAGGAAAGATAATCAGGCCAAAATTACAGAAAGATGGAAGAAATCATGTGCCTGAAAAACAGACTGCCTGAATCCTGCATTAAAATCTGCCAGTGACTTATGATTTGAACTTAACCCAATTATTTAGCTTCTCTTTAAAACTGGGACCATCATATTATTACCTATGTACCTCCCAGAGACACAAAGGAAGTTAGTAACAAAATGCTGGAAAAGCCCTTTAAAGTTGCAGAGAGAAAAGCACAAATTACAATAAGATAATAAACAAGAAAGGAAAACAGGATTCTTACCATGCTATCGTAATTTATGCTAAACAGAAAAAAATGCTCAAACTGAGGGAAGTATATGGATAAACTATGGAGCAACCATTGTATCACAGCCCTATTACAGGTTAAAAACAAGTTTAAAAAGCTTAAATGATTCTGGGATCTCCCACACCCAGTAAATAAATGGTAGCTGTAAATGTACTGTCACCTTTCCCTGCAAGAGTTGAAATATATATGCCATGAAGATGACCATGACATGCTGTTCCACATAAATACAGCATTACTGACAAACTAATACAGAGTACAAGGTGTAAATGGAGGCCCAGTATAATGAACACAGTTTCTTCTCTAATCCTGTGCCCCAGATAACTCTGCAGGTTCCTGAAGCACATAGGCATTTACTGATTTACCCAAAAGCTTTACATCATCAAAGTTAGAAGATGACAGCCCTACCTATAAACGTCAATAAGCTCAGACAGGTTGACAGATCTTCTCTTCTCCCACTCTGGTTCCTCTATCTGCAACGAAGGCGGTGAGCTGTCCCGGTTTTGGGCCTGGATAAAGATATCCCTCAGGGCGATGGCCTGAATGTTGCCTAGCATTACAAGAAGAAACCAACACTGAACTAACAAGCCAATCACAGGGTCCAAGTTGAATGAGAAGTTCCAACACAGTCTGACCAGATGGGTCTGACTCGGAAAAAAGTGGGGAAGTGACTAAAACAACTGAAGGAAGATGATTGGCCTCTTAGGAGGTGTGACAGGGAAGAAAAGGGCCAATACAAGCAAATGGACAGGGCAGAATCTTAGGCCTCTGCCAGTAAGAGATACTGTAGGGGACCCTGCCAAAGTCTCCCTTGCTTTCACTGTGTGCCACAAGAGAGACCTAATCACACCCGTGGGCACCCTCCTTACCAAAGCCAAACAGGATATAGATCGCCCCATGGGTGGTGATGTGAACCTCAGGACCAATCAAATTGCCCTCTCTCACGACGCTGTACTTCACGGGCCGACCCATAGGAATCCCTGTCTTGCCTGAAACTAGCAGGAAACAGAGATCTCCCTGTAAAGATGAGAAGAAAAGGTGGGCAGCAGTGAAGAAAATGGTAAGTTAATGGAGGAGCTGACATTTCCTATCAAATGGAAAGAGTGTCAAAGATCATCTGGTCTATCCCTCTCACTGAAATCCTCTCATTAACTAAAAGAGTAAGAACATATCCCAGAATCAGATTGTGTGTAACCAAAGTTATGTTGCTCATCCTTTACTAGTATGAAGGAATCCCCCAGTTTAATGGAGCTAAATGGAGCTAAAAATGCACAAGGGTAAATGCTCAGGCAGAGGTTGGACCATCTTTCCATCCTCAGTAACCAGCCCAGTTTAGGGTGTGGACACAGATCAGAGGAAGGCAAGAAGGGTCTTCCTTAACAATACATGATGCCACCAAGAAATCCGGCCTGACCACTACTATGGTAGTTGTTTTGATAGTATTATGATCAATGGAATGTCATGTCTTGATTTCAGCATGGTGCCTGACATGATCTCTATAACACAGACAAGATAGAGAAATTTAGCCAGGGTCATAGTACAGTTAGGTAGATTAAGAGCTGTTCAAACAACTTTATTCAAAGAATGTTGGTTAATTAATACATGGCAACCTAGCTGTCAGAAGGGGAGTCTCTCTTAATGACATGATATAAGTCAAGTAGTCAATCTAGTGTTGTGTAAGTTAACTATAAGAAACTAACTATGCTAAGAATTGAGAAAAGAGTGCATTCCAGGCAGAAGGAATCACCTGTTCAAGTCAAATTACCTAGCATTTATTAAGCTCCTACTACGTGCTGGGCACTGTGTTAAGTGCTAGGGATACAAAGAAAAGTAAAAAGAATCTCTGCTCTTGATGAACTCACTGTCTAATGGGGGATAGATACATGTAAATAACTGTGTACAAATAAGTTATATACAAGATAAATTTGAAATGATCAGTGAGGGAAGACCCCAGAATTTTTTTCTTTTTTTCAACAATTTATTAACTTTGCACAGTTCTTGGAACAGCAAGTGCTCAATAAATGCTTTTTCATTCATTCATGAAGACATAGGAAGCCTGCTTATTAAATACACATAACACAAAAGTAGAAGAGACAGCTAAAATACTGAATATCACAATAAAGATTCCAAAATTTTCGAAAGGCTGAAAAGACAGGACAAAACTAACAAAAGGACAATTACCACATAAACTTAGAGTATTGCAACTAAGTTTAAAAAAATAATAGGGCAGAGATAAAGGATGGAGGAAACGTAACAGTAGTTCACATTTTTTTTAAAAATGAGAGATTTTAATTAACTGTGTTCTCAATATGAGATGAGTATAATGTAATATCATCTTAGACTGCAGTGACAGCAGTACTATACAATGCTCACATCAAGGCAGTCCCTAATAGTCCCATTCTGCATGAGTCAGAACGCATTTAGGTACTACATTTTATGATGGATATTGACAAACTGAAGAATTTCCAGAGAGAACAATCAATACTGTGAAGGGTCTGGAAACTACTTTAAAAAGGAGGAGAAGGCTTACAGAAAGATTATTCGATTCAGCTGAACTGAAAGAGAAGACTTAGAGGACATTAACATTGTCTTCAAATATTTGAAGGTTGCCATATGGACGAAGGGTTAGATTTATCACAGAAGGCAGAACTTTAATAAAAGGGTAAAAGTTACAGGGAGTCACATTTTTGCTAAATATACTTGACTTTCATGGCTTTCCTTCTGTCTCTGTGATTCCTTCTCTATTTTTTATTAGTACCTCATCCTCCCTCCAAGTCTTAAACACAGGTATTCCCCCCACACTGCAAGGTTCAGTTCCTGGCCTATTCTCTTCTCAATTTCATTTACTTAGTATTTATTAAATGCCTGCTAACTACAGGGATACAAAGACAAAAGCAAAATATGTCTGCCCAGAAAAACTTTTAAGCTTTTGTACCTCAAGTTATGTCCAAGGTACGTATAATATGGAACAATTTCAGGAACGATGCACTAATGACTGAGGGCATCAGGAATGGTCTCAGATGAAAGGCGACAACTATGCCCGGAAGCAAGTGAAAGATTCCAAGAGGCAGAGAACAGATGAGGGGACATGGGGTATGAGAATCAGTGAGAGCCTCTGTAAAAAGCACCCAAGGTAGCAGAAAGAATGGCATGGACAGGAAACAGTTTGGCTGGAATGAAGAATACTTGAGGAAGAGTAATGGGAAATAAGAGAAGCTGGAGCCAGATTCTCTCTCTACCTGATTTAATCTACCTTCTATGGCTTCCATGATCACCTCATTACAGATGACTTCCAAATCTATATTCCCTTCCAATCTCTCCCCTGAACTTTCATTTCTTATTTTCAGTTGCCTATTGGATATTTCCAACTGAATCACAGAACCAAAGATAGTGCTGGCAGGACCTCTAAAGGCTAGAAAGTCTAACACCTTCATTTTATACCTAAGTAAAATGAGGCCTCAAGGGTAAGTGACTTTTCACAGGTCACACAGACAACAAGACCTCTTACTGGGGTGATCTGAGGCACATTGCTTCACTCTAGGTCTTAGTTTAGATGACTTTTGAGGCCCTTTCCAGCTCTTGTAATCTGTAATCTTGTGATCTGAGGGAGCAGGTTCTGGCATGAGACCCAACACTACTGACCTCAAATCCATTGCATTTTGTGTCCCTGCCACCTACTGGCACTTCCAATCCAATATGTCTAAAACTGAACTCTAACCGCTTGCTACCAAATCTACTTTTCCTCCTTGTTTCTCTATCTCTAAATTCTTACCCTCAAACCTGCTCTCCCCAGTAATTTCTCAGGCTCTACTGCTGGCACTACCATTCTACTAGTCACCAAAGTTCAAGACTTTGGAGCTATCTTGGCCCTCAATTCCCATGTCTAAGTGATTATCATGCCATGCCAATTCTATCTTGGCAATATCTCGAGTCTTTCTCCATCTTCTCATTTCCACAGCAACTACTCTAGTGTTTGCCTTCATCTCTTTTCACTTAAGACAATCATAAGATCCCACTAACATGTGTTGCTGACTTTAGTCTATTTTCCTTCCAGTTTTTTTGGCACTGCTATTCTAGTAATCTTACAAAATGCAATGATCTAATCCTATAACTCCACTTGAAATCATTCAGAGTACCCCTTATTGTTATTTTGTTGTCAATCATCTCAGGCATGTCTGACTCTTCATGAATCCATTTGGAGTTTTCTTGACAAAGATACTGGAGTGGTTTGCCATTTGCTTCTCTAGCTCATCTTACAGATGAGGAAACTGAGACAAACAGGATTAAGTGACTTGGCCAAGGTTACACAGCTAGTATGAGTCTGAGGCCAGATTTGAACTCAGGAATATGAATTTTCTTGACTCCAGGCCTGGCACTATCTACTGCGCCACCTAGCGGCCCCAAGTGTATCCCTAGTACATAACAAATAAGATATAATTTGAAACTGTAAGTTCCTTCATCATCTGTTTCCAATCGCTATTTCCAACAATATCCCATGAATTCCCACATACTTAACATTTCAGCCAAATTGAACAACTCTATCTCTTATATCCATCTAGACTTCTGTCTCTAATGCCTTTACTCCCTATTCTCAGAATGGACTCACCTTTCCTTCCTCCCTATATATCTGTTCCTATACCTTTCTTCCTTCCAGTTCTAACTTGGGTGATTCTCTGACCCCCACCTTACCAAGGGAAAGTGATCTCTATTCATCAAATTTCTCATTGCACACAGTAAACAATTAACTGATAAAAATATATTTCACTGAATTCGAGCAATATAAAAATGAAATGGGCTACCTTGCAAAGTAGAGTATTCTCTACCTCTTGAACTATTTAAGCAGATTCTAGATGACCACCTATCAAGGGTATAACAAAGGGCATCCCTGTATTTAGTGGGCTGATAGTTTAAATGGCTTTGATTCTAAGGCAGGCTATCTCCTTTGAGCTAACCAGACCCACCTCAATCAGAAGTGAGATGTAGACCCCAAGAACTAACCTCCAGAGATGAGAGACTACCATAAATTTGGGTGCTAAATTGTATCATGGTGAGATTTTACTAAGTCCAAGTAATCTCTTTGATGTCCACATATCCTGATTTAAATGGGATACTACCACAGACACTGTATTTGTTAGTGGAAGAGTCAAAAGAAGTTAATAAAAGGTTGAAATCCATTTCTCTACTCTCTTTCATTTCACCATATTATCTTTGTCACTTCCCAAGGAAAATTACTCCCTTTGCATCAACCCTGAATGTATTCCATGTAGAACTATAATTAGGGTGAAGCAAATAAGACAATATCCTGAGTACAGCTTCTGCTGGATCTGGAGTAGGAAGAAAACCAAAGCCTTTAAAGGCCTAACTCCTAGTTCTGTTCACCGCCTTGAAAGAAGCCCGATAGAGTGGGAAGAAACCTGTCCTGGGTACTAATGCGCTGTTTCTTTTCCATGCAACCACAATCTTACTAAAGAAACTTCCTCTCTACAATGCTGAAAACTACCCCTTACTCCCGAGGGTCTCTAGAATAGAACTACTAATAAAGAGCAGGAAACTTGCACCCAACTGAACAGACTCTTGGACAAAATTAATACTGAGGCTGACTCTGGTGTTATTGGTCTAAGTCTTAGTTCACTGAAAATAACTGCTTACGTTCATGGGAAGTAAGAAGAAAGTCCCCAAACCTTAGTGAACCCCTGAAAAGGAATCAATTCTTGTTCTACCTTGCAGGAGGTAGAGTATGGCTTGGGATACTAGAGAAGAAATACACACTATTCCTGACTGCACTAAATCTACTCTGACTTTTACCACCAAGGCTGGTAAATTCTGAACTCTTGAAAAACTTTAATAAATAAATAAACAAAGTACTTTAAAACATAACATGAGAAAAATATGCATTAAACCAGAGTGGAGCAGTCAGAGATAAAACAACAGCAATCATAATAAATTACTTGTTTTGGTTTTTTAAAAAAATAGAACCACGGGTTCAATCACTTAGCTGAAAGTTTCAAATATATAACCATACAGGTCATTCCCCAATTGATAAATGGTCAAAGGGAATGAACAGGCAATTTTCAGGGGAAGAAATTAAAGATATCTATAATCATATGAAAAAGTGCTCTAAATACTACTGATTAGAGAGATGCAAATCAAAACAACTCTGAGGTACCACATCACACCTATTAGATTGGCA
>CM053770.1:156377207-156392317 GCA_028658325.1 Potorous gilbertii
CAATAGGAAAGTATATGTCGAACCTATACAGAATTGTATGCTCTCATGGGGAGGGAGGGTGGTAGGGGGGGGAAGGTGTGGGGGGATAAAATCTTAATTTTAAGGAAGTGATTGTAGAACATTTATAAATAAATAAAATTAAAAATTAAAAAAATAAAAATAAAAAAAAAAGGAAGTTTCAATCAATAAATAAATCAATGCCAGGAAAATAGACAAAAGTGAAGCAGTCACTTAGCTTACATTCTACCAAGGGGAAAAAATTATCCCTATAAGTAGGTACTGAATAGGTACAAAATCAATAAAAAGTAGTCTGGGAAGGGAGGGCACCAGCAGTTTGAGGGAAAGGGTACAACAGGAAAGGCTACAACAGAATTAATCACAATACCTCATATCGGTAGAGCACTGTACAGGTTGGAAAAAAAAATTCCTCTTTATTATGTTCTCATTATAGTGGGAAAACTAGGAAATGACTCAACTGAGGTACTTCTACTCTGATATTTTTTCAAAAATAAGAGTCATCTAATAGAGGCCATACCGATAAGGACCCAGTGGTCAGAACAAGGAGATCTCTAACTCCATCATCATCCAAATCTGGCAGCACCACCGCTGGGGTGGTCAAAGTCCCACTGGACAAGTGGCTTGGGTTTAGAGTCCAAATGGCTTTGCCTATGGGAGAACAAGCAGACTAATTACTGATGTGACTTTGTATTTGCACCACCCCACACCCCTCAGAGGAAAAAAACTGAGCTGGAGAAAAAAAAGGTCACCTCCTTTTCCCATGTCTCCTCCTTACTTCACAGGCAGTATGTGGAGGTGGGGAATTTGTTTAGTTAAACAAGGCAATGTATTAAATTCATATATAATTCAAAAAGTCACTGAAACCAGCCTGGGAAAGAACGAATTTTTTTGTTGGAGTACAGGGAAACATTGCAGATGGTTTGTTGTATGACTTGTCATATAGCCAAGGATTAGAAAGAATTATTCAGAAAACCTAGTCTCTATCTCTACTAGAAAGCTACTTAAACAAGTATCAGAAAAAGTACGGAAGATTGCCTTGAAAGATAGTTCATGAGTCATATAAGAGTATCAATGTTACTACCTCTTTTTAACCAAAACTTGCATTTATTTCTTGGACTGATCACCCATTTTACTCATTAGATTTAGTTTCTAATAACTTTAAGTTGTTTCCATAAGTCAACTATACACTCAAAGAAGAAAAATATGAGGGGATTCAAAAAAATGTAAGCTCAGAAGTCAATTCCAAAAGTGGAATTCTAACAATTATAAACATAGAGTTCCCTGAGGTGACTACTTTATAAAGGAAATAATACTTACCTGAATGTACAAATTACACATTTGCTAAAAATCCAGATATGTCACAATTAATCACATATAATGGGTATTTATTATTTTTACTCCAAAACCTTACCTGGGAGGCAAAATCCAGTGACAAATTGTACCTCAACTGTGTATTTTACAAGTAGCACATAAGTCAGTCTAGTAGTATATACCATTATTTAATTATTTTCAATACAATTAAGGTTTCCTGGCTAAATAACCAAATTAGTATTGCTTAACAAGTCTTGACTTCTTTATGAATTTTAAAGCAGCTAAATTACATGTTTAAACATCAACTCCTATGTGCTAATTCCGACATTACAAAACTTGAATATCTTTGGGGCAAAAAACAATAGAGAGAGAGAGAGTTGGTGAAACCAAAGTTTCAGGGCACTTTTTGTTTGAAGAATAACACATTTTTTTGTCCAAACTAAACAAAACATCTAAACCTGAATTTGTTTTGTTCAATACTCTCTATTTTCTTCCCCTTTACCCTGTAAAATATGTCTTTCAAATTAGGAAATTAAACTTTCCATCATGGAAGGGGGCAAGGGTCTCCACTTCCTATTAGGATGATCTAACTCATTTTCATAACTCATAATTATTTCTCTGTGACATTTTAGCTTTACCTGAAGTGGCATTGAGTGCACTGAGCAGCTTAGATATCCCAGTCACAAGACAGATGGCTTCTGCTGAGTCTGCTGGAGTTAGGCCAGAACACTTCAAACTTTGTGCCTCCTCTGAGAGAGAAGTGGTCCAAAGAGTGCTACCATTTACCCCTGAAAGAGCCAGAAGAGTGGCCCGGGGCTTAGGGACACCTGAAGGCATGTAAGAAAACGGAGGAGAAAAGAGTTACTTGTTAGTATTTCATATGCACCCAAAACTGTAAGAAAACCATTCTCTCCCCTCAGGGAGTTTATAGTCTATTTGGGGATCAAAACAAAAATGTACGCAAAGTTAAATAATCAGATTTGAACAATAGCCGAAGACTCAGTTTCTCCTGTCAAATGAAGAGAATGATACTTTTTAATCTATCTATGAATAACAAAAAGTGCTGCTCCTTTTCATGGAAACAAACAATGCCACTGATCCTTAGTGAGTGCTCTGAATTGTCTGTCTAGGGGTAGTAATGAATTGGCATTTATCCATCTAAGTGCCCTCACTCATCCCTCTTGTGATCAATGAATGTGCCTATTTATAAGGCAGCAGTCAGGGCTGTGAGTGCAACAGTTCCACGGCCATGGATACAAGTAAAGGGAGTTGGATTCTGAGGGGCCTTAAACCCATGATTTTACTCATGGATGTAAGTGATCATCACCATGATTCCAACAGTACAGAATCTCTCCTTATGAGTTATTAAAAATCTAGCAAAGAAATTTTTTTTTGTACTGAGAGCTATTAAAGCAAAGATAAAAGAAGAACCATATATAGATTTTTTTTAAAAACTTAATCATGAGTTTTTAAGTAAATAAAGTATTTCATTAATCCCCTTTCTAATTTAAAAACAAAGAACAAAACTATAAAATAAATCCTTTGGATGAACAACTGGATACACATAATGGGAATACCAAATAAATATCTTGGGACAAGAAATTTGAATAGATTACTCTCATCCTCAAGCAAAACTATAAGTTAGACGGGTTCCCAAACTAGCTATAACAATAACAATAATTAATAATAGCTTTAATCCTCTTTAATGAATGCCGCAGCCATGTGGGGAGAGACATATCAGTCTTAAAGTTTCCCCAAAACTCTTCTAACCAAGTAGACTCTGCATCATGTCTCTTACCTATTAAACTCCCATTTCGTAGGTTCACGAAGGAAAGCAGGACATCAGGCAACCCATCGCCATTCACATCAACCAATTCCAGTGGAGACAAGTCCCCACCTATTATGTTGACAGAGGAAAAAGAAGGTGCTTAGCAAATCTATGAACAAGCAAATGCCTAGTATGTACCAGACACTCTTATAGGTACTTGGGACACAAAACCAAAAATGAAACAAACTTCATAAGGGAGCTTCCTTCTATCAGAGAGATAACATGTACATAAATATATACAAAGTGAGGGGGAGGTCAGTAACATCTGAGGGAATAAGGAAAGACTTCAAGAAGAATGTGATACTTGAACCAAGTCTTAAAAAAAAAACCAAGGGTTTCTAAAAGGCAGCAAAGGAAGGAGCACATACCTTGTATGAGAAAAGGTCAAAGCCATGGCACAAATCAAGGAGATTATGTTTCATGTATAATGAACAACAATAAGCTCTGTTTGGCTGAATTGTAAAGTGAAAGGAGAGTGACGTATAATAAGGCTGGAGAGATAAATTGGAGCCAGATTGTCAAGAATCTTCAATGACAGAGGAGTTTATGTTTGATTACAGAAGGAATAGGAAACCACCAGAGTTTACTGAGTATGGGGGAAATATGGAAATATAGACCTTGCTTTAGAAAAATCACCTAAGCTGCTGTGTGAAGGATAGACTGGAGGGGAAAACCATGAGGGAAGGAGATCAATTAAGGGACTATTTCAACAGTCTGGGTGAGAAATGAATAGGGCTTCAATCTAGGGTAGTGGTCATTTGAGCAGAGAAAAGATAGTTATAAGAAATGTCAATGTCTTGGATATGGTGGGTGAGGGAGAGGGAAGAATCAAAGATAAAATCAAGGTTGCAAACCTGAGTGCCTGAAAGGATGGTATCACCCTAAACAGAAATAGGGAATTCTGGTAGGGGGAGTTTTGGTGGGCGAGACACTTAACAAGTTCTGTTTCAGACGGGCAATGTTTTAAATGTTTATGGGACATCCAGTTTGAAATGGAGCTTAGGAGATAGATGAGGGTTAAGTATTTAGGTCTGAGAATCATCTGCATAGAGATGGTAATTAAACAAAGGAGGACTGCTGAGGTAATGAAATGAAAAGAGCATAGAAAGAGAAAAGGGGCTGGACCAGAACTTTGGGGTACACTCACATTTAGGGAACATTACATGGAAGACTGGTCAGCAAAGGAGACAGAAGAAATGATCAGAAAGGTTGGAAGGAACCAAGAAAGAACGATGTCATGAAAACCCAGAGAAGAAAATATTAAGGAGAAAAGGGTGGCAAACAGCATCAAATGCTGCAGAGAGGTCAAGAACGATAAGAAATGACAAGAGGCCTTCAGAAGTGACAACTACCAGGTCATACGCATCTTTCAAAAAAGCAGTTTAAATTCAGTGATTAAGCCAATAGGACACAAAGGGCTTCTATCTTAAGATCAAGACAAGCCTCCAGTTATGAGACCTGATCCATAGTGGAAACCCCTGGCATTTGTCACACTATTCCCTAAGCCCGAGGGGGAAGCAACAGTAACAGTTTAAGATAAGGTATGGAATCTTTTCGCTGCCTTTTCAACCCAGTGTTCAAAGAGATCCCCAGGCCCCATCAGTTGGGCCAACTTGCTAGTCAGGATGCACAAAGAACACAAAAGGGTACAGATTCCCACTTGAAGAAAGGTATCCCAGACCACAGACACCCTCTTTTCCCTTAGGAAGACTGAGATTGGATACAAAGGAGCAACTGAGCAGTTTCTGTACTAAAATAATTCAAGGGATTATTAGGAAACCCATAACTTTTTTTTTAATCTACAGCCTTCTATCGATCCACTGTAAGCTTGTATGAAACAGCCACTTCTGGAGTGGCTCTAGGATACGCAACAAGCAGCATATTAACTACTTACTCTGTACCACCTCAGCCATCTGACACAGAAAGCAAAGAAGAATAAATAGATTTTTATAGAGGAACTGAAAATTGGCTAAGCGCCTTATCTATGCGATAGCATCCTATCCTTGGACGATCAGGCCCTGGGCTTTTCTTATCACTAGAAATCCACCTTTCTTGGGCATTCTACTGTGCTGGTGCAAGGGCAAGGAGCGTCCCACTGATAAGAGCTTTCACTGGACAAGGACATTCCTGTAGAGCAGGAATTCCTTAGCTTGCAGTAGAAAAAAGCACCAGACTTGGAATCAGAGACCCTGAGTTCAAGTCGGACCTGTGCTTGTGCTTTTGGCTTTCTGAGAATCAGTCTCTTCATCTATCTCCCTCACATGAAGATTAAATGAAACACTGCATGTTAAATGCTTCATCACTGTAAAGTTACTGTATAAATGCAATTATTACTATTACACTATGCTATACCATTATGATCAGACAACTCTCTTAGACTAACAATTCAGAAAAAATGCTGAGCTGTGCTGGGGGAGGAAGCTCCAGGAACCAAAGGAATCTCAGATCTAGTCCTCTCTGAGCCACTCAACAGTAAACCTTATTCTAATGAGATCACAGCTGTGGCACAAAAAAAAAAGCAAAAGCATTAGGGTTAACTTCACCCACCCCAAAGTCCCTCAACTTATTACCAAATTTTTTTCAAGAGTTTTGTAACAATTAGAGTAAATGTAAATTAATTTTGGTTGAAAAATCATGAGATAATCAGGGACCCCATGAAGTTTCAGAAATCCAGAGCAGGAAATAATGCTACTCACCTCCTTCAGGGCCTAAATGGCGACTCCACATATTCTGCAGATCTCGGGGAGGGCAAGGGATCAGAAAAGCACAAACTAACACCAGTATCATCGAAATCAGGACAGTGAGCAAGAAGATCAGCGTGCGCACATGAGACACAAGCGATGACGCCGCCTTTTGCTCCAGACTGCCAAGAGGGGGTGAAGAGTAGCCCTCTGTGGTGACTTCTGACAAATGCTGCTTGGCAGGCCCAACTCCTTCTGCATCTGAGTCAGGGTCTGGCCCTTCTCCCTGGGGGCTCTTTCCATTTTTGACACCTCCATTTTTCTGCTTTAGGTTAAGAACAAGATCATCTTCACTTTCATCACTGTCAGCTTGGGTGAGAGGATCATATTCCCCTAAATCTGGACTCTTCTTTCCTAAGGGCAGAGAGAGCTGTCAACATGGATAAAAAGGAAAACAGATAAACCCCAGATGAACTTGGGCTCTTTGAAGAATGCATTCATTTGTGGTCCAGACCAGTGACTTCACTAGTGCACAACTGTGGGTGAGAAAACCCCTTCCACTAATACATACTGGTAATTACTCTGCAATTTACCGTCCTAGAGAAAAGACTAGAGCACTGAGAGGATGAGTGATTTGCCCAAGGTCAGGGGTGGGGAGCCTGCGGCCTTGAGGCCATACGTGGCCCTTTAGGTCCTGAAGTGTGACCCGTTGGCTGAATCTAGACTTCACAGAACAAATCCCAAAGTGTTTATCCTGTGAGGTTTGGATCCAGTCAAAGATTTGCACTTGAAGACCTAGAGGGCCACATATGGTCTTGAGGCTGCAGGTTCCCTAACCCCTGTCCAAGGTCATACCATCAATATTTGTGAGAGATAACATGAACACAAGTTTTCCTAACTCTAAGGCTAGTTCTCCATACACTATACCACATTGCCTCTTGTATATCAATCAATAAACAAGCACTTATTAAGCACCATTATTTACCAGTACTATGCTAGATATTAGGGGCTGCTAGGTGGTGGAGTAGATAGAGTACTGGACCTGAAGTCAGGAAGACTCATCTTCCTGAGTTCAAATCCCACCTCAGATACTTACTAGCTAGACAAGTCACTTAATTCCATTTGCCTCAGTTTCCTCATCTGTAAAATGAGCTGGAAAAGGAAATGGCAAACCATTTAGCTTTGCCAGAAAAACTCCAAATGCAGTCATGAAGAGCCAGGCCAATTAAAATGACCAAACAATAACAAGTGCTAGGCACTGGGGAGGCAAATACAAAGAATAAAACAATCCCCCTTCTCATTCTAATAAGAGACACAACAAGAACATGTAACTATATAAACATAAGGAAAATAAATAAAAGATAGTTAAATGCAAAGTAATTAAGGAGAGAATGCACCAGTAGTTGACAACTTTAAGAAAGACTCCCTGCATAAGGTGGTGCTTCAGCTGAATCTTGAAGAAAGAGAGGGATTCTATGAAGCAAAGGTGAGAAGAAAGTGCTTCCCATGTATGGGAAACAGCTAGTGCCAAGGCACAGAGACAAGAGATGATGTGATGTGTGGGATGATAAGCAAGGTTAGTTTGGCTGTACCATAAAGTAAACAAAGCAGGGGTGAGTGGGGTGGGGGGAGGGGGATGGCACTTAAAATCAGAAATGCATACAGTGCTACTCTAATGCTTTGCTGTGACTTAGAAGTCACTCTACTTCCTTGAATACTACACCAGAAGAGTCTAAGCCAGGCAGGTCCTGCCAAACTATCAAGGCCTTTAATATATGATGGATGATTGATTATTTGAGCACCAGTCAAGCTAATTTCAGAGAGGATCACATATAAAGAGAATTAATCACTAAGTGATTGATAGTTGGGGGAAGAACAAATCATAAAGTGGTTTCCTAAAGTATGAAGAAACAGGACCACGGGAAGCCAGGCACCAGAGGCAACGAGCCATCTGTGGCAGTGACAGGATAACTCCAACACCTGCTGAAAACAAATGATGGCAGCAGCAGAGCAAGGTAGTTATTCTTCTGGAAGCTGACATGGCAAAAACCAAGCTGCAGACAGCAGCCGCAGAGTCCGTGAGAGGGGGGTAGAAAGAAAGCAGCAATGAAGGGTCATGCTGGCAAGGAGAAATGAGGCACAGGACCCTAGCCCCTATATACAATATAAAGTAACTACGAAGTGGGATAGGGAGAGGTGAAAGAGGGAAGGAAAAAAAGCATCTATTAACTATCTACATGCCAGGTCATGCACTAAACACTTTAACAACCCTACAAGGTAGGCCCTACCCTAATTTTACAATAGAGGAAACTGAGCAAACAGAGGTTAGGCATTTCAAGCATGAGGAAATCTGCCTTTGCAGAAGCAGAAGATGGAGTGTCATATATAAGGAATAACAAGTAAAAAAATTTGCTGGTAAGGCAGAATATAGGTGCAGGGAATAAGGTGAAATGCTCCTGGAAAGACAGACAGGAACCAGATTATAAAGTTTTTAAATGCTAAATAAAGGAGTTTATATTTTATCCTAAAGGCAATGTAAAGGACAGGAAAAGAGAAAGACTGAAAACAAAACCAGTAGGAGGCTATTTCAATAGTCCAGGCAAGAGCTAATGAGGGCCTGAACTTGCATGTTGCCTATGGGAGTGAAGAAGAGACCAATTTAAGAGAAACTGTAGAGGTAGAACTGATAAAATCTGGCAACTAATTGTAAATTAGGAGAGTGAGGAGGGAGCATATGACTCTAATGTTATACAAGGCGACGAAAAAGGATGGTGGACCCCTAAATAGAAAAGGATACTTCTTTAGGATAACAATGTGTTGTTTTATATACATTAAGTACTAAATGCCTAAGATTCATTCAGGTGGAGATAAAATATTCAGGCTAGGCTGAGCTCTTAGCATCATAGATTTAGAGCTAAGAGGGATCTCAAAGGCCATCTACATCAACTCCTTCATTTTACAAATAAGGAGATTGAGGTCTAAGGAGTGCCATGTATGATTTGCCAAGGCTATAGAATTCATAAGCTTCAGAGCTGGAATTTGAACACAGGTCCTCTGACTCTAGACCAAGCACTCACTGTGCACTGGTGCTTCAAATGATGTTTGGATATATAGATTGGAAAGTCAGCCAAACAGAAATGCTAACTGGACACACAGTAGCTAAGAAAATCACAGTAGAGAACCTGTAGAAAGAGGAGACAACCTAAGAGAGAGCCCTGGGGTAGAAGGATGCTAGTTGTCAGGACATGGTGATGAACCTGCAAAGAAGTGTCATAGTTACAAGAACCAGAAGAGAACAGTTATCATCATAAAACTCAGAGCAGAGAGTGTATCCAGGTCAATGGTTTTAAAAAGTAAAGAGGTTTGTTACTGGTAAATAAAGAGAACTGAAAAAAAAAAGACTGTTGGTTTTTTTTAAAGGAAGAGGAACTGCTTTACCTGTTTGTCTTTCTATAGCCCGTATCTGACACAGAAAAGGCACTTCAAGATGACTGCTGACTTAAAATGGATATTTGGTGCAGTTTTAGTATTTCACTATTCTGTTCTAATCTGGTTAACAACTGATGATACAAATAGATAGTAGCTGAAAGGCTGAGTGATTTAGAATATAAAGAAATGATTTTAAAGTAAGGAAGACCTGGGTGCAGATCTCTAATGCACAATGGCTTTTTGAGTTTAGGCAAGTGTTTTAAACTCTCTGTGCTGGAGGCAACGCTCCAAGAGCATAAATTGTAGCATAACTGTTGATCTTCATAGGGTGAAGCAGTTTCCTCACTTTCAGCCCTTGACAAAATAATAACTATTAACATTATATATACATATGTTTTAAATATCATACATGTGTTATCTATAGGGTATAAATATGCATATACACCCACATATGTGTATGTACACTTGCTTAGGACTCATGAGTTATTATATAAGTTAATGTGTCAAAGAACTTGTAAGAAATAAGATTGCTATAGTTAGACCCTATGTGCCTTTTGTAATAAGGAGCTTTCTTTTAAATTAAAAGACTATGTTTTAAGCAATATTCAGAAGTGAAACTCTTATACTTGAAACTCAAGCTAAAAGAGCACTAAGGTCAAAATAATATCACTTTGATATACTGATTAGAGGTAGTGTCACAGTGGAAGGAACACTGGTCTTCAGACCCAGAAATATGGATTCTGATTCCAGATCTATCACTGACTAGCTATAGTCAGCCTAATAAGTAAGTAACTTAACCTAGGGCTCAATTCACTCAATTGAAGACTCCATCATCTTTAACGTCCCTTTGAACTATTTGATTACCTAAAAAATACAGTAAAATCTCACCAATTCACTTTAAGTTAAAGAAAAATCATTCCAGTTTAGTGAGCAACCTAGGCTGCAAAATACTTAGGAAATTTAGTTGGCTGTTTTCTTAAGCTTTTACATAATGTAACTGATAACTTGCCAGATGATTTATAAAAAGTAACTGAGGCTTTAATAGATAAGGAATATTTGTAAGCAACACAAGCAATGTTTTAAAAACAAGACTCCCTATGTGAAAATAGGTTTAATAAGACTGTATATGTAGAGCCTATATCAGATTGCACATCCTCTTAGAGAGGAGGGAGAGGAGAAAGGTAGAGAAAATTTTAAACTTATGGAAATGAAATTGAAAATTAAAAATGAATTAATTTTTTAAAAAAACAAGGCTTCCACTGAAGTGGTCCTTAAAAACAATTCTTAGTCTCTTTATAAAGCAAGTTAAATATGTCTTCTTTACACTGTTAAAAGCTACTTACCAAACTCTTTTTCCCAAATGATATACAGATAAATTTCTGCCCAATCAATAAAATGCAAATTCTAAACTAGCAAAGCCATAAATTAATGAGAACTTCCTGAAGGTTCACAGAATGCTATCAAGAGTAAAACACTCCTTTATCACCAAGTTTCAGCTGCCACCTTCTTCTTTCCTCAATATAGCTCCCATCGGTCCGGGAAGCTCTATCTTGAGGAAAGACCTAGCCTAGCCAGCTTTCATTCCCAGAGGTTCATCATCATGCCCAATACAAGACCTTCTCCTGGCTTCCTCCCCTCCCCTCACCTGCTTTTGAGCTTCCCTTTATAAGATCTCCTCCACCATTAGAATATAAGAAATGGCAAAGTGGATAGAGCACCAGGCCTGGCATCAGGAAGAGCTAAATTCAAATGTGGCCTCAGACACATCCTACCTGTGTGATCCTGGGCAACTCACTTAACCCTGTTTGCCTCAGGTTCTTCATCTATAAAATGAGCTGGAGAAGGAAATCGCAAACCATTCCCGTATTTTTGCCAAAAATTTAATTTAAAAATTAAAAAAAAAACCAAATCGGGTCACAAAGAGTCAGACACAAACAACAACGAAGAGCTTAATAAATGCTTGCAGATTTGACTTAAAGGTACTAAGATACACAAGGATTTGCTCAAAATTGTTCTTAATTAGCAAAGCTGAATTCAAACTTTGTGCTCAAGTCATTTAGTGATCTGCATACTATGAGTTATAGCTTTATTTCTCCAAGTTATAGTTTAATTTTTCTTGATAACATAAAGGAGACTCAGGAGAAGAGATAAATCATCTAGGGACCTAATCAAATACATCACAGCACAGATAAAAATAAGCTTTCCACTCTGATTTATTTTCTTTCTAGGAAAAGCAACCTAAAGGTATTGTTCAATTGAGTATGCACAAGAGTACAAACAGAAAGAGACATAAATACGCCAGAAAGACAGGGAAGTGTTAAAAACTTCCCTAAATATTTCTGGGGAAACAAATCAGACCATGACAAATACACCCAAAGAGTGATAGGTTTGGGCGACCAACATTCAGTCTTAGGCTGCAGATTCAGCCTAAGAGCGCATATTTTAAAATGTCCTTGTGACACTTGGACCAAGATCATGGTTACTTCTCCAAAAACCACTCACCCAAGCTTAAAACAGCCATGAGAATCTGGAACTAGAGATAATCATGCCAGTAGTACATTTTCATTGTTACTAATTAAACTCATTATATGACAATAAATCAAGTACCTTCCTCTTCCCTTTGTTTTTAATGAAAGTTTAATGCATGAAACATTCATCAGTAGGATTTTTTTATACTTATGCTTCTGGGGGTCTACCATTAACTCATTATTACCTCAGGACCCCTTTCACCTAACTAAAGACTGAGGAAATGATGAGATACACAGAATTACAGCCCACAGTCCCTGAATTTTTAAACTACCACCATGCTGACTATCCCCAAAGTGTGAGACAATAAAGAATCATATGAAGAATTAATTTATTTCATATATCAAGACACCAAGGAAAAAATAAAGGAAAAACTGACAAAAATAGCCCTGCACTTTAGAATATAAAGCAACGGGTTTCTAGATTAAAAAAAAAAAAAGACACACCTGACTGCTTTAAACCATGTGCCTTGTGTGTGCAAACACACAAGTCTGAAGAATAAATAGACTTTGGCAAAGTTTCACACCTTGTCAGAAGGCCAAGTTTCTAAAACTAAATACTTCGCTGAGTCTCCTAGCCCTAGGCTTAAGGATGAGAACTGAGAAAAAGTCGATAGTTTCTGAGTCTCCTAATTACAGGCTTAAGGATGAGAACTGAGAAAAAGTCAATAGTTTCTAAAACACTATCCTTCCTACATCCACATCTTTCAAGGATAACTAATGACCTATGTTGATGGAGAAAAAGGAATATAAAGAAGAAATTCTCAATATTTTTGATAGTCTTTTCCCTGTTCTGGAAGAGTTAAATCACTCAATTTTGGAACTCCTGGTGACTGTGCTGTCCTTGATGGTGACAGTTCAACATATCTAGCCCTCTCAAATTCCCTGACCATGTTTCTCCCAATTATCTTGCAACGCACCTCTGAGCACATCATCTTGCATCTATCTTTCTAAATCACTTCCTGGGATCAGTATTCAAATCAACACTACCACTATTTGAAAGAGTCATTCAATCCACAGTCCTATGATTCCAGTTCACTCACCATCCCAGTAACTTTTTTTGACTAAAATACCCTTCCTTAGTCTTAACTCTCTTATGTATACGCCCCCAAATAGGATGCAAACTCATTGTGGGCAGGGACTATCTCTCTTTATATACACCCCAGTACTTAGCACAGAAGCCTTCATAATATGAGCTTAATTCATCCATTCAATCCTGATCTCCGACCTTGAGAGATAGCAGCTCAGAATGCAGGAGGTCTTCATTCATATAAAGTCAATAGTCTCACCACAAAAAGGTACCTGCTACTTTCTAAATTTAAATTTCCTAGTATATTTGGTCCTTCATAAGAGAAGCAATGCAGTTGTTGTTCAGTCGTATCAGTCTGTAACCCCATTTGCAGTTTTCTTGGCAAAGATACCAAAGTGGTTTGCCATTTTATTCTCCAATTCATTTTACAGATTAAGTAATTGAGGCAAAAAGGGTTAAATGACTTGTCCAAGGTCACCCTGCTAGTAAATATCTGAAACCAGATGTGAGCTCAGGTCTTCCTGATTCCAGGCTCTGTGTACTGCAGCAGAAGATAGAAAGCCAATCTGGAAAGCAGGACTATGTGGGTTCAGGTCCCATCTCTGGTTACATAACCCTGGGCAATTCATTTAACTTCTCAGTGACCTAGGCAGCTCACTAAAATACATACGTGGCAGAGAAAGTGCTGACTTGCATTGGTACAGAGAATTCCTTATATGAATGAAATAACAGGTCTATTCCTTGTTTGTAGGTAGACTCTCAGAGATAGCACATTAATAATTACCCCAGTGTCCTTGGGACCTAGGATGCAAGTACCAATAAAAAGATTGCTTATAGGTGAAAGGGAAAGTTTGGATTCAAAATAGAATCCTCCCTTCCAAGGCTAAGAGCCCAAAACCTGGTTGTATAAATTAGGATTTTTTCTTACCAGAATGGTAAGGGCACAAGACGGTTAAGGAGCAAATGCTTCCGAAACCACTGAGGGGGATTCACTTTTCCCACTCTCGGGTTAATGTTAAGAATACATACACATACATATGTGTGCACACATATGTATATTCACATATCTGAATTCTTTTCACTCAAACGCCTGGGCTGCTCCTGGAGTTTCTCTGTATTCATTTCTGCTAGAGGAAAACTAAAAGCAGAGTTTCATCCCGGGGGTGACAAGCCCGTCACCATCAGCTCTCCCGGAGGACAAAACCTGCAGACAAAGGGGCAGAAATAACCGAACGCCTCCGCGCTCCCGGGCAGGTCGTCACCTCCCTCTCCCCCCTCCCATCCCCCCCCATCCCCCCCCCCCGTCCTGCACCTCCTACGTCGGAGAGAAAAAGGACTAGCTCAGGAGGGACTCCAGCACCCGCACCCCGCCGAGCCCCACGAAACGCGGGGAGCCCCGGTCACGAGGGGCCGATGCTGCCGCTGGGGCCGAGGCCGACGCCGGGCCGGGGATGCTGGGGCCGAGGCAGGTGCGAAGCCTGGGCCGCCGCCGGCCCCGCGCGCCGTCTCCCCGCGCCGAGGCCGAGGACCGCGCCGCTCGCCCCATCCCGCTCCCGGGCACGCACCCCGTCCAGGGCTCCTTCTCCCACGAGGACCTCGCTTCTCGGAGTCCTTGTACGGGCGGACCCCGGAGAGGCGCCGGGAGGGGCCCGTCCTCTCCCCACCCCCGCGACGCGCCGGCCGCCGGCGACCCCGGGACCCGGCTTCTGCTGCCCCTACTTTCCTCAGCCCCGGGCTCCGCTCCCCTCCCCACCCAGGGGAGCCACCAAACCCTGGGGTCTATCCCGCCTCCTCCTCCTCCTCCTCCTTCCCCGCCCGAGGTGGGGGAGGGGAGGGGGCGGGGGCGGGGTGGTCGGGAGCCTCCTCTCCTCACCTGGGAGCTTGAGCGCACGGGACAGCACGGTCGCCATCGCGGAGGCCCCTAACGCGCGTGCGCGGAGCCCCACGAGCCGACGGGAAGTGAAGTTCCCGGGAGGCCGAGGCTTAGGGGGAGCGTGGGAGCGGGCTGTGGGAGGAGAGCGCAGCGGCCGCGTGTCTGTGCGCGAGTGTGCAGCCGCATCTCCGGGTGCGTCCCGAGGGATGTCGGAGAGGCGGCCGCGCTCTGACTGTACCTAAGCACGCTCTTAAACGGGGCCGGGCAGCGGGGCGCCCCCGCCGCCGCCTCAGCCCCGCCCGCCGCCTCCTCACCCCCCCGCCGCCTCCTCACCCCGCCCGCCGCCTCCTCCCCCCCCCCGCCGCCTCCTCCCCCACCCCGCCTCCGTCTCCCTCCCCACCTCTCTCCTCCTCCC
>CM053770.1:156392817-156461279 GCA_028658325.1 Potorous gilbertii
TTCCCCAAATAGAATACAAGCTGTCTGATGGCAGGAGATTGGCTTACTTTTGTATTTTCTGTATCCTCATTGTCTATTACATAATAAGCACAGTTAGTTTACATAGTAAATTACCTAGCAAGTTTACATAGTAAGTACTTAATAAAAGCCCATTGAGTAAATGAATTAATGCTTTAGTTCATAATGGATTCTTATTGGGATAGGAGGGGCGGGGGGGACTAGAGAGCCTATGAGGTTGCTTCTAACTTTGAGATTCTGATATGATCCAAAATGTTCTTTAAGGAAAATGAGTCTGTAGGATGGTTCAAGATAGAAGGATCAGACTTTTAAATTAGTCTAGATATGAGGAAATCAGAGGCTTTACTAAGGGTAGAAGAATTGATTTAACTATTAATAAATGTTTGAATGAACGAATGAAATGCCTACTTTGTGCAATGCCTAGTCTTCATGGTAAAAGTAATTTTAGTTCTATATAATAATAAGAATAACTAACATTTCTATAGTGCTTTAAGTTTGCAAAATATTTTACAAACATTATCTTATTTTGTTCTCACAATAATCCTATGAGATCGGTACTATTATTGTACAGATGAGGAAACTGAGGGAGACAAAAGGTTAAGTGACTAGCTTAGCATCACACAGCTAGGTTGGATTTGAACTTAAGACTTTCTGACTCCAGGTGCAGCATTCTATCTACTGTACCATCTAGCTGAATTGCGATGTTTCCCCATATGACAGAACTGGATAATGATGCGTTTGGAGAGACATTCCAACATGTTACTTCTCTGGTATCACAGAATGTTTATTGATGCAATATTATCCATTTAACTTGAAGGCCCTACAAATATTGATTGTGTAATGAGATTTTATTTTAAGGATATTTATTCAAATCCCTTTATTTTTCAGATTATTTCAAAGCCAAAGCACCTATACAAATTTGTGGCAGGAAAAAAAAAGCCCAACTACAGAGAGTATTTTTTCAATCACAAAAATACAATATTTAATAGATATATTTTTAAAAGGCAGTTTTCATTGTATCCTTTATTTGACCTAGTCAGTGATGGAAAAATTATCTTGTTTACCACAGGATTCCATAAATCAATTCAATTCATTAATAACAAACATGTATTAAATGCCTATTATAAACAAAGCAATGTGATATTCAATGCTATTTATTTTAGTTGTACAATGTCCCACCCAGAGAAAGGAAACTTCAAAAAACAAAAAATAAAAACAAAATCCCACAGGCTGGAAGAATACAATATTGTACTGACTTGACAGAAAGTTATGTTGTGTGTCTCCATTCCCCTTTCCGAGTTTTAATTTCAGTAGAAATTCTGACCATTAAGCTAACTTTAAAAAAAACCATTTCCTGGAAGACTGCTGCCCAGTGAGTCAGTGACTCACTTTTTTACCAGCCAGACTTCATTACGTCTTCCATAAGGCTTCATGGGAGGGTCATATCCAGCACAGAAGTAGAAATCAGTCTGGTAGTTTGCTGTTCCTTCCAGGGCTGAGCGTAGCTGGGCTACTTGAGACACGTAATCAACTTCTTTAGCATAACCACCAAACTGCCTGTGGAAAAAAAGGATGAGAGGCCGTGTTGAGAAATGGCATTTACCAGCTCTGACTACCAAGGGGAGGAGGGATCTAGGCTGACACTGGCTATTTTTAAGAAAAATATGGGACATGACCCTCTCAAAATTCCATAGGGAGCTGCCAGGATTTTTTATGTTCTGTGTTAACCTCATGACCATAGCTTGTCACTGCTCTGTCTCTTCTATTACTTCCTTTAACTTGGCTCCTCTTTCTTCTCTTCCTCTTTCCCGGCCAGCTGTGGGCACCAAGTAAAGAGAAACAGCTGAGGAAAGGGAACACAGAGCTGTAATGGCAACAGGATCAAATCATCCCTTTTATTCTGTAAGTGAGCACTTGGCAGCTAAGATTTCTACCACCCAGCAGCCCCAGACCTAGAATCATGGATCAACAGCTGGGAGGGGCCTTGGGGTCATTTGTTCAATCTCGATGAGTTATATGGTGATTCATTTCTTTTTAAAAGGAACCTACACAATCTGAATATAGTCATAAATTAAGGTTCTATACATACTTTATAGCATACTCTCTATAAAGAATGAGAAAAATAATTTATAGTAATGCCCCATAGAAGAACATTTCCTGAATTAATCTGGTGGCTGAAGGATTGGGAAAATATGGATTCTGCCTATTACCTGAACAACTCTCTCATAGGAATCAGGAGAAATTTGTATTTCCATTGAGCTTTCATGACTCAAGAGTCCATTTGCACTGAAGAAATTCTAGTCAGATGCATTATTTTTGGTGGAGCTCATATTTACTCTTTTTATAAGTGGTTAGTCATTTTTAGTAAGAACTCAACAATTTGATTATGAAAACACCCAATATTTCATCTTGAAGAGAATTCATTATTTTAACATCTGGGCATGGTTGGCAACCTTGGAACCTTACAATTTCTGAAAAATTAGGTTGTGAATGACCCAAAAGGCACTGATGTATGGTGAGTGTAAGTGACCACAGTATATTTTTCCAGGGATGAACTACATTCATGTTATTGCCAAGGAAATATAGAATTAGAAAATAAGTCAGGCTGTTCATGTGGTACAAGTAAGGGATGAACAACTTCACTGTTACTCTTGAAATAGAAAGAGACTCAGAGCTGGCAGTTCTTAATCTGGGGTCTACAGAGTTCAGGTTGTCCATGAACTTGAATTGGAAAAAAAATAATATTTTTATTTTCACTAACCTCTAATAGAAATTTAATATTTTCTTTAATTATGAATATAGGTTACACATATCATTTTAAGAAGGGTTCCATAGGTTTCACTAAACTGCCGAAGGGGTCCATGACAAAAAAAGTTAAGAATCCCTGATGTAGAAGTCATCAACAAGCATTTATTTAATGTCTGCCATATTCCAGACACTGCACTGAGTGCTGGAGATACAAAGAAAGGTCTTTCAACATATTGGTAGATACTTTCTTGACTCTCTATGGATAAACATGGACAAGAATGATGTAGGCTAAGAAAGAGGCTTGAGAGTCAGAGATCTTGGGTCAGAGATCCTGCCTCTGATGCTTCCTACTTGTGTGACCCTGGGAAAGTCACCTAATTTCCATGGGTATTAGTGTCTTTGTCTGTAGAAGGCAGGAAATGGACTAGATAACTTTGAAAGTCCCTTCCACCTCTAAATCTATGATCCTATGGGTGAAATACTATTCCTCCCTAATGGAGGGCATACCTACATCCAGTGACATACTGAAGTAAAGTTTAGATAGCAGATACGGAAGGTACAGATGATTGAGATGATTTCCCCTACAGAGTAGAGAAGGCAAGTAGAAGAAATATACAGTGAATGAGGGCAAGTTGATGTTCATCTTTACTTGTGAAATAGCACAAGAAAAATGGACCTAAATGATTTAGTGACTCTTAAAGGAGACTATACTGACCATAAGGTTAATGTAAAACACTGGAAATGCTTTACTAGTAATTATACATTCCATGCTGGATAGGACTGAGGATGCCTGATGGCTTATATCCTCTAAGATCTATGAGAAGTTGTTGCTCAGGCTCTCTTCTGAACACTTCCAAACATGGAAGAAATGTCTATGATGATCTCATTTGATTTTCAGATATCCCTAATTGCTTGATAATCCTTCCTTATATTGAGCTGAAATAACCTCTCAGAAACTACCACCTATTGGTCCAAATTCTCTTTAGAGTCAAAACCTTTCCCACTTAGAAGGACCTGCCAGAATATATTCTCTGTTAGCATATAGCCTTCGACAACTTAGGTTTACCTTTATGAAATGAAGAGGTATCAGAGAAGGACTTTGGTGGAATATTTTAAAAAATGTTATTTATCATTATGAAACTGATTTAAAATATAATTTTTAAAAAATAATAAAATTAAACAATAAATAAATGATTAATGATGAATAAATAAATTAATAATGAATAAGATAATAAATAATAAAATAAATGATAAAATGAAGTCAAATTAAAAATAATAAAAATAAAAAACCAGTGAACTCATGTTCACATAAGACCGTCTAGTAATTAGCAACAGTCAGTAACAATTGTATAGCAATAGTGTATACTTAAAGATCAAACTATGATGTGCTAAACTAAACCCAGATAGTAAGTATTAGTGAATTATTTAAACATTTCAATAACAAACATTTCTCGCTCTATTTTTCCTCATTGTCCAGCTCCTTGGAACATCTATCTTATTTAGGGGTCTCATAGCCATATTATGAACTGAAACTCATTATAAATTGGACTTTTAAAATTTGTCTCTGATCTGTATGTTATTTACATAAATAAAGGATTGTATTCCAGTATAGTATAGAAATTCCCTCAACCACCTCAGATCCCATTTCATCCATGATTTAGGAACAAAGTCCTATAGAGGTACTTAAGTCTTCCAGATATTAGAAAGACTTGCTTAGGGTCACATCAAGAGCATGATGTCAACTGAGGACTTCCTGTCTCAAAGTCAAACACTTTGTTTACCACATCAGGCTGCCTCTGCTTTAAAAGTGTAGAAATTCCCTATGGCTCCACCTTATAAACATGCTATCCACTAAATGCCAACCAACAAAAATCACATGGCCCATATGATACTAGCTTCCAGATGCGAACCAGAAATCTTTGAAAGCAGCAGGAAGTTGCATAAATGTCATTCAGCACTTATACATGAAAGGAGACCCACTTGTGCTACTGACTCAGCTTATGATGATCTTGGACAAGTAATTTCACCCCTCTCTGCCTCAGCTTCCAGTGTATAAAATAGGAATCATAGAGTACCTGCCTGCTCCTTTCCTAATTAGTGAAGATGTTTTGAGAGCAAATTAGATAATGCCTTTAAAGTTCTTTGAATCCCTTGAAAGAAATACATACATACATATACAAATTACAAGGCATTGTTATTTATGCCTGGTTAACAGGTCTATAAATCTTCTTCAAAGATGTTCTCATGGATTATTCTACTTCACCTGCACACCCAGTGTGAGTAACAGTGACTGGGGAAACTAAGGAAGAACACGCAAGCCATAGATTTTGGAAACACAAGAGCTAAAAAGATTGACTTTAAAAAAGAAAGCCAAGATAAATATTGCTGAGAAATAAAATTTAAAAATAAAATGAATTAATTGATTTTAAAAAATACATTAAAAACTGGTTCTTACAAATAATAACTGGTGGAGGTTACAGACCGGTGGCAGTAAGAACCATATCCAGAGCAGGAGTAGATGTGCAAAAGAAAAAAGAAATGTAATGGTGGGAGCATTTCACAATGGAATGGATGCTGAACTTAGGGTTAGAAGACTTACTTTAAATCTCAACCCTTGTTGTAATTCCAGTGCTACTGCTTCCCCTCTGTGTGTCCTTGAGTGAGCTGGGCTAGGTGATCTCTAAGATCCCTTCCTACTCTAAATCTATGATCCCAAGTTCCTTAACTAGAATCCCACAAATGGCTTCCCCACACCAACCATTCCAATTTAATTCTTCCGATACCTGTAATCATTAATCAAGATTTTTTTAAATAAAGTACCCACTCTGTGACAAAGAAGTGCAAGATTTAATAACCTAATCTCAAGGAACATTCAATCAACCTGGAAGAGCAAGGTGAATATATGATTAAATGCCAAAATGACTGGAATAGACACCTAAGAGTTCATTGAAAAGTTTGCTCTATGGTAGTCAGGGAAGGCATCATGGCAGAAGTCTGATCTGACCTAGACCTAGAATGACATAGGTGTTCTCATTCTAAAAAAGGGATTAAGATTTAAAGGGAAATACTTGAACAAGAAGTCCTAAAAACTTCTTGGTAAAAAAAGTTACTTTTGTTGATTACTAGAAAGCCTTTCATTCCCTTCTGCATTCAAAGCTTAGTTATTTACTGCAAATATACAAAATGGACCCAAGCATTGTGAGAATATAGTAATGTATCTACTGTTCATATGAAAAATTGTTTTCTATTTTTAAAAATGCTACCAAAAATAATGTCAAGAACAATTAATATCTATAACCTGGTATCTTCCAGGGAGATCATTTAAGCTCGTTATGGTGCTGTCTAACTTTAAATTTATTATCATCATTGATGAATAGAACTGAGTTTGACTTTCAAGCCAAAGATTCATAGCAAGACATCTTATTAGTCACTTTATATACATGAAAGAAGTCAACCTACATGGCTTCACTGAAAAACACATTAAGTAGCTAATGTGTGATCATGGAAACTTTCTGCGACAGTACCAAAATGTCATCTGAACTCAGTAAGCATAAAATTCTAAGTAAAGAAAGATAGGAGACTAAATATTTGAGTATGAATTAGGAGAAGTTACAAAACCAATAAATAAAGACAAAAATACCTCCAAAAACCTGTTAGAGAATCTGAGGTCACTAAAAGCAAAATCCAGAAATGATATTTAATGACAAAATAGAACTTGAGGTCTCAAATGGTTTTGAAATTGAGATAGGCACACTTAGATCGGAATTCCAAAACAACATTTTTTAATTTAATGGCATAAACCCAGACTGATTAATTATGTCACAAATGAGTAAAATTTTCAAACTTGGTATCTGTTATAATCAACCTAAAAGAATATATTCTCTCACAATATTTGACACAGAGGTGGTGGTATACAGCAACCTGGTTGGTATTTCCCTACTTTGTAGTTATACCCCAACATTGGATTGGCCTTTGAGAGAGTTAGTATTTTTACTCCTACTAACACTATCCTACAATATCACTGTGATGGCCACAATTATGACAAATGACAGAATTGAGACATCCTGGCAGTTTAGAAATTCAATTAAACCTCTGTCAAGAATTCTCCCTCTATCTCCCTAAGTTGTTCAATGGTCTGAATCAGGAATCTGACCATTTAAAGATAGATATCTGGCATATAATCTATTTAGTTGTTTGAGCATTTGTATATGTTTTTCATGGACCCTTTCACAATCTTATGAAACCTATGGACCCCTTCTCATAATAACATTTAAAGATGCATAAATACAATACACAGGATTACAAAGGTCACTGATTATATTGAAATAAAATTGTAAATTTTTTTCCCATTCAAGTTTATGATATCTATTCATGGACTCCTTGGGGTCTGTGGACCAGATTGAGTACCTCTGCTCTAACTGAGCTAGTAAATTCTCAGGAGTCAGAGATCTGTATCAAAGATACGAAACTCTTTCCCTAACTGGTCTCTTTTGCTGTTTCTTTTTCATTGTGAACAGAAATGAAATGGGTCAAGAAAATAAAGCCCAAAGCGAGGAGCTGTATTTTTTGAATAGAAAGGAGTGACGGTACAGTATGTCTGTAGCTTAGAAATGGTCACTGGTCTTAGTCTAAGGATATTTAAATTCATCTGTTATAAGCACAAATGATATGGTCAGGACCTTTTTCTTAATTAAGGAGATGACTTCAACTGTCTTCTTTCTCACAGCACCATTAAGATGGAGAACACTTCCAAAAGTATACAAAATAAATAATGTTTATAAATCAGCGGTCCCTCTATTATGAAGTCACAAATTAGAAAAATGACTTAAAGGTACAGTATTTTAGCACTGAAAGCAACCGATCATCTAATTCATTTTTCTTAAAAATAACAATTCCGCATCTCAACTTTTTCATCGGATTCACAGACATCGGTAATAGTGACAAGCCTTGTCCTGCAGAGAAAGACACAGTGTTTGGTTATGCAGTGCCACCCAGTGGTGCTTGAACAATGACTGTGGTCAACGTGATAGAGGAAATCTCCATAAACTTGGTTTTTCTCAGAAGTTAGACTCTGAAATAATTTTGTTCTAGTAAAAGTTGCTTATTTGCTCAAAGTTGTTCTTAAAACAATATTACTATTACTGTATGTCATTCTTTGTTTTCCTTAACAGAATCCATTCTTCACTTTAATTTGAAATCACATTTCTGGAGGACCACTTTGGCAAGGTACTTTGGTGCCCTCAGTGATTATCCTTGTTGAATATCCTTCCCCTGCTGTGAATAAGTAAATCTCCTTTTGTTAACTGTTGACTGATCTACAAATGTCTCATTTCATTCCAAAATCTAACATAAACTTTCAGGAGTCTGTCCTGAATCAGGTTCAGCCCAGAATCATGATTAATAGTATTTATATAGAGAGACACAGTATCTTACAACATTTATGTGAAATAAAAATGAACTTAATAGACTTCCCATTTAACTGCATGTCGTAAATAGGCTCTATACATTCTTCAACCATTTGGCTCTTCTCATGAGAACTCTTAGCCCAATTTTTTGAATGGTCACACCTCTTATTGAAGAGACCCTGTAGTGTTCTGGGGAACATCTGGTCCTGCATATTCTATTATTATAGGTAATTCAATGATGTACTTTTGGAGAAATGATGTAATTTGAGTCCTCTAGGAACTAGATCAGAGCCATGGAGTAGGGTTAAAGCCATAACTAACAATTTTAGATCCCAGGACAGGCAGTAGACAGTAGCCCAGTGTGACACCAGTAGAAGCATCACAAAACACACTCTTGAATCAGCTTTGTAATCACTGGTACTCTTACGTGTCAATTCATGTTTTTTTTTTCTTAATATAATCAGTTCTTATCTCTCTTAACTTTTCTGAAGCATCTGACATAGTTTACTAGCCTGTGCTCCTGGATACTCTTTCCCCTGGATTTTCAGGACACTGTTTTCTCTCAATTCTTCTCCTACTTACATGACCAGCCTTTTTAGTCTTATTTGCTGGATCATCTATATACCAAGCTCCTAACAGTGACTAACAGATCTACCCTCTTCCCTTTCCTGTGTGTTCACATTCTCTGGGTATGAGCCCATCAGCTTCCATGAACATCTCTATGGGCATCTTCCATTATCATTTCTACGCAGATGGTTTCCTGATCTATAACTAGCCCTTCCATCTTTCTTGAGCTTTATTCCCAAGTTAACAAATGTCTACTAGACATTTTGAATTGGATGTCTCATAAACATCTCAAGCTAACATGTCCAAAACAAAATTCACTATCTTTTCTCTTGAACCTATCCTTCTCCTGAGCTTCCACATTTCTATTAATGGTTCTATTAGCCTTCAAAAGTCACTATGTTAGAATCATTCTTATTCTATAGCCCTTCCCCACCTTTAGCTAATTAACTACCAAGTCTTGTTGATCTGATTTCCATAACATCTCACATCTTTCTACTTCTCCAGCCTCACAGAATTACCACCCTAGTTCTGCCCCTTGTTATTCTTGACGGGATTATTGAAATAGCTGGAATACTGAAATACATCTCCCTCTCTCTACTTTGTCCCTTCTCCAGTCTAGCCTCCACAAAGCTGCCAAAGTAATATTCCTGTAACAGAAGTTTAACACTTACTCAAGAATATCTAGTGATTCATTATCTGTAGCGTCAAAAACTAGTCATTTTGACTATTATAAATACACAAATCAAAAATAAAGGACATATGAAGAAAGATGCTCCTGAGAAAGAACTGATAAATAGAAGTATGTATACAATGATTTTACATATGTGTACCTATTTGTGTCTAACGGTAGCCATCTCTAAGTGGGAGGCAAGAAGGAAGAGAAAAAGAAATTTACATAACTGTTGAATATTTGGAGGAAATAGCAAGCTGTACAAGACAGATTTGTAATTTAATTTATAATCACCTTTTTTTATTTCATTTATTCCAAATATGGAAATATTTATTTTGTTTCATGAACTGAAAACAAAATAAAAATATTTAAATTTTGAAAATAAAAAAATAAAGTTTATACTCCCCAACAACAAAAAACTATTCAATTGACATCTAAATTTCTCCATAGCCTGATTGCAATGAGCCTACCCAGTTTTTATTATATATGTTACCCCCCTTCACAGACTTTTTAGCCCAGATCACTGACCTTCTTGTTGTTCCTGAACATTATAGTTCATCATTTATTCCTGTCCCTGATGCTCTGAGACCTCTGTCCTCATCTCTGTTGGTTATCCCTAGCTAGCTTCATACCTTTTGGTGGACAGCCTATGGACTAGAGGTTCTGAATAAGACATACACAAAACCCAAGGCCAAAGTGCTGTTTTTGTGCATCTAGATGACCCAGTGGATAGAGTGCTGGGTCTGGATTAAGGAAGACTCATCTTTGTGATTTCAAATCTGGCCTCAGACATAGCTATGTGACCCAGGGCAAGTCACTTAACCCTGTTTACATGAGTTTCCTTATCTTTAAAATGAGAAGAAAATGACAAGCCATTCCAATATCCTTGCCAAGAAAACCCGTAATAGAGCCATGAAGAGTTAGATATGACTGAACAACAATAAATGTGCTGTTTTTATTTACTAGACTTTGCTTACTTGTTTGTGGGGCTCTCAAGTAAGTTAAAGGGTAGTAACAGGGATAAAAAAAGAAAAAACAATCAAACACAAATGCATAGAAGAAAACAAAGGTTTAGAAGCACATGAACAAATAGAAATTTTTCTACCTTGTTACATTTAATATATACTTCAGAAAATCAACCTGTATATGCAAGAGAAGTCCTTGGGTTCATATACGATCTTTCTTGTTCCCCTTTTAAAAATCAGATAAAATAGAAAACAGATCAAAAGAAGAATCTCTATCTCCTTCAAAGTTCAGCCCAAGTGCCTCTTTCTATAGAAACGTTTCCTTATTCTTCCAGATCCTAGTGCTTCCCCACTGCAACCCACAAAAATATCTTAATTTACTTTATGTGTATCTTGTTTATGCTTATTTCCCACAGTAGAACATATACTTGAGATAAAACTCAGTTTTATTTTTCTTCCTATATTCCCAGTGCCTAGGGCAGTGACTAGCATACCACAAGGGTTTAATAAATTTTGGGTTTTATGATGAGAAAAGAATATGAGAAGTAATGAAAACAAATTCATTTGGGGGAGAAAGGAGAATTTTTGGACATGATCAATATGTGAGTTTATTTTGCTTGGCTATGCATATTTGTCATGAGGGGGTTTTTGTTGGTTTATTTTAAGAAAAGGTGAGAGAGAGAGAAAACAAATACTTGTTAGTTGAATTTTTCTTTAATAAAGAACATAGAAAATTCTTTATTGGAGGAGGGGTTGAGCCAAGATGTCAGATTAAGGCAGGAACTTGCCTGAACTCTCCCTAATTCACCTTTAAACAATTACAAAATAATGCCTCAAAATGAATTCTGTAGTGGCAGAACCAACAGAAGTATGGGGTGAAACAATTTTCTAGTCCAAGACAACTTAGAAGGTCAGCAAGAAAGGTCTGTTTCACTCAGATGAAAAGGAAACACAGTCCAGTGGAGGAATAGTATGGGCAAGGCAGCTAAAATAACAGTTAAAATAACAACTTTAGCAAAGTTGCAGGATATAAAATAAATCCACATAAATCGTTAGTAATTCTATATATTACCAACAAAGCCTGGCATCAAGATATAGAAAGAGAAATTCCATTTAAAATAGTTGTAGACAATATAAAATACTTGGGATTCTACCTGTCAAGACAAACCTAGGAACTATATGAACACTATGCCCAAAAGGCTATAAAATTTTAAACATTTTTCACACAAATAAAGTCAAATCTAAACAACTGGAAAAATATTGATGCTCATGGACAGGCCAAGTCAATATAATAAAAATGACAATTCTACCTAAATTAATTTACTTATTCAATGTCCTATCAATCAAATGATGAAGTATTTATTTTATAGAGCTAGAAAATATTAACAAAATTTATCTGGAAGAGCAAAAGGTCAAGAATATTCAGGGAATTAATGAAAAAATTATAAGAAAAGTGATTTAGCTTTACCATATTTCACACTATATTATAAAGCAGTAATCATCAAAACAATCTGACACTGACTAAGAAAGAGTGGTGGATTAGTGGAAAAAATTAGGTGCCCAATACACAATAGTAAATGACAATAGTAAGCTAGTGTTTGATAACTCAAAGACCCAAGTTTTTGGGATAAAGCCTCACTATTTGGCAAAAACTACTAGGAAAACTGATGGAAATTAGGTATAGACCAACACCTTACACTCTGTACCAAGGTCAACATAGGTATATTATTTAGATATAAAGGGTGATATCATAAACAAATTAGGAGAGAATGGAATAGTTTATCGGTTACATCTATGGAGAAGTGAAGAATTTATAATCCAACAAGATATAAAGTAGATAATTTTGATTATATCAAATTTTAAAAGTTTTGCATGAACAAAAATAATGTAACCAAGATTAGAAGGAAAGCAAAAGATAAGGAAAACATTTTTTCCAGCAAGTGTCTCTGAGGAAGGCCCCATTTCTCAAATATATAGAGACCTGAGTTAAATTTGTAGGAATACAAGTCATTCCCCAATTGATAAATGGTCAAAGGATATGAACAGTTTCCAGATGAAGAAATCAAAGCTACCTTTAGTCATATGGAAAAATATCATTCATTAGAGAAATGAAAACTCTGAGGTATCACTTCATACCTATCCGATTGGTTACTATGACAAAAAAGAAAAATGATAAATGTTAGAGGGGATTTGGGAAAATTGCACTCTTTGTGGAGTTGTGAATGGATACAACCATTCTGGAGAGCAATTTGAAACTATGCCCAAAAGGCTATAAAACTTTGCATACCCTTTCTTCCAGTAATACTACTAGTAGGTCTGTATCCTATAGAGATTTTTTTCAAAAAGGGAAAAGGACCTATTAGTACAAAATTATTTATAGCAACTCTTTGTGGAGGCGAAGAATTGGAAATTGAAGGGATATCCATCAGTTGGGGAATGGCTGAGCAAGTTGTGGTATATGATTGTAATGGAATACTATTATATTATAAGAAATAATGAGCAGGATGCTCTCATAAAACCTGAAAAAAATATATGAACTGATGCAAGGTGAAGTGAGCAGGACCAGAAAAACATTGCACATAGTAACAGTAACACTGTACAATGATAATTGTGAATGACTTCACTATTCTCAGCAATGCAATGACCAAAACAATTCCAAAAGACTGATGATAAAAAATGCCATCCACTTTCAGGGAATGAACCACATATCAAAGTATACTGTTTTTCACTTTTTTTTTCTTTTTTGGTTTATATTTTCTTTCACAACATGACTAATATAGAAATACGTTCAGCATGATTGCACATGTATAACCTATATCAAATTGCTTACTGTCTTAGAGAGGGGGAGAAGATGAAGGAGGGGAGAGAATTTGGAACTCAAAATTTTAAAAAATGAATGCTAAAAATTGTTTTTAAATGTAACTGGAAAAAAATTTAAAAAAATTAAAAATATCATCATTTTGGGAATTAAATTCTACTTCTTTCCTCTGAAAAGCATTCTCTTACGTGGAATAAACAGTGATGCTTTCTCTCTCTTCCAACTCTATGCTTTTGTCACTGGGAATAGGAGTATCAGCTTGAAACTGGTTTGGAATCCGGAACCAGACTTTCACTTTCTTCTGTAGAGAGCCATCTTCATGGGGGAATACAGCAAAGGATACAGGAACAGTCATCCCCATCCCAACTCCTAAAAATGGAAAAACATGGAGACACAGACACAAAGCCAGATGTTAGTTATAGTACCAGGCCCATGATGAAGCTAAATATTAAAAACTGCTCTATGAAATAACTGCATATTGATAAACTAATAATCTTAAAGTCACAAGTCTCTTTTCTTGTAATGGAATTGATGTTGAATATTTTATGTAGAAAATCTATTCATAACATTGGATGGTATATTTGTAGAGTGTTTTCTATGTGTCCAGCACCATAATAACGAGAAGTAGAATAACATAGTGGATAGAAAGATGGCCTTGGCATAAGAATAGCTATTTTAATACACACCCAAGATGTATGACTGTGAGTACTTATTATCTCAGTACCACAAATAACTCTCTATGAACATAAGCAACAGACAAGCAGCTAAATGGCATCAGTGAAGGGTGTTTCCACACCAGAACAGTACAGTTACATAGAGTGATAAAACTACAGATCTCTACCCCCTAAAAATCCTCCCAATAACCAAGAAATGGTGCAACCTTAGCCAATAAAAATTCACTTAATATTTACTATGCATCCAAACTATAATATCTTATGTTGGCATAGTGCTTGACAGTCTAGAAAATACTTTTAAGTACATTATTTTGTGCAGGGCTCAGAACAAATATTCTTATCTCCATTTTACAGATGAGGACAGAGACATTAAATAACTTGCGCAAGGTTCTGGAGATAAGGGAGAGTTATCGGATCTTTGATGTATAATACACCTCCCATTCTAAGATAGTTTTGTTATGTGGAGGAAAGTATTTTTATAACTTCTTATTGGTTGTTATATTCTTCAAAATCCTTGGCTTTAGAAAATGTCACTGAAGTTATAAGCAATTTCTCAACCACAGTAGGCTAGTAAGATCTCCAGCAGCAACCTAAAAATTAAAATGGTTCCTCTTTCTTCATATTGTTTGATGTCCCTAGTTTCTGGTCCTGCAAAGGAAAATCCATATTGAACCATATCACAAACTGACATGTACACGAAGGAAATTCTGACTATTTCTTTAGCTATCGGTAATAACTTGGTGGTCCATGACTGATAAAAGCTTAAGATGTTGTGTTTCTCATCAATGTGGATAACACAAAGCCAAGAGAGATAATAAACATGCTGGATGACAGAGGCAGGATATAGACAACTTGAAACTGAAACAGTGAAATTCAATAGGGATAAAATAATTTATGTTCAAAAATCAAACTTGCAAGTATTAGGTGGGGTTGGACAACAGTTTGTTTGAGAAGAAAACACTGGGGGATTTAGGAGACTAGAAGGTCAATATGGATCCATAGTATGATCTAGTAGCTAAAAGTAATTAACATAATCTTTGTATCGAAAAAGACATTTATTCTAGTCAGATTGCGCCTGGAGTGGTATGTTCGGTTCTGAGAACAACATATTACAAAGGATACTGAGAAGCTGGATAGCAACCAGGGGAGGTTTAATGGGATGTTGAAAGACCTAGAAATTATGTGAGACTGCCTTGCTATGACGAACAGAAGCCATGCTCATTAGAACCCTGGGAGATTTAGCTCTTTTAATCCTAGACTCCCACTCTAGGATTTCACTGTCTTGACTATGATTGCTTCAGCCACTCATTCCTTGTAGGACTGACTCCTGCCATGTTTCCTTCGCTTCACTTTTAGGGCATCTTTTCAACAACCTACTTGCCACCTCTGTTTCCCCTCTGACTTCTGTTTTCTAGTTCTAGAACCAAATCTACTCTTCCACTGCTGCTGTAAAGGACCTAAAAATCTACTTCCTCATAGCTCTACTCATTGTCCCTGTAACTTTCCAAACCTCCTTGACCCCCACTTTCCTGTTGAAAAATAAATTCCTTAAGAGAAGGACTGTCTTAGCTCTCACATTTGTATCTCCAGCACTTAATAGAGTGCTTGGCACATAATAGTTGCCTAGTAGGTGCTTTTTCTTTCATTCACTAGTTCATTTATTCATTTGAGAAACAACTGAAGAATGTTCAGACCAGAGAAGAGGAGACTTGGGGGAACATGATATTGTCTTCAAGTATTCAAAGTAAAATCATTTTTTTCATAAGTAATATCAGTAGAAATTATAAAGAGGCAGTTTTAGGCTTAATGCAAGAAAAGACTTCCTAACGGTTGGTAATGAGGCAATGGGCTTCCCCTCACTAGAAGATTTTTGAGGAAAGATTGGGTATCACTTGTCAGGTATGTTTTAGAGGTATTCTGTTCAAACATGGATTGGATTAGTTGGCTTCTAATGTCCCTTCCAACTTTGAAGTTCTGGAGACTATGATTCTGTAAAAGTATACCCAACAATGCCAAAGATGGTCTTGAGAATTGGAATTATCAGTATCTACTTTACATTCTATATTAATTGTTCTGATCTGTCACCTTCTGCCACCCCTATTGATAGCAAACTCCCACCAAACTATCACTCTCCATATCCTTGTGTTATATAGTTAACCAACTACTATGGAGGAAATAATCCCCAAACTTCAACCTTGTTTTATCATCCCCATTAACTCTATGAGATGAGGGATCATGTTTTTTTTAGCCCCAGGGCTTGCACAGTGCCTACCTAACACATGGCAGTTATTTAATAAATGAGGGCAGCTAGGTAGTACAATGGATAGAGCACTAGTGCAGGAGTCAGGAGGATCTGAGTTCAAATCTCACCTCAGACACTTGACACTCACTAGCTGTGTGACCTTGGGCAATTGCCCAGTTGCCAGTTGCCTCATCCTGGGTCATCTCTAGTCATCGTGATGACTATCTGGTGGCTGGACCCAGATGACTCAGGAGGAGAAGTGAGGCTGGTGACTTGCACAGCCTTCCCTCACTCAAAACAACGTCAAATGCAAGTTACGTCATCATTTCTCTGATGGCATGGTCTGGAACACACACATACACATTTAATAAATGATTGCTCATTGATGCTGGTGTCATTTACTGTCAAGTTTTACCCTCCTACTAGATACATGAGAGGAGAGACTATGTCTCAGTTAAGCTACATCTCCTATAGTGCACAGAGTAGGTGCTTCGCAATCATAGCTACTTCACAATAACTTGTTGAATCATAACTCATGTGAAATTATATTTAATGTGATTGTACATGTATAGCTTATATCAGATTGCTGCCATCTTGGGGAGGGAGGAAGGGAGGAGAGGGAGAGAAATAAAAATTTGGAACTCAAAATCTTATAAAAGTGAATGTTGAAAGTTAAAAAAAGCATGTGAATCGATCTGTCTATAAAGGAACTACAAAATAAATGAAAACAAAGACAATAACTTGTCAACTCAAACTGAAGTGAGCTCTGTACCCTTGCCAATGCTCTTCCAAATAAAACACCTTTTACTCGCCCCCATGTGCCACCTGTACCAGGTTCTCAGTAGTTGCCCAACAGCAATTGCTCTTGCTGAAATGAAGTAACTATGTATCTCATGGGTAGGTGAAAGCACTGAAAATCTGGGTCTTATTGTGCCACTTACCTTTGTCATTAGAACCTCCAACATACTTCAAAACTTTTGGCATTGCTTCCTTTAAGGCCTCGTCAAAGGGCTTGTCTGTCACTTCCACAGTAGCGAACTTTCCACCTTCACAGGTCCTTTCTTCATAAGTCAGCTCTCCCTAGGGAGACAAAACATTTCATGATTAAGTAACAGAAAGTACCAAACTGTGATCTAGTCAGACAAAATAAGGTTCCAGCTATATGAGACACAAATCTGTTCAGGGCAGTGACAGATGGAATGAGAAAAACTTTAGTGAGAAGCCCCATGGGGATGACTAGAGAGTCATCATTTACTGGCAAATGGCCCTGAAGTCTTAGAATGAGAGTAGCATGTAATCTATAAACCCAAGATCTTCTCCATTTCCAGTGATAGGCCACAGTTATGGGCAGTTGATATACTTCTGATCATCACAAAAGCAGAATGACCTAATGGACTGGTGGCCTTTGAACCCGGATGACCTGAATTCAAGTTCTGTCTCTGATACACACTAGCTATATGACTGAGAAAGTCATTTAACCTCTTGGGTGTTCTAGGCTAAGGGTGTCTGCACACTATGACTTAGCAATCAAATTTGGTACTGCTTGGCTTTTGGATAGCTAAAAATGTTCTTTACAATTTAAAATGTCTAAATGATTTTTAAATTTTTAAATATTTAGTGGAACACAGCCATGTTTATCTATTCACATATTGTCTGTGGCTGTTTGTATGTTTTAAAGGCAGTTGAATATTGTGAAAGAGACCATTCATGGCACTCTCATGCCTGGTACAGAACAACCTATAGTGATACAGTTATAACTCAATCATATTTTGAGTGCCATGTGTGTCACTGCACTGCAAAATTTTATTTATTTCTTATTGCCACTGCATAACCATCATGTCAAAATAAGAAAGGAAAAGAGAGGAAAAAAAATCTTATGATTTTCTGAGCTCAAGGCTGAGATTTAAATTTTTCCGAACGAGAAGCATCTCCGTCAGCCATTATTACCAAACACCAAATGGTTTTAGAAGTTTGAATTTGACAATGTTTCTTAATGAAATTAGCCAAAACTGATAAGGAAAAACAGTGCTTAGATACAAAACTTATGCTGTGGCAAAGTCAATTTGACAACTAATGTTTAAATCCTGAATAATATCAAGCTACTAAACATTTCCTGTGCTGTGAAAAGCTAAAATAAGAAGAGAGATCTGCATGCCCACACAAATTTGCAGTGGATGTATTTTCTGAACCCAAACTACAGTTCTAACAGCATTATTTATACCTTGATGCATGAAGAAAAGAAATTTCCATATTTTAATATCCATTAAGCTTGGGCAGTTGAGGAATTTCTACCTAATCTTCAATTGGAAGTGATTAATCTGCAATGTAATGCCATGCTATGAAAAGAATCTAACAGAATTCTATGAATGCAATATTAAAATTATATGCTGGTGCATTGTTACCAGAAAAGACATTTTCAAAAATGAATTTGTAGATCAGAACTAATGAGTGCACATTTACAATCAATTTTTATTAGTAGGGAACATTAAGTTTGAATCCCAATTAAACAATATTATTCCCCTAAAAAGAACTCCATTTTTCCTATCCGTAGACTTGTGTTAACAAAAAAAAGGACTCATTATTCCATCTTGAATTTCATCAATAAAAAATTGTAGAATTGCTTTTTTCTCTCTTGTTATATAAGTACTTACATAATATCCTTGACTTTGCCTCTTGGCTCACAAAACTTAAAATATTTATGATCTGGCCTTTTACAAAAATTTTTTGCTGGCTTCTTCTCCAAGCCATTTTCTAATATAGTGCTTCTCAGACTTTCTGACCTCATGACCCATTTGTATTCTTAAAAATTATTGAGAATCCTCTCTTATGTTCTCCTGTGTACATGCAAATGTTTGTTTTTTTCTTTTCTCTTTTTGCATTTAAGTTTCAAATGAATAAAAAATTTACACATTCACACAAAAATTGCTGAGGTACCCCCCAAGAGCTTTCATTTATATGCATCATATCTATTGATATTTATTATGTTTCACATTAAAACAATTTAGTATTGTTATAAAAATAGTTTTGACTTCATGGACCCCTTGTGAAAGGGGCTTTGGGATTGGATTATACTTTTAGAACGGCTTCTGTAATGCTCTAAGTTTTAGAGTCACATAGAGTGAATTTTTTCTCTCATAAAAGAGTTCTCCCTGAATCAATTAAATCCTATCACTTATTCTTGATCCACTGATTCGCTTGAGCTGGGACACCCTCCTCATTGTACTTCACCTATCCAAGGATTACCATCCTTTAAGTTCTAAAACGTTTTGCTTCCTCCAAGTAGCTTTCCAAACTACAGCAACCTTTCCCTGTTTTTGAACTCATAATATTATTCGTACTACATATGTATCAGTCATATACTCCTTTGTAACATTCCCTCATAAAATTGTCTGGTACTGTTATTTACCTTTTCAGATATTTAAGCCTTAATAAGTACTTTTTAACAGTTAACCTACACTCCTTGAAGAGACCTCCATGATTTATAGAGAGTAGAATGTGGTTAGAACCAGCAGAACTGGCTTTGAACCCCAGATCTTTTATTTTTATCTGTGTTTCCCTAAGGAAAATCATTTAAACCCTCTGGACCTCAGTTTTCCAATCTTTAAAGAGAGGAAACTTACATTAATAACAACACTAGCATGTATCATAACAATGACAAATTTTCTACATTCTACGTGGCATCTCTACAGCCCCCATGAACTAGAAACTGAATTTTCTGAGAAAGGAGAGCAAATGTCCTGGGGATGGGCAGATAACTACCACAAGGACGGTAATTAATATATAATAATGTCTAGCATTTCTGTCGTTCTACTACGTGCTAGCACTGTGTTAAGCACTTTACAAATATTATCTCATCTGATCCTCACAAGAACCCTAGGAGATAGATGCTGTCATTACCCTCATTTTATGGCTAAGGAAATTGAGGCAAATAGGGTAACTCAGGTCTTCCTGACTCTAGGCCCAGGGCTCTGCCCATTGTACCACCTTAGCTGTGTTATCTAGTTATAGTGAATGATTTCTAAGTCCTTTCTAATTCTGAAGCCTATGAAATAACCTCATATTTCTTGGAAAACTCCACAACCAGTATAAGGTTTTACCTACAAGAAATCCTCCAAAAAGACTATGCTAATTTCTTTAGAAATAAACCTTCACCAGAATCAGAAAAGAAGAAGGAGGAGAAAGAGGAAGAAAAAAGGAGAAAAAGAAGTAGAAGAAGGAGAAGAGAAAGAAGAAGGAGGAGGAGAGGAAGAATAAGAAAGAGAAGAAGAAGATAGACAGACAGATAGATAGAGACAAGGGTCCAGCATGGAAGGCAAAGTCCTTAGAAGAACTCTGTTTTTAGCAAAAAAGAGGCAAGCCTGAGCCAGATCTATACACAAATCACATTGAAGAGTAAATATAACACTAATGAAACTCATTGTCCTGAGATAGTGGTGGTAGGTAAAATGAGAAATAAGGCCAAGAAGGCTTAAACCAGTTAACAGATGATGGATTTGATGAGAATTAAAGAGTGCCACTGTATTCCTGGTCATCATTTCCAATGTTGGTTGTACCTTCTCTAGTGTCTTCCCTTCCTCCCCAAACTAATGGTCCTGGAAGAGGAACTGGCATACTCCTTGCTCACCGTTGCCACTTTCAAAATCTCCCTCTACTACCATTACTTGATAACCTCTCCTCTTTTGAGATTCAATCTACCTAAATTTATCACGCAACCCAGATCATTGTGGTTGCCATCTAATGACTACCAGAATGTGCTTCCTCTATTTTCACTAAATTCAAAATCTGGCTCACAGTTTTTCTCTCTATCTTCATTCCTGTCCTGATACAGAGAACATCAACACTTATGTTGACATTTCTCTCACTTCTCAATCTATCTATTCATCTGTCATAGCTTCTTTCTCCACTCCACCTCAGCTAAACATAGGGATGGTCACATGCTTATGTTACCCATAAGTATTCCATTTCCATCATCAAGAATTCTGAACTTCCTTTATCTAACAATAATTTACGTTGTAATAATCTATATTCCTTCTTTTCTTATGACTTATTCCTCCTAAGTCTGTTCTTCATCCTCATCATGCCATTGCCAAAACCATTGTTTCAGACCTTTTACAAACATCTATTCCTTCCATCCTCTAAGGTGGGGCTCTAACCTCATACTTTATGGGGAAAATCAAAGTCACTTACTATTCCTTTTTCCCTCCTCATCTTACAACTCATTGACTTCACCTATCATTATTTCCTTCTTCCTGTTGAAGAGATGGATCTATTTCTCACCAGGGCTCACATGTACCTTTGATCTTATCTTTTCCCTGCCCTCTCTAGAAGACCATCCTGCAAACATTTTCCCCTTCTCTCTAATTTCAATCTATCCCTATCAAGTGGCTTCTTTCCTATTGCCTATAAGGAATAAATCTTTTCTATCCTTACAAAAACAAAAACAAAACACCTCACTAGTAAAACATCTTGAGAAAGTCATTGACATTTCATGCCTCTACTTCCTTTCACTTTCTTCTTAACCTTCTGAAATCTAGCTTCCCACCTAAGCTGAAACTCCTCCTCCAAAGTCATTAATGACCTCTTAATTGCTAAATCTAATCTTTTTCTAAATCCCCCTCTCTCTCAACCTTTTTCTAGCATTTGACCCTGTTGATCACCCCCATTCTCTCTTCTTAGACATTGCTCTCTCTCTCTCTTTCTCTCTCTGTCTCTGTCTCTGTCTCTCTCTCTTTCTCTCTTTTCTTCTAAGTCATCTGATCACTCCTCATTTTCCTTTACTGGATCATCATCCATAGATCACCCATTTACTGTGGGATGTTCCTCAAGGTGCTAGATATTCTCTTTCTATACTCTCTCATGTTGTGATCTCATCAACCTCCTTGGCTTTATCACTTCTATTCAGATGACTGTCAAATCTTGTCTCTCTGACCTCCAGTCTTATATCACAAACTATTAAAAATTTAGACATTTCTTTTTTGTGTATTTTAATAAGATTTATCATGATAGAATAACACAAAAAAGTTACAAAAATCCTACAAGGCTACAATATATTGTGCATATGTATAATATGTATTATGTATCATATATCAATATTATATATATTATCGATATTTTTAAATTTGTCAGAACTCCAAAACCAAAGCATGCCATAACTCCATTTACTTCTTTTTGTGCCCAAGACCCAGAGTGTTATGTAATTAAATGACCCAAACAATTGTGGAAACTGAAGAGGATGAAAGTCTGAGATCATTGAGGATTCTCATTCTTAGATTTTTTTTCTCACCCTTCAGACCCAAGGAGTGATACAGATGACTCTCTTGTGCCAGAAAAATGGACAGGTCAGATTCCAAGCCTTTCCAGTTCCATTGAGTCTAGGTGTTAGTTTCCAGTTGGCTTGTCCTACTGGGTTAGACATTACTAAATCTGTTGTTCCGTAAGGCAGCTCAAACCTAACAAATTCAAAGGAGAACTTCTTACCTCCTTTCCCCCTCTTCCCCCCTCAGATTAGCCCTTCTTGTGAACTTCCTTATCACTGGTGACAGCATTGACGTTTTTCCAGTACCAGGCTCACATCCTCAATGTCACTCGTTCACATCATATATACACTCATTTGTTAAATCCATTCATTTTTATCTCCATATTACCTTTCCGATATGTCCTCTTGTTCCATTCACACAGCTATCACCCAAGTACAAGCCTTCATCCTAGTACAGCCTCCCCAGATCTCTCCCAGCTCCAATCTACCATCCACACAATATGCAAAGCTATTTTCCAAAAGCTCAGGTTTCACTATGTCAACCTTCTTCTCCCTCACCAATAAACTCCTATAAATCCCTCCAAGATAAAATGTAGACTTCTTTATTTAGTAAAGGCTCTTTCCTACCTGTCCAGTCTACTTAGATATTACTTTTCTCTCCACTCTACAATTCAGTCATACCAGTCTACTTGTTACTCTACACTCAATGCTCCATCTCCCATCTCTATGCCTTGCATTGAGCATATGCTCTCCTACCACACTTCCATTCCCTGTAATTCCTAATTTTCTTCAAGACTTAGCTAAAGTGTTACCTACTATAGGAGGTTTTTCCTAGTGTTCTCTTCCCTTTCCTCCTCCTCTTTACCAGACTCTTCTCCTCAAACTTGTATTTCATTTGTCTATGTCTGGTTTATATCTACATCTGTACATGTTGTCTCCAGTATTAAAAGGTAAGCTCCTTGAAGGCAGTGGATGTTTTGTTTTTGTCTTTGTACTCCTAGTGCTTAACGTAGCTCCTGCCATATTGAAGTACTTAATAAATGCTTGATATTGATGACAGAGAACTATCAGAGGACCTTACCTGTTTGAGGTTGATGTCACAAAGGTCAAGGAAGCTCTCCTACCTAAACTAAGTGCCACTGACCTCAGGGAAAGATAAATAAGTCTGGTTCTAACATGTTCTATCACTGCTATGGTTCTCTCTCCTTATCTTCTAGCTAAATATTTAGCCTTTATATTTAAATAAAATATTAAGTTAAAAAAGAGAAATTCCTTCTCTACCTACCTTTCATTAGATATAATCAAGAAAGACTAAATTAAATCATACAGTGGATAAGACTTAGTAATTATTTAATTACTTCATCAACAAACATTTATTTAGTGTTTATTAGTTCAGACACTGTGTTAGTTGCTATAAATACAAAGAGAAGGAAACAGCTCCTGTCCTCAAGGATCTTACATTCTACTAGGAGTATGAAGATAAATACATATAAATAGATACAAGATACATACAAAAGAAATGCAAGTTAATTTTTTTAGGTGCAGGAGGATAAAGCATCTGGGGGAATCAGGAAAGGCTTCATGGTGTTGTTTAAACTTATTATAGAAAACTAGCTATTTTAAGAATTGTGAAAAGAACACATTTCAGGCATGGGGCTTATGCAAGTCAAATTAAGTTGAGTCAACAAGCATTTATTCATGCCAACTATCCAGACACTGTGCTAAGCACTGGAAATACAAAACAAACAAACAAACTCCACTCTGCCCTCAAGGAGCTCACAATCTAAAGGGTGAAAAGAAACTAGAGCCAAGAGAACTGAAAGAAATGTCAGATGTGATTGCTGAGTTACTGTTAGAGAACTCTGAAAAAGTAGGGAGAAGAGCAGAGGTTCTACAGAATCTGAGATGAGTAAATATCCTAATTTTCTTTTAAATAATTAATTAATTGTTTTCACTCTTTATTATTATTTATTTTTTAATTTTATTTTTTCACAATTACATGTTTAAAAAAATCCTAATTTTCAAAAAATGATAGAAAGTGTGGTCCATAAACTATTGGCCAGGGGACTCATCTTCATAGCATGCCCTCCTGGCAAAATTCTAGAGGGTCTTATTAAAGGAATAATTAAGATGGGAAGGCAGCATGGTACAATGGAAGAAGCTCCAAAGTCAGAGAACCTCTCTTCCAATCCTACCTCTGACACATCATATGTGCGACTTTGGCGGAGATACTTAACTTTCTGGGGCCTCAGTATCTTCAAATGTAAAATGGATCAGATGGCTTCTGAGATCCTTTCCAGATGTACCTCTATGATACATACTATGATTGGTTAAAAACTAGAAGGAAACAGTGAAGACCAAGAGGCAGCACATGGCACCTACCTCTCAGGGCTGCTGTAGCAATAAAACGTTCATATCAGTAAAGCAATTAGCACAGTGCCCAGCATGTAGCCAACAATAATTTTTATTATTGTGGTTGATGTTAAATTCAGCCTCAGATACTAGCATGTCACCCAACCTCTGCCTGCCTCAATTACCCCATCTGTAAACCAGTGATAATGATAGCCCCTACCTCCCAGGGTTGTTGTGAGGATAAAATAAATTATATTTGCAAATCCTAAAGCCCTACAGAATGAATAGTTTTTATTATTCAGCCAATCCTTATGTGACATGATCGTGGGTTTTTGGCTTGTCTCCTTCTGGATGTTCGGCTTATCAACATGGCATCCCAAATAAAAGCAGCTCTTCAGCTGGGGTCTGACCAAGGCAGCATATAGGATGATCATCTCCTTAGGCCTAGATTCCATTGTCTTTCTTGATGCAGCATGAGTCATTTTGTTTGTTTGCTTGTTTTTGGCATATCACACTGAGTTATAGCACACTTATGGTCCACTAAAACCCCAAGTCTTTTCTCAGACAAACAGTTGTTTAACCACGCCTTCCTCATTCTGCCCCTGTGAAGCTGTTTATTTATCATGACAGGGCAGTTGGGGGGCACAGTGGAGAGAGCACCAGGCCTGGTAGTCAGGAAGACTCATCTTCCTGAGTTCAAAACTGGCCTCAGACACTTGCTATCTGTGTGAACCTGGGTAAGTCACTTAACCCTTTTTGCTTCCATTTCCTCATCCGTAAAATGAGCTGGAGAAAGAAATGGCAAACCACTGCAGTATCTTTGCCAAGAAAACCCCAAATGGGGTCAGGAAGAGTTGAATGTGACTTAAAAATGACTGAACAAGGAAATACATCTTGACATCTTATTTGATTCGTCCTGAACTTTGGGGATCATTATACTGTCATCTGTGTTACTTGTTTTTACCAGTTTTATGTAATTTGCAATTTTGATTAATATGTAACTTATGCCTTTATCTAAGCCAGTGATAAAAAATGTTAAAGAGCACAAGGTCAAGCCCAGATCCCTGGTACGTTCCCCTAGGGATCTCCTTCCAAGTTGACGTTGAATCATGAATTACTCTGGCCACCCAGCTAGTTCCAAGTCCACTTAACTGAATTATTACCTAATTCACATCTTCCCATCTTGTCTACACACACACACACAAAAGATTTTTATCAACTGCTTTGCCAAGATCTAGGTTAACTGTATCTGTAGTATTTTGCTAATGTAACCTAGTTTTAAAAAATAGAAATGAATGTATTTTGATATGACCTGTTCTAGAGAGAGCCATATTGGTTTATGACCTTCATAATGTTATCTTTTCTAGTTTTCAACTAATCATAGCAGATATGGAGCTACAGCTAGAAAAGGTCTTTTAGAATTGAGGAAACTGAGGCAGACAGAGGTTAAGTGATTTGACCAAGGTTACATAGAAGTATCTGAGGTTGGATTTTAACTCAAGTCCCCTTGATACCAGGTCCAGCACTATATTCACTGTATCACTTAGCTGCCTAAGGAAGTTTATGATACCTAGCTTGGAGAAGTGTTTTCTTTTTTTTGGTGGGGTACGCGTGGGTGATAACTTTCTTTACATATCTGGAAAACTGTTACAAGAAAGTGGGATAAGATTTTTTGCTGCTTGGCCCCAGATGGGAAAACTAGAAGTAATGTTGTAGAGACAGACTTACATATGATCGAAGGCAAAACTTCCTAACAATTACAGTGATGTAAAAGTTAAATGAGTTGGCTCGGTGGGGGATGGGATCTCCCTCACAGTAGTAGGTTTTTTATTCAGAGGTTGGATAAATTGTTAGGGATATTGGGGGGGGGCGGGATTCTTGGCCAAGTAGAAGTAAATTCTATGTAGCTAACATTCTGTGCTTCTAAAGTCATTGCTAGTAATTGCAATGAACTAGTGAGTACTAGCTAGTGCATTGCTAGGGAGGAGAAATGCCAACACTTGACTCTTCTGATGCCAGATAGTGTGTTCCTGATACTGTACCACACTGCCTATCCTGCTACTGAAGACTACCACGGGACTCTGGGCAACAGTCCATGAATTGCCTAGGATGAAACACATATCTACTGATAAGGCCACTAGCAACACAGAATCAGTCCTTAACATCTGACTCTGAGGCAGAGGCAGAGAAGGGAGGACTTAGGTTTATGATACATTGGGAAAGAAATATAAGGATAGGCCTAAGGGGCATAGGGAAAGGCCTCTTGGTTTCTTGCCTAGACCCTTTCAAAGGTAGTAGCTCTAATTGTCACTTTCTATTTTCCAGGTTACAAAACTTTCCTCACAACTATTTTTTAAAGTAATTAATGGTCTTAGTATCCCCTTTTCATAGAGGAAGATGACTGTGCCTCTGGGACTTGCCCAGTCATACTCTTAGGCAAAGAAAGTTAGGACTCAAACCTCTGTGTGTTGACACTGTATACCCTTAACCACTATACAAAGCTACCACTTTTCTATGATGTGATATATAATTTGGGTAGAAAATCCCAAGCCTAGCCACGTGTGGCTCTTGTATTACTCTGAATTAGTTCAGTGTCCAGGGCACACAGACAAGTATCTTACACAAGATGACCAAGGATCAAAAATCTCTACTCCAGAACAGCTGAAGTTTTTGGAACTAGAGAATGGTAGAAAAGTCACTGGGACTCCTCCATATGCACAGTTGTCAAAAAAAAGGGGGGGGAAAGGCAAGAAAAAATAAAATACTGATCCAGATGGAAGAGTTAAGAGATAGGGGTTGGATCAGGGCCTTCAGGTCTCAAATGTCTTCTAGGCCCTTGGGTGCAGCGTTTTGACTGAGTCCAAGTTTTACAGAACAAATTCTTTTATTAAAGGAATTTGTTCTGTGAAGTTTAGATTCATTTAAAGGGCTGCACTTGAGGACTTAGGAGGTCATATGTGGCCCAAAGCCACAGGTTTCCCCACCCCTGGATAGGTGGCCAAGTAATGCTTATAAGCCTATCTCTAGCGATACTACCTTACTGGTACTTGTATGAGAGTGGAGCTACATTGGTGATTGCTATTAATAAAAAATGACCCACGACTGCTATTACTATACAGAGTAGGGTCTGGAAAAGCCCCAGCTTGCAGGCAAAAGAACTTTTCGACTCTGAATGTCATCAACAGAAAGTTAGTGTATGGATAATGCCCGATTTGGCTTTTTCTGTCGGTGGCACCACCATCTTCTCAGTTGTCTAGGCTTGAAGCCTTAAAATCATTTTGAACTTTCGACTGTGCCATCCCACACAACCAGTCCAATGCCCAGTCCTCTCAATGCTACCTCAATAATACCTCTTGAATCTATCCCCTCCTCTTACGCTGCTAAACCTAGTGTATGTCCAATAAAACCTTCATCTTGGACTATTTAACAGCCTCCCCACTGTCCTGTTTCCCCCTAGTCTTTCCTCTCCATGTCACAAGGTTGCCAGAACAATCTACAAAGGCACAAGCCTAGCCTTTCAGAAAAACATGACACAGTGCCCTATTACCTATAGGATTAATTACAAACTTCTTAGCTACCTACCTCTTTCCTTTTGTGGAGAGAGTGCCAGTCTTGGAGTTAGGAAGACCTGAGTTCAAATCTGCCCCTGACACTTTCTAGCTATGCGACCCTGGGCAAGTCACTTAATCTCTGGCTCAGTTTCCTCATCTATAAATAGGGATATTATAGCACCTCTCAGGGTTTTTGTGAAGGTCAAAGAGACAAAAATTGTAAAGATCTTAGCACAGTGCCTGGTACACAGTAAATGGCACGAACGACGTGTGTATCTGCTGTTATTTTTATTATTCTTTACCTTGTTTCTACATGGTTGTTTGTATATTGCCTCCCCCAACATAAGGCTTGTGTTTTGCTTTTCCTTGTATTCTCAGAGCTTAGTAGATCTGACACATAATAGGTGCTTAATAGATGTGTACTGACTCACTGACAGACTCTAAAGAAGGCCCTCTACAATGTGCTCCAAGCTACTGCTCTATCCTGTGCCATTGCCCTCCTCCATCTATGCATTCTGTTTTCATTTCTGCAGCTGTTCTGGTCCCCTACCCTTGTTCACACAATGACAGAGAATGACTCATTCTAGAACTCCCTGCCTATCAGTCAGTCAACAAGCACAATTTAAGTGCAGTCTAAATGCAGATTGGTTAAAATCCTTCTTTTCTTCCTGATCCAGCTCCTCTAAGAGGATCCCCCAATCCTTCCAGCTCTTTCTCAAATATTCTAAGATAGTCTATCACCTTCTACCTTGGATTTTGCTAATTTTTTTTAAAGACTCAATTCTATGCTTCAGTGGATATGTCACTAGACCAGGAGTCAGGACAGACCTGAGTTTAAATCTTGCCTCAGGCATTTAGTTAGCTGTATGATCCCAGAAAAGTTCCTTGTTCTCTCTGACTCAAGTTTCCCCCTCTATAACATAGAGTTAATAATAGTACCTAGTCATTCAACCCTAATTAATTTAATTAAATTAATAATCATAGTATTATATAATATACCAATTATATATTATATTGCATTAACATATTGCATAATATATTATGTTTTTATATTATGTTAATAATTATATAAATATAATTAATAATAATGTAGCTCTCAGAATTTATATATTATATTATGTATTTTATATTAATCAAGTAATTAATTTTATATTAATTCTATATAATATCATGATGATGTTATCATACTAACTATAATGTGTTACATACATTATTGTATTATATTATGTATTATATTAATAATAATTATATAAATATAATTAACAATAACAGCTCTCAGACTATCAAAAGACAGTCAACGGAATATTATCTTTAAAGAGCTTTGAATGCTAACTATTGTTATTAATGGCTTTTATTCGTAAAACTTCCACCGGAGGTGGTAAGGGGTAAGGAGTCCATCACTTTTTCATCTTTGCATTTCTAGGTCCTGTTTCAACAGCTAACAAAGAAAACAGAAGTTCAGGGAACTGTAATGAAAACGTCCTTTGCCCCCACAGCGATCCCTCTCTACTGGTGCATGGCAAGGGTATACAAATAAATGTCAAAGGCTGCATTAACGGTGGCACGGCAGCTGACCAAGTTGGTACTCTCCACTCAAATGAAAAACCACATATAAATGAATGCCCTCCTTCCTCGCAAAGGCTGTGCTCCTTTCCCTCAAGGCACTTCAATTCAGAATCCACATGGAGGGTATGAGGGGCGCTAAGACCAAACGATGCTCCGGAGCGCCCCCTCTCCCTCTGTCCCGGACCCCCCAGTTCCTCCTGCCAAAATGTGCGGGTTAGTCTCAGCTTCCTCATCCACCCACTGGCTCCTGATTGGAGGAGAAGGGAGCTGCCTTCCCTTTCCTTAGCCGCCTGTTCCTACCTTCCCGCCCTGGCTCAGGACTTGCCAGGGCCAGGTCTCCACGCTCCCAAACAAGGAATTCTTTATCATGCCCAACATGACGCCGCCGTCTCCGCCACAGTCCGGCTGCCACCCTGGAGACGCAGGCACAGAGTAGCCTGGTTTCTGGATTCCGATCCTGTCCTCTTCCGTCCCACAGCCCAGCCTTGGCAGGAGGAGCTCCCGGACCCGGGGGAGTGGAGTGGGGCAGCCCAATCAAGCGACCAGGGAGGAGCGATGACTGCAGTTCCACCCTTGCTGGGCTCCGCTGTGGCTCTGGGTGTTGGAGAAGGAGCAAGAATGACTGACGATGGGGGCGAGCCTGGACCACTCTAGGTAGAGAGCAGACACATCCCAGCCCCGGCTCGGTCTTCTGCTTTGGGTCTTAGCTAACGAAGTTAGACATTTTCCCCTCCTGCTATTTTCTTGGTTGGAAGTAATCATGAAAACAGAGCCTTCTTTCTGTTGTGCAAAGGAAGGGGAGGCAATCACCACTTGAAAAACCCTAATGTTGAACTTCAAAATAATGTCTCTTCCTGTACCCATCCCTTCACCCTCAGACCTTCCCCGAGTTTTCTCCTGTTACACTTGGATGGAATTAGAGCAAAATATTCCTTTGCTACAAAAAATTCTCTCCAGCGGTCACCCTGTATCTGTCTTCCCTTTCTTAACCAAATTCCTAGAAAAAGCTGTCCATGTGAGCTACTTGGCCACTACTCAGTCGTCATTCCTTTGCCATTTGGATGCCGTTATCTGACTCAAACTTCTTTCCCCCAGAATTACCAATGTCTCTTAACTGACCCCTCTAACGATCCCCTTAGCAATCCTCCTCCTTCTTGACCCTGCTTTGTTCTCTTTTCTCTGGTCTATCTTATCACTACTTTCCCTACCTGTTCAATTGCTTCTCAGTTTCCTTTGCCGCTGGTTCATTCTTTAGATCATGCCCCTAACTCTAGGTGTTCTTTAAGACTGTCTAGCTCCCTTCCTCTGTTTCTCTGTCTCTGTCTCTCTCACTGTCTCCCTCTGTCTCATTCTTTCTCCTGCTTCTTTCACCAACTCCTATAGGTTTAATTCTCTCTCTGTAGTTTCTTCCTGAGCTTCAATCCCTCATCACATTTTTTGACAGTACTTTTCAACAAAATGAAACCATTATCTATACCCCCTCTCTTCCAACTTCATTATTTTAGTGGGAAGGCACCATCACTCTTAAGTCTCACAGGTTGTTTCCTTGGCATTATCCTTGATACTTACCTCACCTTACATATCCAATCATTTAACAAATCTTGTGTTTTCTACCTAAGCTCCATCCCTCACATCCCACCCCTTTTTTCTACTCACACAACTAAGCCCCTTATCACTTCTGACCTAGATCATTGCAACAGACTAGTTGTTCTTCCTCTTTTAGTTCCCCACTGCTGTCAAAGTGATTTTCCTTAAGTGTAAATCTGGCCATGTCATTCTACTTAATAAACTTTGGTACTTTCTTTTGCCTCTACTACCAAATATTAACTCCTCTTTTAAGCTTCTAAAGCCCTTCATAACCTTCCCCCAACCTAACTTCTCAGTTTCCTTGGCCACTGATCTCCCTCAACACTCTTTGCTCCTGCCAAACTGTCCTCTCCGTGCCTCACATGTAACTTTCCATCTCTTGTGATCTTCTCGTGACCTCCCACTAGTGACCTCCCTCTCAAGCTACTATGTATTTGACAATTTTGTATTTTGGGGGTACTTAGTCACTTTAGATTAATTCTGTATATACTTATACATATCCTGGTTTTCTCCTCCATTATAATGTAAGCTCCTTGAGAATAAGGATTGTTTAATTTATTGTATTTTTATCCCCAGTATCTGTCATTTCGTAAACACTTAATAAATGTTTGTTGGTTGATAGATACCCCATTGAGTCAGACCCACAACACAACTATAAAGGTCTAATCTGTTGAAAAGATAAATCTATTCTATGGAACAATTTCTTCTCTCACCTTAGGGGCCATCTTGAAATCAAGCATTCAGATTCATTTCAACCTGTTCAGTACAATTGCCAGCTGATTCTTCCTGTAAAATACCTGGAACTGACTAGAGATGTATGAAAAGAAATACAGGAAGAAAGCATGGGTCTGATGCTCTAATCTCCTCCTCCCTTTCCTCATAGCAGCAAAGTGTGGGCTACTGTTATACCTTATAAAAGAAGATGAAGTTTTCAGTGATAACTTTAAAACATAGCCTTCCAAGAGATGTGATTTCAGTAAGGGGTGAAGAAGGAAGACCCTTCACCACCCTCAACATAATGCTGGTAGGAGTCTCTACTACCCACATGGAATATGGATTAGCTGGACTTGCATGGGGAACACTGGTTCCTTTCTCCTTTCCTTTTGCATTTGCTTTCCTATAGTAATTTAGCTTGTGAGCATTAGGATGGTCTGGAAGGCTAGGACTGTGGTGGCAAGAGGGTTGTAGCAGCAACAGCGGACGTATTGGGCTTGTGACCAGGAAAGAATTGGCACCAGAGAGAGTTCACTGGCACAAAGAGCTTTGCTCTTTGATAGGACAATGCCCAACACCCAGTGATTGGACAATCACCCAGAGGTGAACTAGGAAACGATTAATTAGAAACTATACAGACCAGACCGGGCACTAAAACCAGCATCCAGGAAAGCAAACTTTGTAGAGAAGGGACCAATCAGTCCTCACCAACTGCCAACCAGCTCTTACATACAGGGGAAGCAAATTCTCCTTGGTGGAATAGTAAGACACTTTGAGAGAAAGAAAAGAGGTGGCATATGCACAGGGAGTCAAGCTTCAATCACCACCTTCCCTTAGAACTGGATGGGGGCACCTTAGGACCCTGAAACCAAGAGTTCTGGAAATAGAAATATTCCCTTCCCCCAGACTATCAGCCCTACTTTCAGCCTACCATGTAACCATGGAACAAAGCAGAAGCTTTTGTGTATAATGTGATCTGGCATATACTTCTGCAGACGCTACAGACTTTGCCTCCTCAGCAGTCACAGCTACTGAGAAAAGAAAGTTCTATCCACCTAAGTCTCTGAAATACCTAAATATAAATGCCTAAACATAAAAATAGATATGATTTTACCATTGGAGATGACATTAAAGAAGAATCATCTTAAGAACCATGGAACATTTCCATTTGAGTCACAGCTTAAACTTCCTATTTATGTTGTCTCTTCCAACTAGAGTATTGCCCTCTTGAGAGTAGAGACTGTCTTGGTTTTCTGTTTCTATTCCCATCACAAAGTCCTTTGCACATAGCGAGCATTTAATAAATATTTTTTCATTCAAAACTTTCAGCAACCAATCAATCAATATTTATTAGATACCTACTATGTGCCGGTCCTACTGGGGTGCAAAAAGAGGTGAGAGTTATAGCCTTCAAAGAGCTTAGGATCTAATAGGAGAGACAACATTCACACAAATATATACAGACAAGATGTATACAGAATAAATAGAAAATAATTAACAGGGAAGGCTGGAGAATTAGGAGGGATTAGGGAAGTCTTTCCTGGAGAAAGTGGAATTTTAGTTGAAACTTAAAAGAAGCCAGGAAGGTCAGGAGTCAGAGTGGAGGATGGAGTGCATTACAGGAATAGGAAACGGAGAAAATGCCCACAATCAAGAGAGAGAGTGTCTGATTGGAGCAGCCAGGAAACAAGTGTCACTGGATCAAAGAGTAGCTAGCGGGAAATAAGGTCTTCTTATAGACTGGAAAGGTAGGAGAAGGCTAGGTTGTGAAGGGTTTTGAAAGTCAAGAAGAGCATTTTGTATTTGATCCTGGGGCAATAGGGAGCCCCTGGAGTTCATTGGGTTTGACTGGGCTTGACAGGATCAGGAATTGTACTTCAGGAAAATTACTTTAGTGACTGGAGGTTGGATTAGAGTAGAAAGAGACTTGAGGCAAGCAAACAGACTCCTTGGCAGCTTTAGTCCAAGCCTGAGGGCCTTCATTAGAGTTGTGGCATTGTCAGAGGAGAGGATGGAGCATATTCAAGAGAAGTCCTAAGGAGACTTGAATAGTAGACACTTAGCTGACGTTGCCAGTAGTGATACTTTACTGAACTGCTCTGATCATTAGGTAATATATGCTATAATTCTTTAATGTTTAGTATTTCCTTTTCTGTATGGGAATAAACAATCCCTCCCAAACCCAATTCATATCTGTACATTACACACATCTACATGTAATATATTCATATCTATACATTGGGGGAATCATATAGATTTTTGGCTAATAACTTACACTTTTACACTTTCACACTTTCATTTGGTATTTTTTTCCCCATTATATGTAAAAACAATCTTTGATATTTGTTTTTAAAACTTCGAGTTACAAATTCTCCCCCATACCCATTGAGAAGGTAACCAATTCCACATAGGTTTTACATGTGTAGTTAATGCAAAACATTCATAATATTCATGTGAAAGAAAATATAAACAAGAAAAAATAAAGAAAAATTAAGTAGAAAAAGTGTGTTTTTATATAAATTTAGACACCATTGATTATTTCTCTGGTTATGGGTATCATTTTTCATCATAAGTCGTTCAGACTTGTCTTGGACACTGTATTGCTGAGAATAGTGAAGTCATTCATGGCTGATCATTTTATAATATTTCTATCACTTTGTACCTAGTACATTTCACTTTGCATAAGCTCATGCAAGCCTTCCCAGGTTTTCCTGGATTAGCCACTTTTCATGGAAAGCTGTGGGTGATCATCCAATGAATGTGAGAAAGAGAAGCCTAGTTTGCTGAGAAGAAGTAAGACTTCCCCTAGTGTTAAACCCAACATAGGACGCCATGTCTGGGGATGGCACCTTGTCTCTGGTGAGTCCCAGCAACTGCTCTCATATGCTAGAAATCTGTCCTCCAAACTACTACCAAATTGATGTTTCTAAAGTGCAGGCAGATCTCATCATTTCACTGTTTTTCTCAAAAAGTTGCAGTAGCTCCCTCTTGCTTCTAGCATGACTAAAACTACTTTGTCATTTAAAGCCATTCATAATCTGGCTCCAGCCTATCTTTCTTTTTTGTTTACTCAACTTTGTTTTTTTATTATGGTATTTAACAACCACCAACATACATAAACCTGTTGATATGCCAAAAAAAAGGGATAAAAGTATTTTACAATATACTGTCAGCTTCTGTAATGTACTATTTGTTTAAAGTGCATATTAAATTTTATATTGCTGTAATAAAATTGCCCTATTTGTCTATGTCCCTATCTCAGTTTCTTCCTCGTACCCTCTTTCACTTACTCTCTGGACTGCTTCACCTCCTCAGAAGCCTTGCTTACCTCTGGATGATTCCATCCTTGACCTGCTCTCCTGATGCATGAGTCCCTGACTGGGCTATCCATACCCTGAGGAGCCCTAATTTCATTTCATTCCTAGCTCAAATCATTTTATGGACCGCTTTACCTTCTCATCTTGCCTATCCCTTGTATGCTTTCTAGTTTCCCTTTTTATTTTCTTTCCCTACTTGAACTTAAGGCTCTTGACAACAAGAACTTTTTTGTTCTCTGGTATTAGTATCCCCAGCCCTTAGTACAGTGACTGGCACATGATAAGTACGTAAAAAAATAAATTCTCTTTCTCTCTCTCTCTCTCTCTCTCTCTCTCTCTCTCTCTCTCTCTCTCTCTCTCTCTTTCTCTCCTATGTATTTTTTTCAGGGCAAATTAGTTTACTGGAATTTAAAATTTTTTTATCACATGAACAGACAAAAGTATATTTTAAAAAATTTTTTGCTTCTTGCTTTCTTTCATTTACTGTGTCTCTATCACTACATACTAACTCATTTTCCTCATAGAAGCCTTCCCTTGTAACAAATAAATATAGTCAAGCAACACAGTTCAACACATTGGTCATTCCTGAAATTGCATGTCTCATCATATCCATCTAGGCCATAACTCCTCTGCTAAGGAATGGGGGATGATATGCTTCATTGTCTTGTGATCAGAGTTGGGTAATATTTGGTTTTCCTTTGTATAATTGTTCATTTCACCTTGAATAACTTCATACAAGTCCCCATAGGCAACTAGGTGATACAGTGGATAAAGTACTAGATTGAGATTCAGAAAGACCTATGTTCAAATCCACTCTCGGATATTTTCTAGTTGTGGATTTTGGGCAAGTTGCTGGACTTCTGTCTGTTTTAATTTTCTCATCTGTAAAATGGGGAAAATAATAGCACCTGCCTCCTAGGATTGTTGGGAAAATAAAATGATAAAATATTTACAAAACATTTTGCAAACCTTAAAGTGATATATAAATGCCAGCTATTACTTATTATATCAAGTTCCTGAATCCATCTCCTTTGTCATTTCTTCTATTACAATAATATTCTATTACAGTCAAATACCACAGTTTGGTTTGCAGTTCTTCTTTTTTGTTTCCAATTCTTTGTTGCAAAAAAAGTGCTGCCATCAATATTTTTATACATATGGGTCTTTCTTCTCTTTCTTTGGGGTATAGAACTAGTAGTTTTCTCTAGGTTAAGGAGTATAACCTTATAAAGAATTTTTGAGTATAGTTCCAAATGCCTTTCTAGAAGGACTGGATCAATCCACAGCTCCATCTACAGTGGGTATTAGTGTGTCTGTCCTCTCAAGGTCTCTCCAACAATTGACACTTCCCCCTTTTATCATCTCTGGTGTGTTCAAGATAGGATCTCAGAGAGCTTCTAATGTGTATTTCTCTTATTATGAGTTATTCAAAGCATCATTTCACATTCCTGTTGAGAATTTAGATGTTTTCCCTTGAGAACTACCTATTCCTGTCCTTTGGCCATATCTACTGAGGAGTGGCTTTTGTTCTGACTTATTTAAGTCAGTATATCTTAAGATATCAGAATTTTATTTCAAACCCACCTCTGTGGGTTTATGGTACATTGCTTTCACATATTCTGTCTTGTAGCTATACCCAGCTTCTTGATGGTCTGAGTATATGCCTTTCATCTCCCATATCTGTACCTTTGTACAAGACATCTATCATGTCTGGAATGCTCTTTCTGTCTAATGGACTCTTTTAAAAAATTTTATTAAATTTTAGACTTGAATACTAAAACTCAAATACACAATAAGAAAAGAAAAAGAAACATATTATAAATTTGTATACAAAATTAGGAAAGTAAAAGCATTGCCATGTGCACAGCAGAATGTAAGAGAGGGTTCAAAATATATAGTAATAAATTTCCATTTCAAGAAAGCCTATATATTAAATACTATGCATTGTGTTGAGAACTTTTTTCTTCCTTGTGAGTTTTCTTTTGTTCTCTGCTGTGTATATTTTACTTTGTTCTTTTTTTCTCCCTTCTTCCCCCCTCCTCCAGAAAGCTACAATTAAGTGTGGATGTATATCTCTATCTCTACCTCTATCTATCTATCTATGCATGTGTATATGTATATGTGCACATATACACATACATATTTAGACATACACAAAATTATGTATATGTACATATACCCTTACATACATACAGTTACTTACATGTACATATACTTAGATATCTATAATCATACTCATGCATAGGCATATACATTCATATGTATCTATGTAAGGCGGTACTACACTTATTTGTCTTCTGTTTCTCTGAGGATGTATAACCTCTTTCTTCATATGTTTAGTCTTTTCATATTTTTCCAAGTCCACCAACTCATCATTTCCTACACCACAACAATATTCCAACCTTGTGCTGTTTAGTTTTAAATAGTTCAAAACAACTGAATATGGCTGTCATATAGTATAGTTTCCCTATTTTTCTCTTTTTATTAAATCTATTTTAGCCTTAACTTTTTCTGAGATCATGATTCCCATTCCTGCTCCTTTTTCCTAAGAAATTCTACTCCTGATCTTTATTTTATTTTTTTTGTATCTCTTATTTCCTATCCCTGCTAACGTCTCTACTTCTACCTGCTATCTTATCCTCCTATTATCTGACCTACTCCCCCCAAAGATCTTTTATCCTTCCTTTTTCGTTGTTTTACACAGGCTTCTATAACCCCCTTTAATCTTTTCCTTCACCCACCCCTCTAAAGATCTCTCCCTTATTCTCTCCCCCTTCTATATCCCTTAGAGTTTTATTTCTTTCTAAATTTAGAAGACTTTTATACTCTTCTAGATATACGTATGTATTGTTCCCTTTTGAACACAGTCCCAATGGAAGTAGGCTTCTAAAACTAGGCCTCCTCCCCCATCTAACTCTTCTGTGTCGATTCTTCCTCTGATATCTCATTTGTAAAAGATAACTATTCTTTTTAGTTGTTCCTAAACAGCTTACTTTTAAACTATCCAATTACTAACAATAATCTTAAACATATGTTTCACACTTTCTCATATAGAAGGCAAATAATCTGTCCTTATTGAGTCTCTTGTAATTAGTCTTTGGTATGTACTATGTATTTCTCTTGGCTCTTGTATGTCAAATCTTCTATGAAGTTTTGGGTTTTTGTTTTTAAACAAAATCCTGAAAGCCTGACAATTCATTTTTTCCATTCAAGAATATGTTTAGTTTTGCTGGGTATGATAGTTTCTGCCAGAACCCTAGTTCTTTTGCTTTGGAACATATAATGTTCCAAGACCAGCAGTCTTTTAGTGTTACATCTGCTAGGTCATGTGTGATTCTAATGGTGGCACCTTATATTTATTAATGGACTCTTCCGCTTTTTTCTAGTCTGAGCTCAAGTGCTATCTCCTTCTTGCTAATGCCTCCCTCATTCCCCAAAGGTGCTATGCCTTTATTCTTCATTTTATTAGTGCCCATGTTGCCCCACTTTTTCCCCATGCCCCCCATAGAGTATAGCCCCTTGAGGTCAGAGACTATTCTGGTTTGGGATCTCTAGTACCTAGTATATTGCCTGCCATATATTGCCTGGAACTTTACAAATGTTTATTGGATGAATGAATGAAAATATCCAAAAAGATATTCATAAGAGACACTTCTGGTTAAGATGACAACCTGAAAGGCCATAGAGAAAATATCTGAAAAGGACCCCAAATGATAAATGATAAATAACAAATGATAAAGAAAGCAAAAAAATAAACTGAATTCTGTTTTTCCATGCAGTCCAGATACAGAGGTGGGAAACCTGTTAACTTGAGACCACATGTGGCACTCTAGGTCCTCAGGTGAGGCCCTTTGACTGAATCCAAACTTCACTAAGAGATGACTAGAAGTTAGCAGAGGTGAGTAGACAGGTCACAATAGGGAAACTAGAATGAACTCAGGTAAACATGGAAGCCAGTAGATAGACAAAGAGAACTTATGACATAAAAGCTAGCTATACAGCCCAGGTAAATGGGCTGGGATTCATCAGATGTGGGGACAGGAGCCATACTAGAAAAGCTGATGGGAAATCAAATAAGTAGGCTGGAAGCTAAGTCAAACTATATAAGTTTCCACAAAGGACCTTGAATCTAACCCATGATTTTAGTAAGGAAGAGAGGAATTAAAAACCAAAGAAAGCTCCAATAATTAGGGACCTTAAGACAGATCCCAACCATGGCTTGTTAGAGGAAAAGCAAGAGACAGAATCAGTCCCAGTGTATTTGGACAGGGCTTGGCCTTGTAGTGGTGGGACCCACATCTCAAGACAGGACCAATTTAGTGTGTGAACACCAGCATCGGGTGAGAGGGAAAGCGTTCTTTAGGAAATCTGAAATCAGTCTCATCTGTAACCTCACACTGCCTGTCACGGCCATTATACCTGTTGGAACCAACTCCCAACTAGAGATCATGAAAGATGAAGAAAGACCAAGACTGACCAGAACCAATGATGGGCCACCAGGAAACTGAGACAGGAGTCAGAGATTGAGACTTGATACCAGTACATCTCATTCAGCTTGGCAATGGCAGTGTCATACACCCTACAGAGGAGATAGGACTCAATTAGGCCTACCCAAACCATATACGAGTGATTAAACTGAGCAAAATCCCCAAACCAAGAACTGAAGCTGAAAACACAATAGAACAAAGCAACCGACACAATGATAAAAAAATGGGTAAGAGAAATCTACAAGGGTAATCTACAAGAAGGAGGCAACTTTAAGTAAAGCCTCATGAGAAAAAAATAAACCTGCCACAAGGACTACAAAAGTGGATAGAAAAAAGTGAAGCAAGAGGAAAAAAATAGAAATGAAATGAGAATTTGAGGGGGAAAAAAAGGAAGGAAGATAAATAAATAGGTTGCAGTTGAAGTTGAAAAATTTGTCCAAATAGTGAACACCATGAAAAGTAGAGTACAGGAAACTCAATGACTACATGATGCAACAAAAAATATAAGAATAAAGTTAAAAGACTAAAAAAATAAAAAAAATATAAGGCATCTATTTTATATATATATAAAAAATCAACTGAACTAGAAAACACACAACCTGAATTGCAGAATTTAAAAATCATCAGATTTCCCAAAAACAGTGATCAAACAAAAACCATGGACATAGTATTAGAAAAAAAATCATAAATCAAAACTTCTCAGATCTATTAAAATCAGAGAAGAAAATGAAAATGGAAAAAAAATCTGTTAATTATCTCTTGAATGAAACCTAAAGTAGAAAACACTCAGGAATTTCATGATTTAAATCCAGAACTTCCAACTTAAAGGGAAAAATATCTCAATTAGCCAAAAAGAAAGATTTCAAGTACTAGGGAACCATAGTCAAAATTAGTTCAATTACTTTAAAAGAGAAACAATTTTAGAAAATAATTTCCCGAAAGCAAAAGTTTACACCCAATAATAATTTGTCTTGCAAAAATGAGTACAATCCAAGAAAGAAAGAAAAATATTTTTGAAAGAGTAAAGGACTCGTCAACATTCCTAGAAAAAAAAATAGGAACTAAGTAGAAACTTTGAAATTCAAGGACAAGAGTCAAGAGAAATTCAGAAAAAGTGATTGGAAGGGGCTACTGTGGTCATAAGGAAGGGTTGACATTCTAATGGGGAAGAAGATACAAATATCCCTTCAGAATTGTTTTGTATTTATGTTTTGTATTTAAGGGATCACAAAGGGAGTTAGATAAGACAGTCACAAGATTTAGGTCTGATTTTATTCCATTTTGTCAGGTGTAAGGAAGAAAAAGAGACCTGATAGGATGAATATTTACCAAAGTTCTTCCCTCTTTCCTCTTTTTCTTACAACACTGGTTAAGATGTATTTACCAGGCTTTAAAGCCAAAATATAGATTGATTTAGAGGTGGGGCTAACCTCAAATTACCACCTTGGACACAGCTTCTTGGTGACCTCTGGTTGTGTTGACCTTGCATGGTCTCAGACTGAGAGGTTTTGCTGCATCCCCATCAAAGCCATGAGACAGAAAAATGTGAGTGGAAGGGAAAACTAGACTAGGGAATTCCCACTGGTGGTTTAAAAAAGTCTTAGATTTTATTAGATGCAGCTCATAGCATAGCTGAATTCAGTATCAGGAAGATTTGTGTTCACACCTTAGACACAGTATGATCCTGGGCAAGTCTCTTAGCCTCTGTTTACCTCAGTTTCCTCAACTATAAAAATGGGTAGACTAATAAAACTTACCTTGTAGGGTTTTTATAAGGCTCAGACATGATAATATATGTAAAAGTTCTTAGTATAGGGCTTGGCACATTGTTGTGTTTGTCGTTTCTTGCTGTTGACTTTGATTTGAGTGGTGGAGGGCTGTGCAAGGTCCATCCATATGGGGTAAGTATTCTTTAGGCTTAATGGAGGCCTAAAGACCACAGGAATCACTTATATCTGTCCCTAAGGTCCAGAAGCATTTTCATATGAATATGAAGGGGAGAAGAGAGGGAGGTTTGACCACCCAAGCAAAGTGCTACTGTATCTCCTCACTATGTCAGGATTAAGTAAACCTCCTTTTGTTAACTGCACAATGATCTATGAGTACTCCATCTCATTCCATAATGAAAGCCGAACTAATAAGGTGGTGACATCAGGCTTGCTCCTAAAAGGAGGGAAAAAGGAATACATTAAGGAAAAACTAAAGAAGGAGAAGCAATTTACTATTTCATATAAATGAGAGATACAACAAGAAAAAATATAGAGGAAGGGATGGAGGGACATATATCAAATGGCCTTATTTTTATTTGAATTAGATAAAATATGGTTGAATGCACATTTACATAACACAAAAAAGTTTGTTATAGAAATATGCACTATAGAAACAAACTTAGCAAAGTTGCAGGATAATTGGCATTTCTTTATTATTCTTTATACTTTATTAATTTTAAATATATTTTAAATTGAATGTTTAATACATTTAAATATTTTAATAATTTAGTGTATTTAATTATACATAATATAAATCAATAATTTAAGATATTTAAATAACTATAAATATATTTACATATGTTAATTATTAATATAGTTATTATTCTATATACTTTATTCATCATTACTAACAAAACCCAACAGCAAGAGATAGAAAGAGAAATTCCATTTAAGGTAACTGTAGATATTATAAAATATTTGAAAGTCTACCTACTAAACACACAAATAAAGTCAGATCTAAATAATTGGAAAAAATCAGTTGTTCATGGGTAGGCCAAAATAATATAATGAAAATGACAATTCTACCTAAATTAGTTTACTTATTCAGTGCCATACCAATCAAACTACCAAAAATTATTTTTTATTGTGTTTATTTATTTATTTTTAGATTTTGACATTCATTTCCACAAAATTTTGAGTTCCAATTTTTTCCCCATCTCTCCCCTCCCCCACCTCATAATACCTTGCATTCTGATTACTCCTTCCCTCAATGTACCTTCCCTTCTATCATACCCCATCCTTCCCTTATCCTCATCTTCTCTCTTTTCTTTTAGGGCAAGATAAATTTCTGTACCCCATTACCTGTATTTCTAATTTCCCAGTTATATATAATAATAATTCTCAACATTTGTTTCTAATACTTTGAATTCCAACTTCTTTCCATCCTTACCTCCCTACCCATCCCCACTGAGAAGGCAAGCAATTCAATACAGGCTATATATGTGTTGTTTTGCAAAAGACTTCCATAATAATCATACTGTGTAGTACTAACTATATTGCCCTCTATCCTACCCTGTCCCCCCTATTTTTTTATTCTCTTATTTGACCTTGTCCCTACCCAAAAGTGTTTACTTCTAGTTAATCCCTTTTCCAATTTCCCCTCCCTTCTATCATCCCCCTCACCCCACTTGTCCCCTCTTCCACTATTTTCCTGTAATGTAAGATGATTTTCATACCAAATTTAGTGAGCATATTATTCCTTCCTTAAGCCATATGTGAAGAGGGTAAACTTCACTTTTCCCCTCTCACCTTCTTCCTTTTCTCTTCCATTGAACAAGATTTTTCTTATCTCTTTTATGAGTTTTAGCCTGCCCCATTTCATTTCTCCCTTTCTCCTCCCAGTATTTTCCTCCCTCATCCCTTAATTTTTACTTTTTTTTTTATGGATATCATCTCTTGTGATTCAACTCAACCTGTATTGTGTGTGTGTGTGTGTGTGTGTGTGTAAAATCCCTCCAACTACCCAAATACTGAGAAAAGTCTCAAGAGTTACAAATATTATCTTTCCATGTAGAAATATAAATAGTTCAGCTTTAAAAAGTCTTTTATGATTTCTCTTTCCTGTTTACCTTTTCATGCTTCCTTTGATTATTGTGTTTGAAAGTCAGATTTTCTATTTTGTTCTGATCTTTTCATCATGAATGCTTGAAAGTCAAAAGTTATTTTATAGAGCTAGAAAAAAATAACAAAATTCATCTAGAAGAACAAAAAGTCCAGAATATCAAGGGAATTAATGAAAATAAACGTAGAAATATGGCCTAATTGTGCCAGATCTTAAATTATATTATAAAGCAGCTTGTAGCAAAACTACTTGGTACTGGCTAAGAAGTAGAGTGATAGATCAATGAATAGATTAGGTACACAAGATACAATAGCCAATGACTATAGTAATCTACTATTTGATAAATTGAAAGACTCCAGCTGGGATAAGAACTCACTTCCATACATTTAAAATGAATGGCTGGAGCAAAATTTATTACGCTTTCGATAAATTACAAAAAGCAAAGGTAGCAATCATGATATCCATAAAGGAAACAGTTAAAAGAGATATGGTTAAAAGAAATTAGGGAAATCATGCTTAAAAGCAGCAGAGATAATAAAATAATTTCAATATTTACCATGAAAAACAGTATTGTATATTAGATAAAGAGCTGACCTCAAAGCCAGAAAGACTTTCATTGAAATTCCTCCTCTTATTGATGATGTGTGACCCATGGTAAGATATTTAACCTCTCAGTATTCTAGGCAATTCTCTAATATTATAAACTACAGGAAAGATAGAGACAGTTCTTCTTCCAGGAGTTCCATTATACTTTTGGATATATATATATATATATATATGTGTGTGTGTGTGTGTGTGTGTGTGTGTGTGTGTGTATTCTATACATTCCAATATATATTCCATACATTCCAATATATATTCCAGGAGTTATACCAGTGAATTCAAGTCAAACCAACAACTATTATTAAGCACCTACCATGTGTCAGGCATTATGCTAAACACTGGGAATACAAAAAAAAGCAAAAGATAGTTCCTGATCTCATGGAGCTCATAATCTAATGGGGGAGACAACATGCAAACAGCTATATACAAACAGGATAAATTGGAGGTAATCTGAGGGAAGACAGTACTATTAAGGAAAACTGGGAAAAACATCTTCCAAAAGTAAAACTTTAGCTGAGACTTGAAGAAAACCAAGGAGGTTAAGAGGCAGAAACTTTCAAGCTTAAAAGATAGCCAGTGAAAATGCGCAGAATCAAGAGTGTCATGCCTGGAAATACAAGGGAACCATGTCACCAGATCATAGAATATATGTAGGGGAGTACAGTTTAAGAAGGCTAGAAATGCAAGAAGGGGCCAGATTATAAAGGACTTAAAATAGAGGATATCACATGATAAAGTATACTTATCTGATGGAATACATCTAAGTATTTGAAGTAAAAGTTAATAAATTTACAGAGAAAAATAGATTAGCAAAAATATAATAAATGATCATCTCAATGTGACCCTTTCAGACCCATACAAAGATAACAAAAAGATAATAAGAAAGAAGTTAAAGAACTGAAAAGACTTTCAGGGAAGTTAGATATATATTGTCTGGGGATTTCAGGATGGAAATAGAAAGGAATATACATATTTCTCAACTGTGTATGAAACATTTACAAAAATTGGCCACGTATAGAACATTAAAACCTTATTTAACAACACACTAAAGAAGAAACATTAAAGACATCTTTTACTGACTACAATTCAATAAAAAAAGTATACTCAATATAGGGCTTCTGAGGAAAAAAATCAAATATAAATGGAGACTAAATAATTTAATACTACAGAAGTGGTAGGTCAAAATCAAATCATAGAAAGAAATTTTCATTAAATAAAATAATGAGGAAACAATGTATCAAAACTTTTATATGTAGCCAAAGAAATCCTTAGGGAAACACGAATGTCTAAACAGTTGTATAACTAGGAAAAGATTAAATCAATGACCCAGGCATACAACTAAAAAAAAAATAAAGAAATCTCAGAATGAAATAACTTCCTAGACTAGTAATATTTAGAAGATAAATATAACTCTAGTCTTTTACCCTTTCTCTGAGAGAGCAGAATGGCTAACCTAATGGTCCCCTTATTTTGTTCCTTTCCAGGCAGGATCAATCTCCCTTAGAGAGGAATGGCTAAGATTCCAGATATTTTTATTCATGGCTTCTCTTAAGTCATATCTATACAACCCATATGGACTTACATATAATCTACATGGGCAACACATGCTTACTATACATGTAAGCACAAGCACATGTATATGAGACTTTATAGACAAAATATAATTTTATCCCCCCCTCCTTTTAATAAAGGGAAGATATGCTTTATTAGTCCCCTAAATATTTTTCTGCCTTTAGGATAGTTTATTAAGGGTTAGAATTCAAGTGCTTAAAATGCTACTATAAGAGGATTACAATAAAGATGTCAGAAAAAGTTGCTCATCATTTCCAGTTAAGAAAAACTAGTGTGTGTAATCAAATCTTATGTTGTATAGCTGTTTTCTAATTTACAAAGCACTTTCACAAACATCTAATCCAGAGATTTCCAAGCTTATTTGGTTTATTGCCCCCTTTAAAAAAAATTACTCCCTGGAAATCTACTTTTTTTTTTTAACCCTTTTATGGTTGTTTTGAAAATTACATCATTTCAAAAAAACATAAAGTATATAGGTACATATATTTTAAATGATGAATCTCAAATTTAATAATTTATTGCAAATTTGTGGGGTTTTTCCGGCATTAAAATTTTGATGACACAATATTGTATCATATAACTGTATAGTATTGTATTTTAAACAAGTCATTACCTTGTTGATGCATGCTAGACTTTCCAACAATATGAGACACACTTGTCTAACAACACTTACTTATTAAGACCTGTTGGCAGACTTGATCACTGATGGGTTGTAACTTGTATTTTGTCTGTTTATTTAGAAAATAATGTAATCTCTGCAACTTTAATTCCATTATACAACAAATGAAACATGTACAAAGTTTTAATAATTTGAGTATCTTCTCTTTCGTTATGCTTCCACTACCCCCTTATTTTTATTCAATTCCCCCCAACTATACCCCAGGCTACTAATTTCCCCCCATCATTTCCCCAGGAGGTGGTACCACCCATTTTGGGAACCTCTGCATCTAACGTTCACAAGAGGGCAAGTAGCATTATCCTTGATTTACAAATGATGTAGCATTATAATTTTAGAGTTGAGAGGAGCCCCAGAGGTCACTGAATCCTATCTCCTCATTTTATTGGTGAGTAAGTTGAGGTCCAGACAGGTTAAGTGACTTACCCGGTGTCATATCTAGTAAACGTCTGAGATAAGTTTCAAATTCAAGTCTTTCTGATTCCAAGTTCAGTGTACAACCCACTACACAAGGTTGCCTCAAATCAGGAGTGAGAGGAAATAGTTAAAATAACTTTCCCAAGGTCACACATTTAAGATTCTATTATTACAACCCTAGAGAAAAGCGTTGCAGTTTTAAGTACATATTCACTCTCTTAGGAGTTAAAAATCTTTAATTTTTATTGATTGAAAAAACTCTGAATGTTTTACATAGTTGCAACTACATATATACCAACCTGTGGTATACATTTTTGTAATTTTAAAAATCATATTTATAAATTTGTGTTTTGATCTTATTTTATAATTTTTCATGATTTTAAGTTAACATGACTTTTTTTCAACATTACTTGCTATCTAGTTGACCTTTGAGTCTAAATCATTTTATTAGTTTTGCATATACAACTCCAGCTCTATTACCTAATTTCTTTAGATGAAAAGGTCGTAATCTTCTTAATTCCTTTCCTATCTTGCTTCCTACAAAGTCTAATCAACCTTTAAATCATCTAACCTTGGCCAGATTAGTGTTAAGTAATGTCAATAAAATAATCTCAGTAAAGCTTGCAGTGGTTCGTGCCCTCTGGAACTCTGGTCAAGCTATTAGAGGAGCTCTCTGACTTTAATCTTTGAGTATAAATTGATGAGTCCCCTGGGATTAAACAAAGAATAATAATGAGACTGAGAGAACGAAGTTTGTTTGGTTAGATCCAAAACATCGTTAATGGTTATATGCATGCCAACTTGGAAAGAGGTTTCCAGTGAAGAGTCCTAGGCAATATTGTGTGTCACCTGGTAGTGCTAAACAATTTTTTCAGTACCTGTTTTTCACTTCCAATTGTGTGTGTGATGTGATGTTTTATATTTAGATATTATATTTAGACATGAGTTTATTATTATGTATAGTGCAAAATGTTGGTCCAAACTTAATTCCCATGCTTTCCAATTTTCTCAGCAGTTTTGTCAAAAGGAATCCTTTTCCTAGTAATTTATTGACAAACACTGGACTTTTTAGGGTGTGTCAACCTGAAAGTTTGGTTAAGAGAGGCAAGCAGACCAGGTGATATGAAAGTCCATATTGTTTATTCCCTTAAAGTTAGTAGTTACATGGTCATGGAGCCAGAAGGAAACTTTTCACGGTCTGGTACAAGGATGACCAGGCTTAAATTTGTTTTAGGACAATCCAAGGATGTCTGTGTTCCTCAGATTTATGGTCTCTATATGTGTTTAACTATATCATGAGAAAGCAATTTTCTTAATTGAATAAGTTGTAAATACAATAATAAAAGAGAATTGACAAAGTGTCAATTGAAATTACAACTCCGGATATCTGTGTTTTCTTTACCCTTAACACGCCATAACATAGTATATGTCCACAAAATATTAAGATATGGAAAAGATTCCATTATTCAAGACAGTGTCTTGGGTTAAGGGTCTCATAAAGAATGCCAAGTCAGCCCCATCTGGCCTTGCTGACACAGGAAGAGGTATTCCCTGAGTTTACTTCAGAGAACAAAGAGTCTGTTAGGTCCAGGCTCTTCTTCTGATTGATTAATTTAGGTTCTGGTCCTTATTAAAGTTCAAAAATGATATTAAATTATTATCAAGTGGTATCATAGAATATCTGGGATTATTGATAATTTTCCCAGCAACTTTAATTTCCGTTTTTGATTTATCCAGCCTGGTGTTTCATATGATGTATTCTGCCTATATGTTAAATAAATAAGATAGGAATATACAGCCTTATCATACCCCTTTTCTAATTTTAAACCGGTTATTTCATGTTCAATTCTAACTGTTGCCTCCTGGCCCACTACAGGATCTCAGGAGACAGGTGAGATGATCTGGTGCTGCCATCTCTTTGGTGACTCACAACAAATGTACCAAGTCATCAAGTTCATGAAGTAGAAGTAGGTGTTTTTCTAGTATTCATTTACTTTCTCCCTATTCTCCAGCTATATCTTCCACAACCTTTCCAACTACTCTGGAGATTGCATGGAGCTTGCTCCACAAAAGACCATACCCTGAAAGAACTTTCCCCCTGGGACCCCATTGATCTGATTGATAAATGCCTTTTTTCCTTACCATTATTTTCTGGAAGTTCATAGCAATTCTCTACTTCCCTCTCCTCTACAGTCATTTCCTCCATAACCTCATTAATTATGGTATTAGCTGTAGCCTTGCTTTTTTCTCCTCCTCCCACTCAACCCCCTCACATGTTCTAGAATCAATTTTGCTGTTATTCTTTTTGGAAGGATTGTGTAACTAACTCCCTCATCTCTCCCACTCATCATCTCTTCAGCTTTCTCCTTGCCCTCCAGTTCTCAATCAAGCTCCTTGGAGACAGGGATCATCTTTGAATTTATATTTATATTCTTAGCACATAGCAAAGTGCTTAACAGTCAGACGTGTTTAATAAATGGATTTTCATTCATTCATTCATTTTTCTCATGTGGACCTAATAATACACTTCCTCATGAGTTTAGGGTCAAATGTGATAAATTTGTAAAGCATTTTGCAAATCTTAAAACACTCTCTAGATATTAGCTATTATTTTCATTACATTTTGTTGTTGAGTCATTTCAGACTCTTTGTGACCGCATCTGAAATTTTCTAGGCAAAGATACTGGAGTGGTTTGCCATTTCATTCTTCAGCTCATTTTACAGATGAGAAACAGAGGCAAACCGGGTTCTGTTATTTGCCTGGTAATTATTTGATTTGAACTCAGGTAGCCCTGACTCCAGGGCTAGTGCTGTATCTGCTGTGCCACCTAGTTACCCATCACTATTACCTTAGCATGGTGTAATCATGAGGAGTAAATCTTCTCCAAGTATTTATCTCCTTTTATTTCTGTATTTGGTAATTGTAATTTTACAAAGAGTTGAACATGACCAAAAACAACTAAATAACAACATTGAAATGTTGATGATTTTTGTATCTTTTAAATGTTATTAATACTATTAATCATCCCAATTATTTTTTTTTGTTGATTGTCTAGTGTTTAGCAAGTGAACCAATTATATAAATTGGAAACAGAGATATTTTTATTTCCTCTGCTGATGCTTATACTTTTTAATCATGTTCTTTTGTCTTATTGTTATAGCAGCATTTCTGAAACTGTCAAATAAGAATTAGGTGAGGGAGGTATTGGTTTATCTATGTTAATATTGGGAAAACTAGTGTTTTTCCATTTTCAAATAGTACTAGTGCTTGGTTCTAGATATATACTTTTAGTAATATGAAAGCAGGTATTTTCTCTGCTTAAGCTTTTTAGATTTTTAAGATAAATATTATATTTTGCCAATGGTTACTTCTTCAGTTATTTAAATAACTATGTAAATTCTGCTATTCTTGCTTTTATATAATTAAACTAATTGTTTTGCTAATGTTGGATGATCTTTGCATTCATGATATGAATAAATTGATTATAGTGAATTCTTTTCCGGATTTAATGCTGTAGTCTCCTTTGTAAAGGAAAGGTCTTTTGGAGACCACTTTTATTAAGAAAAATTTCCATCAATTTCTAAAATTGTTTTACCTTTTTCATTCTTCACTTTGTCTTTCTTTTGGTTGCATATCAGGGACCAAACTAGTTTCACAAAAGGAGTTTGATAGATTGCTTTCTTTATCTATTTCTTCAGAAAATTTTAAAGTACAAGCATTAATTACTCTTTAAATCTACCTGGCATAGAAATTTTTCCATTGACATTTCAGTTGCAACTTTCAGTCTTTTAAAATGAGATTAGCTTGTTTAAGGTTCTTCTTTTCTTATTTTGTCTCATATTTCTGTAGTAACATCAATTTTCTTTGAATTTTCAGTTTTGCTGGCATATTATTAGATATAATAATGTCTGATCATTCTCTTCATTTAATCTGTTTATTGTAAATTCACTGTTTTATAATTTGGGTAATTTTTTTTTCTTGATCAGTTTAGCTAATGTTATATCAATTTTGCTCAAAAAGTCACCTCTTAGTTTTGTTAATTATAGGGATTTTATTTTGAAGCTCCTCTCATTTTCAAAATTTGTTTTCTTTTATACTTGTTTTAGGATTTTAATTTATTTAATTTTTTGTCCTTAATTTCATGATCTCTTTTTCTCTTTTATTGAAATAGATTTTTCAGAAATATACACTTCCCTTTGCATACTATGTTAACTGGAGTAAGTTTTAGAATCCTGTCTCGATGTTATTATTACATGTAGCATAATTTTTAATTCAAATGTTAAGATGTGATTTAGAATGTCATTGTGTAGTCTTCATTTTAGTCTGATCTTTTTCTCATTTCCTTTGAAAATTACTATTGAATTCACATCATCTATAAATGATATAGTTATTATATGTATATTTTTACACTTGCTTGTGATTTCTTTATGTTCAGTGCATGATCAATATTTGTAAAGATATTGAGATATCCTGAGAAACACATGGTATATGCATACACACATATATCTTTAATATTCCCTTTCAGATATCACCGTAGAGCAGTCAAGTTTATCTTTCCAACAATTTGTTCATATCCATAGTGTCCTCCTTCTTTATTTTTGTTGTATTTATCTTGTTCTGAGAGAATACTAAAGTATTTTGTTTTCATTGTCTTACTGTCAATGTCACATAGTTCACGTAGCTTTTCTTTTCAGATCATAGCCACTATCCTATTTAGTGTATATTTAATAATGCTATTTTTTTCATTGTCTCTGTTTCTTTCTTTTGACATTATGAAGTTTTGTTGTTGCCTATTTGAAATTGGCTGCAATTCAAATGGACTGGACTTCACGCTCTGCTCAGTCTAGGACTTTTAGGATTGCTTCTGCACCTCCACCCAGTGACTTTCCCAAGCTGGCAGTCTCTCCTCCCACCCCACCTTGATTTTTAGCTCCTTTTTATTTCTTGTCTTCTGCCATTAGACTTTAAGCTACTTGAGGACCGGGACTATTTTTTTTTTTACTTTTTTGTATCCCTAGAACAGCGTGGTGACCAAGTGGAACACAGTAAAAGTTCAATAAATATTGTTTCTATTGATCTAGTCCTGTCTTTTTATAGATACCTAAAGCGTGGTGTTCACTCTCTACGTATCTGTATTCTTTTAAATTTTGTGTGTGTGTAGCTAATTTTTGTTTTTTAAAAAACCTATTCCACCATTCTCTTACTTCAAACCATTCAAATTTCTTGTGCAGTCAAATCTGATTCTTCATGACCCCATTTGAGGTTTTCTTGGCAAAGACACTAAAGTACTTGGTCATTTTCTTTTTCAGATCATTTTATAGATGAGGAAACTGAAGCAAACAGGGTCAAGTGACTTGCCCAGGGTCACACAGCTAGTATCTGAGGCCACATTTGAATTTAGAAAAATGGATCTTTTTGACTTCAGGCTCTGCTCTGTAACTACTGCACTATCTAGCTGCCTCTCCAACCAGGATTAGGGCTATACTTATTTGTGATTTAGAGTAACCAATGTTAATTTTGTGTTTTCCTTACATACAACAAAACACTACTAACAGCAACAACAAAAACTATTGTGAATGTATGTATCTATTTTTCTATCTCTTTATCTGTTGGTAGCACCTCCTTGGTCAGATAGCCCTGTGACTCCTGTACTGCCTATTTGGAGGGAGATGTGATTTATGATTACAGTTCTAAGTACAATGCTTTGTAACCATGTAAAGGACTTCAGTTGTGGTAAATACTTCAAAGACCTTGAGGGAGGTGGTTCAGAGAGAGAGAAAGAGAGAGAGAGACAGAGAGAGAGAGAGAGACAGAGACAGAGAGAGACAGAGAGAGAGACAGAGAGAGATAGAGATAGAGACAAAGAGACAGAGAAGACAGAGAGAGAGAAAGATAGAGACAGGGAGAGACAGAGACAGAGAGAGAGGCAGGAATTTTTCAATGGCAGACCTGTGCCTTCAGAGTCTCAAATGTGTATGGGAAAGTGACTCCATCACGTGACTACAGCTGCAGGGGTCACAACTCCAGATGCTGCAGAGAATGAACCTCTCCTATGTGAGATCTTTCTCAGTCTCCTAGCTTGAGGGGAGGCCTTATCTCACTTCCAAAGGAAGAGCTGCCTTACTCGTGTGTATTCTTTAGTATATCCTAATCTGTAGAAATTTTTAAATTTATTTACTTTTTTGCTTGAATAAATGGGTTTACTTGCTATTCTCTATCTATGGTGGTCTTTTGTGTTGGATGAAAAGGGGATAAATTAGAAAATGTAAGGTAAGGGGCATCATTCTTTTTGAGAGTTAATAGGGTGAGTGGTTTTGCTTTTGGACCTAGACTAGCACCCTTACATTAGAGACATTTGAGGGATAGCAGTGATAATTCTAATCTAAGACCTTTTAAAGACTGAGGAGAGATCCCTTAGCCTCAGCAGACCTGAATTCTGCCTGCTCCTTTTCCAGCTAGACTTCTGGTGGTGTTGGAGCAGACCTTCTCCTACACCTCACAAAGGAGAAAAGGCAGTCAGTCTCCTTAGAAACAGGTTGAGCCAGATTGGATCGTAAATCATTTATAACCATACCGCCCACGAGCCCTGTCTATATATTTAGACAACTCTCCCACATTTATCTTATATATCTATGTCTCTCTCTGTGTGTGTGTCCCTGTCTCCCTCTGTGTCTTTATTCGTCTCTATCTCTATTTCTCTGTTGTTGTCTCTGTCTCTCCTTCTCCCTCCCTGCTCTTTTAAAGTATCACTTAGCATTTGAAGTTTTTCTCCTATTAATGCTATTCTGGTCTACTGCTCTCAAACTCCCTCTCAATTCTATTATTACCAATCCCAAATGTTCTTTGGGTTTCCTCACTAGCTAGGTAACCTTGGGAAAGTCAATGGACCTCTCTCAGCTTCAGTTACCTAATTTATAAAGAATAATGACGGTACCTACTTCACAGATCGTTATGAGAATCAAGTGAGATATGTAAAACCCTTTGTGAACCCTTAAAAGTGCATCCAGAGTATCCCCACAAGTCTTGGTGCAGCTTTCAGCCTTAATGCCTGGTGACAGAGCGGTCCCCAGGGTCAAATTAACCCCTTTCTCCTTTGGATACAGCTTCCTGGTCACCTCATGGCATAACAATGAATACAGATAATGACAGCTAGCATTTATATAATACCCACTGTATGCCAGGCATTGTGCCAAGGAGTTTACAAAAGTTATCTCATTTGGTCCTCACACAAACACTGAAAGGTTCTACTATTCTTCCCATCTTGCTGTTGAGGAAATAGAGGCAAACAGAGGTTAAACCCAGGGACATGCAGCTGTAAGAGTTTGAGGCCAGATTTGAATTCAGATTTTCCCAATTCTAGTCCCAGCACTTTGTCCACAGTGCCACCTGCCTACCCCTTAAGGACTTGGTAAAGACCATGTGAGTCAGCACATCCTGCTCTAGTGACCAGACATGTCTGTGTCTAGAGTATTTAAATGCTGCTGTATCCTTGTGGCATATCCTTATTATGTTGGGCTTATGTAAACCTCTTTTTGTCAACTGTTTAATGAATCGTGTCTCACTTTGTGCCCAAATTGAACCTAAACTAACTGGATGTTGGCATCAGACCTGCCCCTAATATTTGGTAATTGAGAACAAGATGAAATAGCCTTGTGACTCACATTGTGATTGAGTTGGGGGAAGGGCACTGCAAATGTGGAGGGCGGGGCAATTAGACACCACACAGTAGTATCTGGTATCATGAGCCCTGTCAGTCCTGTTTGAGGAGTCCTCTCAATGAGACAAGAAGTCATCTTTAGCTTGCCCAGAGAGATTAGCTCAGTGGTTACCAGGGGAGCTTTCTGAAGAGGTTAAGAAAAGTGCCAAGTCCAGCATTTCCTGGTTGCTGTTAATCATTCTGCCAAGTTTGACTGTGAGCGTGATAAGCCTAAAATGAACTGTCTCAGATGCTAAAGAGAGAGCACTTGGTTTTTAGGGACTGTGCCATGAAGGCCTAGGGTAAACTAATGGAACCGGTAGCCTTAGAAGTGAAAGACTCACTTATACAGGCATCAGCCTAGATGCTCTATTTTCAGAAGCTCCAGGTCAGCTGTATTTCACTGAGGTTGGAGATGTGAGACAGAGGAATGAGCCTAGTTATGAGGAAGAAATGTGGAAAAGACCACTAGTGATTCAAAATGCTAGAACTGTCATTACTGGAGGAGGGGGATTCCCTACTCTGAGAGAGCAGAGGGTGGGTAGATCTCCTACCATGGAACTGAGTGTGTTTCATGTTTCATGTTCAAACATAACCCTGATGAGTCAATGGAGATGTAACTTCTTGAAGTGGTCTAAATGGAGCCAATGCTGAGATGCTCTACACAGCTGATTTCCATCTATTCGGTGTGCTATCTCAGGATTTATTGTGACAGGTTTCAGACAGGAACAATCTTGGTCCTTTTTTCAGGTGGCCAGGATTGGAATTTATATGCACCTGGCCCCATAAAGATGGATTCTCTTTGCAACTGACTCCCAAATAGCTATCTGTGAGGGAAGGAAAGGCTGAAATTCTTGAAACATATGGATTTTATAGTTTGTATTTATGTTTCCCTGTTTCCATGGCCACCCCTAATGACTGTCCTGTCTCTGGGACAACGGGCTCTGACATCTTGGTGGAGCTCCACCAGAGTGGCTTTAGGATTGAGCTGTGGATCTCTTCTACAGATAACAGCTGATGAAGTGGTGAAATCTGAGCAGGATTTTGTCATATTTGTAGCTTGGGCAAGTATTGATATTGGGATGAACAGGTTCTCTGGGAATTGGGGGGAGTAGGCAGAGGGCATGATATCATGCTAGGTCATCATAGGGCAATGATACCCTATAAGTATAGGAAAGCAACTGATGATCACTTCATGGAAATGCTAGTAAAACTGGACAGGTAAATGTAGCAATAAGGTAGTTAGGAGCTTTTTAGGCCCACACAAGCCTAAGGCAGTCCCTGTCACACTCAGATTACTCAAGAGAAGCTATAGGGAGCAGATCGTGAAGGGAAGGAGTATCATGAGCTCTTGGGAATCAGTATCTATAAGGGCCCTTTCAGATCAAATGAAAACTCTTAGAAGTGCCTGAACTATCTCATATAGTAGTAGACCCAAACAATATTGAGTTCCCAGAGGTGAAAAATATTTCTTTTCTAGTGAAGGTGATGAAGGAAGCTGGGGTATTTCATTATAGCAAATCCCTTTACCACTCTGTGGCAGATGCCTTTTGGTGGCTTGTGATGAACTTCAGGTAATCATGTCCATCACTACTATTGTTTCTAACCTCATCAATGTCATAGACTAAGTAATCAAGACCTGAGGTGAGTTATATTGGGTTAACATTCTCTTTCTCCCTTCTGATGACTGTAAAGTCAGAAACAATTTCCTTTTGCCCAAGGAGTCCAGTATACTTTTACTGACCTTCTCTAGGACCACCTGAATTCTCCTTTATACTGCCACATTATGGTAGGCAGAGACGACTATGAAAGGGGTATACTTTAGCAGTCACTAATCTGGTAATAGGGTAATGTGTTCAGTTGTTTCAATCATGAAAGAGGTCTCTCTTCTTTTGGATAGTGATATATATATATATATATATATATATATATACATATATATATATGTATATATATATATATAACACTGTGCTTATGACATGAAATTGACTGGACCAACTGTGACCAGGGTGACTGAGGCCCTAGATACAACAGTGGCCCATGTAAGGGATAAGGAGTGCAATTTCCAGCCTAATTAGTAAAGTTTTGGGAGATACAGTGGATGGGGAAAACTTAGAGGTTTCCAGGGATGGTATGGAATAAGCTAATGACTTCCACAATATTTAAAGCCTAAAGACCTGGAAGTTTATTGGACTTTTCAGGTTTTAGATAATCCACATTCCCTATACTCAGTATAGTGGTGGCCTCCATTTTCCAAGTTCCAGCAAGTATGCCTCTTTCAAGTGAGGCCTCAGAAGAGGTTTATAACATAGACAATCTAAAGCTAACTATCCAGCAGACTCTCCCCTTGGGCCCTTATGATCCTGAAAAGCCCCTATTTCAGATGGTCTTTTTGTAGAAAGACTGAGGAAATGGAAACTTTGGCTGACCTCAAGGAATGACCTGAAGAAATGATTTTTAGGCTTCAGGAGGTGTAGGCTTCCCAAAATGTTCATTCATTATACTGCTTTTGAAGAACAGCTATTTGCTTGTAACTGGGCTGAAGTTGCTATAGAGAAGGTGATACATGGTCATATAGTCACCCTTAATCCAGAGTTGGATGAAGGATTGGATAATGCAAAATTCCTCTCTCCCCACCAAGAAGATGGATACAACAAGTTTCTATTACTAAATAGCAATGGTACATTTAAAGTTATTTACCTGGATCCCACTGGTATCCTTCACAAACAGGTGATGTCTATGTTAGAGATTGAAGTTGTAGTCTAGAAACACTTACTCTTTCACTGGCCCAGTAAGTCCTTACCAATAAGAACCTGGCTTTTGCAGAATGCCATTTCCCCCCCTCCCCGCCCCCCGCCCTGGTTTACCAATGGCTCCATTCACTATTAGAGAGACGTGTGCAACTATACTCAGCAGTCACTAATCTAGTAATAGGGTAGTTGTTTCAGTCATGTCTGACTATTTTTGACCCCATTTAGGGTTTTTTTGGGGGGGGCAAAGATACTGGAGCAGTTTGCTATTTCCATCGTTAGCTCATTTTACAGAAGAGGAGACTGAAGCAAACAGTATTAAGTGACTTGCCTAGGGTCACACAGCTAATACGTGTCTGAGGCCAGCTTTGTACTCACCAGACCGCTGCCTCTGACACTTAGCTGCCCCCTAAGGAATAGGGCTTTTAGCAAATCCTTCCATGGGACTGAGCTGTTGGGCTGGCATGTGAGAGGCCCCGATGGATGAGGAAGAGAAGATTTTCATTTATACTAAGTCCTAGACCGTGGCTGTGGATCTGGTGCCCGGAAAGAATAGGGCTGAAGAGGGAAAGACTCTCTCTTTTTGGGTCAAGAGCAATGGAAGAATTTTGTTGATGCCTTCCTTTCCACTGTTTATAACTGTTTGTGGGGCATATTAGCACCCATCAGAGATGTGTGCTGAACAAGAAGGTTGCAGACATTACAAAAGCACCAATAAATGTGTAATGGGGAATGGATCCATTGCTAATATGGACACTGGGTGGGAATGGTATATTGTACTGGACACAGGACCATATGAGCCACCTAACTCAGGGCAATGCAGCTATTCCTGCTGATTGGGGTTCCTTGGACCAACTGGTACCTCTAATCTAAGTAAGTGATCCTTAGTCTCTCCCCGATTGGCAAAATGGCACTTTTCTTTTTCAACACGAAGTTTGTCCCTGCTGATCAGCAGTGGCATCATCATGAACCTGACTGTTCAGGTCACAGGCCTAGCCTCTCAGAAGCCATGTCTATGATGAATCAATGCCAGCTTGGGAAGATGAAAGACTCTTCAGTTCAGTGTTTTGGGGATCCTTTCTCCAGGACATTTTACCTAATAAAATTAGATTGCTTAATCTGATACTCTCTAGCCCTCATTCCTTCCCAGCTCAGAACTGCATTGGCCTCAAAGGCCTCTGTATATCTTGAAGAAATATATTAAGTCCTCCTTAACTGATTTTATTTACTTTAGGATGGTTTGGGCCACTCTTTCCCATAAAATATTTGGGGATAAAAGGGTAATATTTTTGGGGTGTGCCTTGCTTTATAATAGCATGGGTGAGATGAAACTGTCACTGCATAACTATGGTGAATGAATATTTACTGGGAGATAATAAATACCTTAGTTGGCAGTAATTCTTATTCACTGGAAAGGGGTGAAGGAGAGTCCTTATTTAGTCTTTATGGAATAGAGTCATGTAAACGGGCAAAGATTTCATACCATTCCCTTTATGTGGCTCTTAGGGAGGGTAAGGTTTTTGTAGGTGAGCCAGAGAATGCTGAGGGGTAGTGGTATTGGGAGAGTCTTGACCCATCAGCTTAGATCTTGAGACAGGTGGGATGCAAGGAACTTATGACCTCTTTGCCACTTTATTACTATGCCGGAAGGGTCATCATCAGTGCCCTGATGTTTTTGGAACTGTTCCTGCTCACTCTCACCACTTCACTTTCTCTTCAGGAAGAGAATCTCTAACATATTGAAGGTGTTATCCTCTGTTCCTGGCACTGTTCTGACTCATTGGTTTATTGACTCATCCTCACTTTCCTGCATATCCGTTGTGAACTTCAAAGATTTGACAACATCCGTCATATGAACTGTATTGTTAAAATTTGGTCCTTCCAAGTGGGAGAGAAAAAAGTCTAGGATTTCTGTCTTTTGTTCTTTTTTCTTTCTTCTTTCCTCCCTCCCTTCCTTCATTCCCTCCCTCCCTCCTTCCTTTCTTCTTTCCTTTCTTCCTTTCTTCTCTTTCTTTTCTTTTATTCCATGGTCTTAACATTCCACATTCTCAATAAGAAAATATTCTTTTTCCTCTTTCCTTTTTTTTTTATTGTTTTTCTTTTTGGTAATTCTTTGGGCTAAAGTGAGGCTGTGAGCTTTTTTTTTCTCTAGTGCTGTTTATGCCAGGAATATTGTGCAATAAAAGCCCCGAAAGTATTTAAATCATGAAAGGTCCTCTAAGAGATACTTAGGACCTTGTTGCTATGAAGAAAGTATGTGATAGGAGCACTATCTACAAGGGTTTCTTTCTATCCTTACAAAAGAAAAAAATTTCCCATCTTGTTTAGTCATTTCAGTCACATCTGAGTCTTTGTGACCCCATTTAGGGTTTTCTTGGCAAAGATACTGAAGTGGTTTGCCATTTCCTTCTCCAGGTAATTTATAGATGAGGAAATTGAGGCAAATAGGGTTAAGTGACTTGCCCAGGGTCACACAGCTAATTAAAATCTGAGGCCAGATTTAAATTCAGGAAGACGTATGTGTCTTTTTGATTCCAGGCCTGGTGCTCAATCTGCTGTACCACTAGCTGTCCCCAGGAGCTTGCTGGTTGTCCCTTATTTCCCTTGACACAGATTCTTGTTCAACCTAGGGAATAAAAAATCCCATTTGTGTGGAAGAAGCCCCATGGATTTGGTAGATGCCTGAAGATTGAAACACCTTTTCACATGTAAATAAGGGGAACCCTGTCTATAGAAGCTAAGTGCCTCTATATCCTTGTTCCATATCCTTGCTTTATTAGGACTAAGTAGACCTCCTTTTGTTAACTTCAACGACATAAGACAAACCTGACAAGACAAACTTGAACTTACGGGTGTAGGTGCCCTAAACAAAGTCATATACTACATATGGTATGTGAATGGTACAATAATTCTGGTATTGTAATTAAATCCCTCTTTGAGACTCTAAAAAACTGATAAATATAATCAAAAATGTTACTCAGGATAGCACATGGTAAACACAGAACCAAAGTGACCAAATTCTTTGATGACCTCCTTACTTTGTGTTACTTTCAAACATAATCTGTTCCATTGAAAGATGTATTAAGAGGAAGCTTAGGTTTAAAAGCTTAGAGGAGAGACAATATCTTATACTCTTAAGAAGGCTTATAGGATGTAAACATTGGTACTTGAACTGGAACGAATGTGTACCTATTTTATTAGAAAGTGTACCTGGAAATGAAAACCTCCATGACCTTCCAGTATAAGAGGCATCAGGGTAGAGTGAAATGTGTTGACTTTGGAATGAGAAGACTACTGTTCAAATACTGGCCCTGATCTTTATGATCTGAAGGATCTTGGGCTGGTGACATTCTCTGTGTTGTTTTTCATCATTTCTGACTCTTCCTGGACCCATTTGAGGTTTTCTTGGCAACGATACTAAAGTGGTTTGCCATTTCCTTCTCCAGATCTTTTTTACAGATGAAGAAACAGAGGCAAACAGGATTAAGTGTCTTGCCCAGGGTCCCCATCTTCTAAGTATCTGAGGTCAGATTTGAACTCAGGACTTAATGATTCCAGGTCTGCTGCTCTATCCATTTCACTGTCTGTCTATCTATCATAAAAAAGAGAAAAGGAAATGGTCAAACAGACCTATGTTCAAATTCTGCCTCAGATATTTACTTGCCATGGGACCCTGGATAAATCACTTTACCTCATAGGGGTCTCAAAGTCCTTATGTGAAAAATGAAGGAGACCCACTTTGATGACTTCTAAGGTCCCTTTTTTCTCTAAATCTATGATCCTATTTCTCCCTATGTTCCTTTAAATTTCTCATATTCATTATTTTGTAAATGGAGGAAAGAGAGGGATGGGGACAAGCCAGTGAAAGTCCAGTAAAGCCTGCATAATATTCTCTGCCTGGTGTTTGCCCATTTGGAGGCTTGAGAAGCCCACTTTCAGAAATGTGTAATGGAGGGGCCCTTCCCCTTTCCACTTCAGGTCATGCCCAGGTTTCCTATGACTTATTTCTGTTTGCTTGTTTGTTTTGATTAGCTTACTGGTGCCCTTCAAAGAAGGACAAACCACAACTTGTATATAGTCTGAGCTGCCCAAATGGAGACCCAGCTGGTCAGTTCCAGTTGGGTAGCTTTCCTCCCCTTCCCTTTTCTTTCGTCCCCTCCCCTCCACTCTTCTTTCTTTTCTTTTTTTAAAAATTAATTAATTTTCAGTTTTCAACATTCACTTCCATAAGATTTTGAGTTTCAAATTTTCTTCCCTTCCCTTTCCCCTCTTCTCCCCAAGATGACTTGCAATCTGATATAGGCTCTGCTTATGAATTAATATTGAACATATTTTCACATTAATCATGATATAAAGAAGAATTAGCACTCATGGGAGAAACAATGAGAAAGAAGAAACAAAACAAAACAACAAAAGAAAAGGAGAGCAAATAGTCTGCTTCCATCTGCATTCAGACTCCAAAGTTCTTTCTCTGGGTGTGGATTGCATTTTCCATTGTGGTCTCTTGGAGTTGTCTCAGATCCTTGCATTGCTGAGAAAAGCCAAGTCTATCAAAACCACTCATCACACAATGTAGCTGTTACTGTGTACAATGTTCTCCTGTTCTGCTCCTCTCGCTCAGCATCAATTCATGTAAGTCTTTCCTGGTTTTGCTGAAGTCTACTTGCTCATCATTTCTTATAGCATGATAGTATTCCATTACATTCATATACCACAACTTGTTCCGCCATTCTCCAATTGATGGACATCTCCTCAATTTCCAATTCTTTGCCACCACAAAGAGCTGCTATAAGTATTCTTGTACATGTGGGTCCTTTTCCCATTTTTATGATCTCTTTGAGATACAGCCCTAGAAGTGGCATTGCTGAGTCAAAGGGTATGCGCTCTCTCCTCTTCTCCTCCCTAGATTTCTTTCTCAAAGACCTAAAACCAATTCACCCTGGATATTGTTGCTTGGATAATAAATCAGCACTGCCCAGCTCAAACACCACTTACTTAATGGTTATTTTTTGGGCCCTCCTAGCTTGTAGTGAATGTAAATAGCAACTGTTTCTCTTTTGGTCAGCAACCCTGAGGGTCTTCCCCTCTGTATTTGATTTTTTTTTTTTTATTGAAGAGGTCATCCCTTGACTCACTTCTTAAAGAGGCCTATTCACTCAATGGACCTTGCCTCGCTCAAATTGAGAGTTTGAAGAGATCAAGGTCTCCCACGGCATCCTGGGCCATCTCTAGTGGTACTGACCAATATCTGGCCACTGGACCCAGATGGCTCCGGAGGAGAAAGTGAGACTGGTGATTTTGCACAGCCCTCCCCCGTTTAAATCCAGTTTACTTCTCTGATGTCATGGTCCTCTTTGAGAATGAAGGACAAACCACAACCACACACAACTATGTGGTAATGAGAAGCTTTTTGACTCTGTGGAGACAGAATTGAATGTGCATACAGAAAAGGCTCAGAATAGCTCTCTCTTGTCTGGGACCAAGGAAGATAAGAACTTCCGTGATCCTGCAGTTGGGGAGAGAGGTAGCAACCGCAAAAGGGGAAGCCACCTTCTGCCTGTTGCTGGCTGCCTCTACTTCCCACCGGGATACCATGTGTATTTCACTTTTACTTATATAATTCTGTTCTGTTTAGTCTTTCCTCATCTTAAGGGAGTATCAGAAACTGAAATGAGTATTTAAATATGCTTAAATGAATATCAGAAACAAAATGGATTAAGTTATAATCTTGTGAACTTGGAAAGGTCAGAAGAGCCACCAGAGTGTCCCAGAACAAAGTTTGTTGGTAGCTTTAGCCACAGACCTTGTTAAAGCATGAGTCAGCTAGATAGTACAGTAGATAGACTACTGGGTCTAAAGTCAGGAGGACCTGGGTTCGAATTCATCCTCAGCAGTGTGACCTTGAGCAAGTCATTTATCTGTTGTCTGCCTCTGTTTCTTCAAATGGAAACAAGGATACCTTGTCTATTACCTATCTCACAGGATTGCTGTTAGGATCAAAGAAGATGATAACTGAAAAATATTTGGCATGTAGTAGGTGTTATATAAATACTATTAATATTAATCATTAATATTAATTAATACTAATAAGAAGCAATGTGTTTCACTCAGTCCTGCAATTAATCAACCCAGATGCTATGGCCTTCAAGCAAGGGAACAACTTGTCCATTGACATTGACAATGCTACACCCAGAAAAGAATCTGAGGGTGGTGGGGGGAATGTTGGTTAAAGGGGAATGGGTTCCTCTCAGAGTTTTTTTTTAACTTTGTTTATTACTGTAGCTTCTCAGCAAATATTCCTTTGTAAAAACTAATCAATGTTAATTGGTTAACGGATATTGAAAGATCAGTTGGTCAAAATGGCATTGGAGCATTACTGCTTAGATAATATTGAGGAGACATTAACTGGTTGATTGACATTGGCAGGAATATAATGGATGTAGGATAATGACCTGTATGGGGAGCAGGAACTTTGCTTTAGGTATGTATCCAGTTAGTTAAATTATGGGTTTGGAAGGTAAATCTAGAGACTACCTATGCTATATGTCAGGACTTACCTGGAAGACTTTTGGTGCCTTTGCACCTGGAGTCTTTATTGGAATCCCTAGTTTGGGGGATCCATCAGAGAAAAATGAATTATTTTTTTTCCTCTTTTACACTAGGCTGTAAATTGTAAAGTCAGTTTTCTGATATATTTCCTAGTGACTAGTTTTTCTGTGATAACTTGCTTATTTGAATGCCTGTGTAGTGATTTCTGTTGTATTGTTGTACCCAGTATTAGTACTTCAGCTAATATGAAAAGCATGGATTTTGAATCTATAAAATATTGGACCTTAGCTCACAAAGGCTCTTTCCCTGCTTTTCAAAATAGATATAGATTGCTTGCTTAACTGTGAGATCCCCGTGGACTGTGGGTCCATAAGACAAGGTTTGCCTGATGGCCCAGAAACCCTGAGAAATGAATCCCAAGTACTTAATCTCTTTGGGAATTCAACATGTGTTTAGGTCTTACTTGATCCTATTTTCTTTCCTCTCAAATGGAGATTGCTTGTCTCGTTGTTTGGATTTGCAACAAAATTCCTTTTCCAAGGAGAAAATTTGAAAAAGTTTCAGGGACCAAGAGGATTTAGTTGTCTTGTGTAGAAAGGAACACCTAGAGATTTTGTCTATACTCTATTGGATTCTCTATGTGTTTCAAGAATCCCTGGAGATTTTGGGTGCTCTATTGTTGTTAAAGAGACACAGAAGAATTTTAATAGCTTATAACCATCTCCTTTAGGGGCACCTTTAGGGGAGCAGTGAAGTTCTCTAATTCTTCTCCCCCCTCCAACAGTGCCATTTTGTTTAAGCACCTCATAATGTTGCTACATAAGCACAAGCCAGTTTGGTATGGTTTTTCACCTGACGGAGCAGGTGTGACTTTTGGTTGATTCCAGATCTTAAATTCCGACAAGAATAGCTTCTTATGGTGGAAAGAAAGTTCTGTAAGCACCTGGCTTAGCTTTTGAGACAGGAAGTTTGATTTTCTTTGCCTTTTTCTTATTTTTATTGCCTTTGGGTTGGAGAAGGCCATTTGAAGTACCTAGTACCTATCTAGCAAGCAGCAGTCTGACAAATTTTGTAAAATATTCTTTGTTTGTTGAATCTGTTTAACTTATTTAGGGGAAATTTTAATTTCCTGTACACATGGGACATAGCATCTGTTAAACATTGACTGCTTTGAGACCTTTTCCCCATAGCATTGATAAACCGGTCAAAGGATAACGTAAGTATTATAATGTAATAAGCTTTCTGGGACCCCAGAGAATTGTCCTGTATTGGGGATATAGACAATGGATTTTGAAATGCACTCTGATTTGCCAGGTACAGCACATTTTTACATAGGGCTGTGATAGGAAGAATATAATGGAGTAGAAAATTGACCTATGAGGGCCTAGTTCTTAAAGCACAGTTTTTAAACCTGGTCTCTCAAAAGATCTGTGGACAGATTTAGGGTGCATCTGTCAACTCAAATGGGAAAAAAAAATTACATCCTATTTTCATTAACCTCTAATCTCTAACTAAAATAATAACAATAGCTAGCACTTATATAGTGCTTTAAAGTTCGAAAAGCATTTTACATATGTTAGCTCATTTGAAATTCAGCATTTTATTCAATTATAAATTTAAGCAATAAACATCATTCTAGGGAATCCATAGGTTTCACTGGCTTGGCAAAGAGATCTATGAAACAAAAAAGTTAAGAACTAATGATTTAGAGTAAGCCCAGAAGCCTATATGTTCTATAATTTCTTATGCTTTAATAAAAATACCTCAGTTTGTTTAAGAATTCCTTTATCATTGGGCACTCATTTTATTTTTAGTTCTTTGCTACCACAAAGAGGGTGCTATGAATATTGTGATGTATGTACATACATATGTATGTATGTGTGTGTGTGTATATATACATATATATTTATACACTCTTTCCATATGTTTCTGTCCATCTTGGGATATGTACCTCTCTAATTTAAAGGATATGGGCCTTTTAGTCACTTTTTCTCTATAATTTCAAATTGGTTTACAAAGTAGTTGGATCAATTCAGAGCTCCACCAACCTCCAACAAATGTATCTGTTTTTTCAGTCTCCTACCCTGCAACATTGACTCTTTACATCTTTTGTTATCTTTGCCAATTTGTTTAGTCTGAGATAAAATATCAGTTATTTCAATTTGTCTTTCTTATTAACTTTAGATAACTTTTCTTATGGTTATTAATAATGCACAATTCTTTTGAGAACTGTTTGTCCATACTTACCTACTTATTCACTGGGAAATATACTTAGATATAAAACCATTATCTGAGATATTTTCTGTGAAGATTTTTCTCCTGAATCATCAGTTTCTCTTCTCATTTCTAGCTACATTGATTTTGTTCATGAGTTTTTTTTAATTTCCTATAATCAGAATTGTTTTTGTTTTTTCTGATATACTTGACCTCTTGTTTGGTTAAGAATTTTCCCCCAAGTCATAGCTATGAGAGGTACCTCCTTCTAATTTCCTCTAATTTTTTAATGATGTGCCCCTTTATATTTGTCATATCTTTATGTCATCATGGAATAATTTCTAAACCTAATTTCTACCAAGTGGTTTTAAAGTTTTACTAGAAGTACTTACCAAAAGGAAAATTATTTCCCAAGTATGCAAAAACAAAAACCTATTGAATTTGATTGTTTGATTCTTTTTTATCTAATCTTCTACTTATCTCCTTTTCAATATTTTAAAACTAGCATCCAATTGATTATTATTTAATAATATAGTTGGGGACTTGGGAGTACTATTTCTTCTTTAATCCTACTTCTTTATATCATTTCCATTGATACTCTAATTTCTAAATTCTGACTGATAATTCTAATTTGGTCTTCCAAATTAATTTCATTATTTTATCTAGCTCTAAAAAATAACTCCTTGATAATTTGATGGGTATAACATGAGTATTAAACTGGCATTATATCCATCTGCTACACATACAGTATTTGCAATCTAGGGGAACAATGCTCTCTTAAGACTTCAGAAAATCCACTTCCCCTGGTTGCTTTAAAAGAGAGGCTAATAGCTGACTCTCAGCCAGTTTAACTCCCTCCTCTCCAAGTGTTTGTCATACAATTGTGAATAGTGAACATATTGAGTATACCTGAGCTATCATCATTCTTCTCCAACTATCTCTTGGACATTTTGAACTGAATGTCCTATGGCCACCTCACAGTCAGCATGTCTAAAACAGAACTTAGTCCCCTCCAAATCTTCCCCCTTTCCAAACCTCTTATTGCTGTATAATGTGCCAGTCACACTTAGCCCCACAACATCAATGTCATCCTAATATTCTCACTCTCCAATACACACTCCACCTGTTCAATACATTACCAAATAAGACTTTTAACTGGTCTCTCTCCCTCAAAGTTCTACCCACTGCACTCTATGCACCATTAAGCCGCCAAGGTGATTTTTCTAAACCACAGGTGGGACAAGTCTCTTGTGGCTCCCTATGAGCTGGGGAAGGAAATGACAAATCACTCCATTATTTTTGACAAGAAAATCCTAAATGTGGACAACAACATTAGCATTGGCTACTGGGCAAGGATATTACATTTCCAATACAGAGAACTAAATTAATGTTGATGGATGGCCTAAATTGTAACTCATGTGGGACTTGGGCTTAAGACCTGAGTTTGAATCCTACCTTTCTAGCTGTGCGACCCTGGGCAAGTCACTTAACCTTTCTATGCCAGTTTTCTTATATGTTAAATAAGAACAACATGTAAACATGTGAAGCATTATATAAATGGGGTTATTTCCAATATTCTTCTTCCATCATTGAAGAAACACAAGATTGAGGACCTTTGTGTTTTACATCTTTTTTTTTTTTTTTTTTGCAGGGGGTATATAACTTTCCAAGTAACATCTCATGCTACTCCAGTCTCTAGGTGACCGTCCAGGTTGACTGAATGGAAGTTGGACTCTCCAATACCCCTTTCCCTACGGAAGAATGTCCAGGCTGAGGGGTAAGGGACACGAAGGGGTAAGCATGTGATGTCATGCGGAGGGAGAGGGAGATGACCTCCAAAGAACCTGCAGACTTTTCTGCCTGTGCCCAGGTACCACCTGCTCTGCCCTGGCACAGGACCGCGGGAATCTTGCAAGTCAGCTTGGAAGGGAGGAAAAGGAGAAAGAAGGGGAAGACAGGAAGAGGGGAAAAGGGAAGGGAGAGGAAGGCTTGGAAGAAAAAGGAAAGGGGGGAAGGGAGGGGAGAGGAGGGAGGGGATGAAGCACGGCCAGGTCCACATGGGGAGGGAGGGGAGAAGAAGGGGACGGGGGAGGAAGGAGGCGAAAGGGGAGGGAGAGAAAAAGAACAAAGCGGGGAGAGAGGAAGGAGAAGAGAAGGGAAAGGTAGGAAGGACAGGAGGAGGAGGAGAGAAAGAGAAAGAGGGCAAGAGGGAGGAG
>CM053770.1:156461779-156587674 GCA_028658325.1 Potorous gilbertii
AGCATGAAAAGTGGTCAACACCTTGCTAAAGGAGACCCAAAAAATGCTGAAGAAAATAACACCTTGAAAAGTAGGCTAACTCAATTGGCAAAAGAGGTTCAAAAAGCCAATGAGGAGAAGAATGCTTTAAAAAGCAGAATTAGCCAAATGGAAAAGGAGGCTCAAAAGCTCACTGAAGAAAATAGTTCTTTCAAAATTAGAATGAAACAGATGGAGGCTAAGGACTTTATGAGAAACCAAGAAATCACAAAACAAAACCAAAAGAATGAAAAAATGAAAGATAATCTGAAATATCTCACTGGAAAAACAACTGACTTGGAACTGACCTGGAAAATAGATCCAGGAGAGACAATTTAAAAATTATGGGACTACCTGAAAGCCATGATCAAAAAAAGAGCCTAGACATCATCTTTCATGAAATTATCAAGGAAAATTGCCCTGATATTCTAGAACAAGAGGGCAAAATAAATATTGAAAGAATCCACTGATCACCTCCTGAAAGAGATTCAAAAAGAGAAACTCCTAGGAACATTGTGGCCAAATTCCAGAGTTTCCAGATCAAGGAGAAAATATTGCAAGCAGCTAGAAAGAAACAATTCCAGTATCGTGGAAATACAATCAGGATAATATAAGATCTAGCAGCTTCTACATTAAGGGATCGAAGGGCGTGGAATAGGATATTCCAGAAGTCAAAGGAACTAGGACTAAAACCAAGAATCACCTACCCAGCAAAACTGAGTATAATAGTTAGGGGGGAAAATGGTCTTTCAATGACATAGAGGACTTCAAAGCATTCTTGATGAAAAGACCAGAGCTAAAAAGAAACTTTGACTTTCAAACACAAGAAGGAAGAGAAGCATGAAAAGGTAAACAGCAAAGAGAAGTCATAAGGGACTTACTAAAGTTGAACTGTTTATATTCCTTCATGGAAAGACAATATTTGTAACTCCTGAAACTTTTCAGTATCTGGGTAGTTGGTGGGATTACACACACACACACACACACACACACACACACACACACAGCACAGAGTGAATTGAATAGGATGGGATCATAGCTTAAAAAATGAAATTAATCAGCGAGAGAGAAATATATTGGGTAAAAGAGGCAAGCAAAAAACTTTTTAGTGGAGGGAAAAAGAGGGGAGGTGAAAGAAAACCATGAAGTTTACTCTCATCACATTCGACTAAAGGAAGGAATAAAATGCACCTTCATTTTGGTATGAAAACCTGTCTTACAATACAAGAGAGTGGTGGAGAAGGGGATAAGCAGAGTGGGGGGGATGTTGGAAGGGAGGACAATGGGAAGAGGGAGCAATCTGAAGTTAACATTCTTGGGGAGTGACAGGATCAAAAGAGAAAATAGAAGCAATGAGGGGCAGGATAGGAGGGAGAGAAATATAGTTAGTCTTACTCAACACGACTATTACGGAAGTCATTTGCAAAACTACACAGATATGGCCTATATTGAATTGCTTGCCTTCCCAAAAGGGATGGGTGGGGAGGGAGGGATGGGGAGAAGTTGAAACTCAAAGTTTTAGGAACAACTGTTGGGTATTGTTCTTGCAACTAGGAAAGAAGAAATGCAGGTAATGGGGTATAGAAAGTTATCTTGCCCTACAGGACAAAAGAGAAGATAGGGATAAGGGAAGGAAAGGATGTTAGAAGGGAGGACAGATTGGTGATAGGGGTAATTAGAATGCTCAGCGTTTTGGGGTGGTGAGAGGGGAGAAATGGGGAGAAAATTTGGAACCCAAAATTTTGTGGAAATGGATGTTGAAAACTTCAATAAATAAATGTAAAAAGAAAAAAAATAAAAATAAATTTCATAATCACTCAGCTGGTTTAAGCCAGCTCATGCATGCCACTGACTTTAGGTCACAATTCAGCTAAATGGAGACCAAACACAAAGTCTTACACAACTAACCCTATTCTCTTTGGAAAATTTATTGCTTCCTTTGTGTTTATAATGCCATTCTAGACATTGTATAAAAGTTTTAAAAAATCCAATCTTAACATTCCAAAAAGGAATTCAGCCACAATGGATTCAGCCACAGCAAGATATTTGTGCCAGAATCTTAAAAGAGAGCAAAAGATATGCAAACTCACAAAAAGGAAGCTTTTCCCTTTGGTGTATTCTTTTATTTCTCATTTTATAATGGAATTGCAATTAAATTTTATTCATCTTAGGCAATACCCAAGCTGTTTGATCTCATTCCATGATGCTGCTTGGCTTCAAAAAGAATCATGGTGGCAAGACAGTTTTGTGTGTGTGCGTGCGTGTGCATATGTGTGTGTTCATATCTGTGCATGGATGGGTGGTCCAAATTTCCTGCTGAAGCAGCAGAAGAATAATCCTGCAATACCATCAAATAAAAAATAATAATAATTAATGCCTTGTGTTGCCCCTTTTATCTATGCAGCTCAAAAGACTTTGTAGGCATCAGCTCATTATTTCTTAGGCCATCAGGAAGAACATGTTTAGAAGGCATCACATCAGAAATTAGAGTATCACACAGAAGAGAGAAGAACCCCCATGACTAAGGGAAGGAAGCTGGCTCCATATCATCCTTTGTGAAAAAAAAGGAGGTCAATTAAAAGGACTATCCTAGAGGTTCTTCTGTCTTAGAGAGATGATGTACAAATGCAGCAATCTTCCTATTGTCCTCCTAATAACGTTCTTAGCCATTCATTGGATGCTGTAGTTAAATTCTGATAACTGGCTATTTAAAAAAACTATCTTTTAAATGGATCAACAGAGTCCTTGGAGGGGTTACAGGACAAGTCTTTTTACCATGGCCACTTGTAGTATATAAATCTTTTATTTATTTCTTCCATCCCAAATGGATACAGTACCATTACGCTGGACAGCTAGGAGGTGCAATATCCATCGCTGGGCCTGGATTCATCTTCCTGAGGTCAAATCTGGCCTCAGATACTTACTAGATATGTGATCCTAGGGAAGTCACTTAACCTTGTTTTCCTCAGTTTCCTCATCTGTAAAATGAGTTGGAGAAGGAAATGGAAAATCACTCCAGCATCTTTGCCAAAAAACTCCAAATGGGGCCACGAAGAGTCAGACATGACTGAAAAACAGCTGAACAACAATTGTTACACAAAAAGAAAAATAGTGGGGTGGAACCATTGGCCCTCTCCCTTCTTTCTAGATTTTGGGGGGAAACAAGTATATTTTTTGAGTTTAAAAAAGCCTTCAAAAGACTCCTACAAAAAGTCAACTATGTTTGCTCATTGACAAAGCAGTTCTGACTTTAGAAATAGAATGTCTGTGGTGAAATTTTAATGTCACTAATAAAATAATTAATTATTAGCAATGATTATAAAGTCATAGACTTGGATCCAAAACTCAAACTGCACAGAAGAGACAGTAGTTTTAATAGAAAAAATGTGGGACAATGTAGGGACCAGGGCTTTAGTGAGCTATGAGTTCAGTATCAGTCATCAATGAGAGTTTAAACCTTATTGCATAAGCAACCATTACCCATGGAAGGATTTTAAGGAAAGAAACATGACCAGACATACGAATAAAGTTTGGCTGATTGAATGATGAAAGATGACTTGAAGGGTCTTCAGTGTAGACTGGAAAAAACTGGTAGGAAGCTGTTGTAATCATTCGGGCAAATGGTAATGAAAGCTAATAGCCATTGATGGAGGCAGCAGGAATTCAGAGCAGGAAACGAATGATGATTAATAGAACAGACGTAGTAGAATAGACATAGAATTGACAGAACATTGTATATTCTATTAAATATCCTACAGTGCTGAGCACAAAAGCTTTCCTGTAGCTTTCCTAATGGGTATATCCCCTCCCTCAAGGTCTCAAAAAGAATTTTGTTTGAACATCTCATACAGTTGTAAAGCATGACTGTACTCCTGCGTGAAGGATGGCACGATTCTCTCTCTACGTACTCTAGGCTTTTCCTACTGAATTCCTACTCATCCTGTAAAGTTCCTTTCCCATTCTAATTCCTCCATGAAGTCTTCCATGATTTCCCCCAAATGATCATGATCTTTTCTTCCTAGAACCTCTAAAATAACCTTGTTTTTTTAACCTTGAATGTGCCTTTTTCATATTTTATCCCATATAATAGTTGTCAAAGAAACATAGCTCCATGTCAGGTTCAGGATCATGTTTATTAGAGTCACATTTTCTTATTTCATGCAGCCATGAGGAGAACATAGTGACAATGTAGCACTTTTAATAACCAACAAGGGCAAGTAACTTCTATGCATTCTCAAGACTAATCAAGGTAGCTGTTTTAATTTAAACACATATGTATAGCACCTATATTACAAACTAGGATAGAATTGTTATTTTGATGAACTGTGAGACTCTTCATAGTGTTAACTAGAAAGGACATAACACATATTCTCAAGGACCTCTGATGTGGGACCTTAACAGTTTACAACTCCTAAAAACCTTCTTGCTAAAAAATCTCTTGTCACAGCTTTCAAACCAGAGTTTTAATTTTAATGAATACTTTTCTCCTCTCCTTTCAATTAGTATGTACATAATGAACATTCACTGCAGGATGAGGTCTGTCCTATATGCTTCTGCATAGTTATTTCCATTAGCCACAATATCTCATTTAGATGGTAGCTCAGAGGCCATAGGATCCAAATCATGCCTGAACTCTTTAAGAACCCCATTGGCAGTATTCACAATCATTGGTCATCCATCCTGTTTTGCAAAATTTTAGTGAGGGGTAACCAACTACTTGCCAAAGTAGCTTATTTGGTTTTCAGATAGTTGTATTTATTAGGAAATTTTAACTAAAACCTGTCCCTCTGCAACTTTCACCCATTGACATTTTCTAATCCTGCTTCTAAATGACAGACTTAAGTACTTGAAGACACCTCTCAGGTTCTCTTCTACTCTTCAAACCATCTCAATCTTCTTTAGTCGAACATCATATGGCCTGATCTCAAGGCCCCTCACCATCTACAGAATGCTCTCCCGCTTATCAACAATTTTCTTATAACATTGCATTCAACTCTAATTGTAATTAGAGTTGGACTGACCAGGACTAAGTATAAAAAGACTACATCACTTCATTCTGAACCCTATGGAAGTCATACAAAAGAGCTCAAATCTTATGCCTTTGTGTTTAGACATTGTGTTTTTCCATTAAAATAAAAATATCCTAGAAAAGGGTTATACATTAAGCCATTATCAGACATTTAATTATGTATCATTTCAAGTTTAGTTAACAGTTCCCTGATGAAATAAGTAACAGGACAGGGAAATACTGATGTGCAGAGGTAAAGATAGATCTAGAACTTGGAAGAGAATACACGGACAGTGAGTCTATGGAATGTTCCCCTCATCAGCCCTTGATATCCAAAGGCAATGAGAGGCAGGGGTGGGGAGTGTGGAGGAGGGACAGAATAAGCATTTATGTAGTGCCTACTATGTGCCAGGCTCTGTGATAAGAACTTTACAAATATCATCTCACTTGATCCGCACGACAACCCTGGAAGGTAGGTGCAGTTATCATCCTCATCAAACAGTTGAGGCAGCTGAGGCAAACAGAGGTTAAGTGACATGCCCAGAGTCACACAGCTGGTAGGCATCTGAGACTGGATTTGAACTCAGTCTTCCTGATCCCAGACTCAGTGCTCTATCCACTCTACCACCTAGCTGCTCAGTGTTCTTCTATTTGGGGGAGGGGAGAAAGGAGGGGATTGAGAATGGGAACAGGGCACCCCAAAAGAAGGAAAAAGGTCAGTGAGAGGGCAAAGACAATTCTTTCACCATTTTGCCCAGGGCTAGCCTTGTTCATGGTTATAATGCTTCCTCTCTCCGGTAGTTCTGGCCGTCCTAATAAAATTCTCATTAGCATGTATTAGGCCTTTATTGAATCATAAGCAAGATGTAGGAAACTGGTTAGGACTCCCTCTGCTATGATTTCAGACAAAGGGTGAGGGAAATGTCTTCATTCTAGGTTCCCTGATATCTTTCTGGAATCTACTGGGATTTTGAGAATTGGGAATCTCATAGCATCTCTTGCACTCATATTCCATAGGCCTTTCAAAGTTGAACTGAAATCAATATATTTGCTTCTCTCCTAAGCTTGAGCAAGACCCTCTGATTTGCAAGAGATCGACAGGGACTTCCCTAGAGAATGGTGGCTGTAGAACTGGAATAGGCGTGTCCTCCTGGCATGTGTGTGTGTGTGTGTGTGTGTGTGTGTGTGTGTGTGGTGTGTTTTATAGCTGCTCTAGGAACTTGGGTGATGGCCTTCTCTTTACCCGCCCATTTGGGGAGAGATTAAAGCCACTGAGGTTGGTTGTCCCATTCTTAATTATTGAAAACTACATCTTCACTGCCATTGACGCCTCAGCTAGCAGACAGGACACAGGAAAGGTAAGTTCAAATTATGGCTTATGAATCTAGATATTCTGAATTCTCCTGGCTTGGCGCAGGGGGTGGGGAGAGAATGGGTGAGAATGTGGGGAGAGAATGTAAAATACATACATACACATATATGTATATGTATGAGTCTCTTTATATACATATGTGTATAGGTATACATACATAGATTAGATAGATATATAGCAGTTCTCAACCGAAAAGTATTATCTTTCCCCAAAGGAACATGAAATTGTTTTCAGATTGGTCTTGATACTGTCATAGCTGAGACTTCCTAAGAACAGGTACCAAATCGTATACTTTTAGCTGAGCCTACACTGACATTTAACAAATATGAATTGAATTGTACCCAGATGAAAAATTATTGATATATTTTAGAAAGCCTCTCTCACAAATCACAGATGGTGTGATCACCAGAAACTTCAAGCAGTATTGAAAGTACTTCTATGATCTCCAATTATTGTCAGGAAGATGAACAAGGAGTAAAGCGTAACAGGAAAACCAACCCAGGTCCAAAGATTCTCCTTCACATTTTGTGAAAGATTCAAGGTTTTGTGTAACATTCAATAGAACAAACTCAGTGAAAGGCATGACATGGATATGATCCTGTTAAGTTGAATCCATCAATGAAATCTTTTTTTGGTTTCCCATTTGAAAGGGATGGATCCTTGTCATTTGGGGACATTTTTCTCTTTCCAGTCATTGCCATCACATCTAAATAAGTTTTGGAATATTATGTGATATTATATTTGACTGTCTGTAGGTGAAATGCCTACTCTTTGTTCCAGAGCATGCTTTACCTTTTGGAGTCTGGTTGCTTTTTCACATATTTGTTTTCCTAGCAGAAGAAAAGATTAAGCTAAGTCAATATAAATACTTTTCAACCTTGGTTCTCTCCCTGATGATTTTTAAAACTTTCACTTATTCGCTCACACATTGTTGTTGTTTTTAGTTTATTAATAGAACCCATGACTAACTAGCAACCATTCTTTGGGGGTGGAGAGCAATGCTATGTCTCCCTCAAGTTTGATCGTCTACATGTTTCTGCAGGATTCTCTGAGAAGAATATTCCAGTTGGTGCCACTTAGGTGTCACCATGTCTTTGGACTGCTTTGAGACCACCAATGACTACTATCTCCTCTGTAACACTGAAGAAGCATGGGGCATTGTTCTTGAGTCGCTAGCAGTCATAGGAATTGTAGTAACAATTCTGTTCCTCCTGGCACTTCTCTTGCTCATGTATAGAGTTCAAGACTGCACTCGATGGAGCATCCTTCCCACCCAGTTTGTTTTCCTCCTGAGTGTGCTGGGTCTCTTCAGTCTGACCTTTGCCTTCATCGTCAGACTCAATCTACAGACTGGGCCTGTGCGCTACTTTCTCTTTGGTGTCCTCTTTGCTCTCTGTTATTCCTGCCTCCTGGCCCATGCTTCTAATCTGGTGAAGCTTGTCCGAGGGAGAGGCTCCTTCTCATGGTCAACATTACTGGGCATTGCTATTGGAGTCAGCCTGTTACAGGTCATCATTGCCATCGAGTATGTCACCCTCATGATGAAACGAGGTCCAATGTTTATATATATGACCACAAATCAACTCAATGTAGACTTTGTTGTGCTTTTGACCTATGTTCTCTTCCTGATGGCCCTAACCTTCTTTGTATCCAAAGCCATCTTCTGTGGCCCCTGTGAAGCCTGGAAGTGCCATGGTACATATATCTTCATCACGATGGTCTTCTCAATTATTATCTGGGTAGTATGGATCACCATGCTCTTAAGAGGTAACCCCCAACTACAACAGCAGCCCAGATGGGATGATCCAGTTATCTGCATTGCCCTGGTTACCAATGCCTGGGTCTTCTTACTGACATACATTGTGCCTGAGTTCTACGATCTCTACTGTTCATGTAAGCAGGCCAATGTCTTCCAAGCTCCAACCTACCAACAGAGCTTCAAACTGGAAACTCAGGATCTTTCTCGAGGTGAATAACATATACACCTTTTGTACAATGGGGAGGTGGTAGAATGAACTGGTTGACTTTAAGAAATAGGCATATTTGAGGTGAGTTTTAAGAAAGAAGGTGAATCAGCAAGGCAGACATAGAAATGAAGGTGCTTGGAATTATTTAATAAATGTAGACAAAAAAAATCAATTCCTTCAAAATACAGAAAATCATATGGAGGAACCAAAAAGGAAGTGAATCACTGGCACTAAGTGAGCAGAGTTTGACTTTGAGTGTATGTGGATAGCTATCTAAAGCAGATGGTCTTACCAGATTTCAAATCAAGCTTGAACAGTGCAACTGTTGTGACATAGAATGACAAGTCAGCTACATTGGCTATTTAATGAAAACATCAACCTAGAAATAAGTTAAATTGAATTGAACCAAATAAAATGTATTGCACCTATGTTGACTGTGAGCTTTATGCAACTAATTTTAAATATATCTTTATTAAAAAGTTATAAGACCCAGAGTCTTCTATAGATCTAATCTTTTGAAATGGAGTCTGTGAGAAGGCATTTGGCATTTCAAACCCCATAAATTATTGCTTAAAAGGAAGAAAAAAGTTTCAACCATGGTCTCTGCATAAAAAATTCTTAATAGGTGAACCTTACTGGGGGAAAAGATAACTTGTGTGGGTCACATTTTCTGTCTATTCCAGAGGATGTTATTGTCCTTTGATTTAAGATCAAGCTGCCTGTTTATCTTTTCCTGAGGGATAAGTCCAGAAATGTGGTACAGTGGAAAGAGTACTGACTCTGGAATCAAAGGGCCTGTGTTCAAATCCCACTCCCTATGTTTTCTGCCTACTGGACCTTAGACAAGTTACATAAGCCACTTGAACCTCAGAATTTTTACCTTTAAAATTAAGGCTGTTGGACTCGATTTTTCATAGAACTTAGACTCTGTGGCAAGATTGCTTAAGACATTCCAGTTCACAGAAAACCAGAAGCCCTGCAACTTCTTTGGGAATTTGGGGGCTGATGATGCATAGTCTAAAGTGCTACTGCTTAGCCCCAATTTTCATTTCTCAATGAGAAATCCATTTATTACTGGTGAGTTCATAGAATGCAAACCTCCAAGACATGCAATTTAATTACTTAATATCTTGTACAGCTCATCACACTCAAACAATGACTGATAAAAATCTTCCCTTGAACATATGGAGGCACCAATTTATGAAATTGTAGGTGATGCTTCCTAAAAATTGTTTTAAATCCATAGCTCATTATAAATAAAACTTCAAAATAAGCCCTATTCATACTAGTCTATTAATTAGTATCAGGTCAATTTAATAAGCCTCCCACACTAACACTGTACATTACTCATTTATAGTGTAACTATAGTAAAACAAACTAGAAAAAGGGCTTTGCTCCATCCAAGTACAACAGCAACAAAACAAATCTGAAGTTCATGATGGCTAAACTGATGATGAGAAAACAGCATAGCATTGACTTGTTTACTTTTGCTTTCTTAAAAAGCAAGCACTTGAATGGGAGTGTAGCACATGATAACAGAAGATCCTTTCATTGTGTCAATCCATCACAAGACTACCCGGTCAAGTTTTAGGATCTACTAATGAGACATATGGGAAACTTGGAAAGAGTTTAAAGGAAATCATAAAGATGAGTAAGGAGTTGGACCAGGAAACCTATGAAGAATGGTTAAGGCAATAAATCTCAGAATGGGAATCTTGAGCAACATAGGACATTTTCAAAGGCAATGTGCTTTTCCAAATCTCGCATTTCTAAATTAGAATCTTATTGTATTTAAGATATCTAGAGAGATGTTAGAGAATTTACTAAATATTTATTTAATATGTTCTAGGAACCAAGTTAAATGCTAGGGCTATCTACAAATAAGATAATCTTTATCCTTAATGAGCTTATATTCTAGTGGTGGGAAGACAACACATAAAAGAAATACTGGAAAGATAGTGGGGTTGGGGAAGGAGAGAAGGAATGCTAATGGGGGTATGCTGGGAAAACTATAAGAAGTGGTCTGGTGACCTGGTTCCTAGCTAGAGAAGGCAAAAGGCTCTCCTATCAGGACCAGGGGAAGTTAGGAATGGTTTCTTAGGTTCTGGAGAGGTTGAAACAGTCTGAGTGAGTCCATGGTGGAGATACTACAGGAAATGACATGGTGTCTTGGTTCCAAGACATACACTAATAGTTTAGAAGTCAGATGAACTGAGATTTAAATTGTTCATACAAGGCACAAAACCCTTTGAATAATTGCCATAATAAAACTTAGAAAGTGTCTACTACCACTGACCAAACAATTTCACAATTGCCAGAATGATTTTCTTCATGGTTGGATGAAAAGTAATTGATACATTATCACATAACCATGCTTGTGCTTATAAACTTTAAGGAATTTCTCCTTTCCTTCAAAATAGATTCCTCCCCCAGAAGGATAATTCTCCTATTATATACTCTTTCTTCTCTCTGGATTTTTGTGATACTGCTTTCTCTCGATTCTCCTCTTACCTGTCAGGCTATGACCTCTCAGTTTCCTTGGCTGCACCTTCATCCATGTCATACCCTCTAATGGTGGACATCCTTCAAGGCTCAGTCCTATTCTTTCTTTTTTTTTTTCTATCTCCTTTGATGATACCTGGGTCCAAACGAGATCTTTTTCCTTTTTTAAAAAATAATTTATTTATTTCTAGTTTTCAACATGCACTTCCATAAGATTTTGAGTTTCAAACTTTCTCCTCCTCTATTTTCTCCCCTCTCCCCAAGATGGTTTGCAATTTAATATAGGCTCTACTTATGCATTTATATTAAACATATTTTCACATTCATCATGATGTAAATAAGAATTAGAACTAATGTGAGGAACTGCGAGAAAGAAGAAACAAAACAAAACAACAAAAGAAAAGAAGAGCAAATAGTATGCTCCCATGTGCTTTCAGTTCTTTCTATGGATATGGATGGCATTTTTCATCATGAGTCTTTTGTAGCTGTCTTAGATCCTTGCATTGCTCAGAAGAACTAAGTGTAAAGTCAGTCATCACACAATGTGTTTGTTACTGTATACAATGTTCTCCTGGTTCTGCTCATTTCACTTACCATAAATTCATATAAGTCTTTCCAGATTTTTCCCAAGTCTGCCTGCTCATCATTTCTTAGAGCACGATAGTGTTCCATTACATTCATAAACCACAACTATATATGACAACAGTCATTCTCCAATTGATGGGCATCCCCTCAATTTCCACTTCTTTGCCATCACAAAAATGACTGCTATAAATATCAAATAAGATCTTTTTGCAGACAATCCCCATGTTTATCTATCCAGCCCTATATTCTCTTCTGATGCCCAATACTACATCTTCACCCACATTGTGAACATTTCAAACCGGACACCCTGTAGTCATCTCAATCTCAACATGTCCAAAATAGAAACTAGCTACCCCACCCCCCCCAGCCTACGATGCCACCACTATCCTGCAAGATTCTTAGGTTCACAATGTCAGCATCGTGCTTGATTCCTCACTGTCCCTCAACCCATATAGCAAATCTGTTGATAAATCCTGTCATTTCTTCCTTTTCAACTTCTCTCCTATGGGTCCCCCTTCTTTCCACTCACATAGCCACCTAGTTGAGGCCTTATCACCTCTCACTTGAACTGTTACTATGAAAACATATGAAATATATGAACATATGTTACATATGAAAGAGTTATATGAATTTATAGTAAGTGAAATGAGCAGAACCAGTGCCTTCTAATGGGTTTTCCTACCTTGTCTCTTTCCTCTTCAATCCAAATTCCATACAACTGCCAAAATGATTTTTCTGTCTATAGGTCTGACCATGTTACCCTCTCTGCTTAGTAAAGCCCAGTGGTTCCCTACGACCTCCAGGATTCAAATTAAAGTCCTCAAGATTTTAAAACTCTTCCCAGTCTGACTCCTTCCTACATGTCACATTCTTCTCATTCTACCTCCCCGTCCATTCACTTCATGGTCTAACTGTACCAGCTTGTTTGCTCTCCAATCTCTGGGCCTTTGCATCAGCTTCCCTCAGGCTTGTAATATTCCCTTTCCACATCTCTACCTCCTGACATCCCAAGTTTATATCAAGACCTAGCTCAAAGACCACCAGTTTGAGGCCTTCCTGGTGCCTTTTCCCCAAACCCCAGACACTTCCATCTTCCCTTTTGAAGTTACTCTCCTTCTATGCTGGATGTATCTTTCATGCACCTACTTATTGACTGTCTGTCTCCCATTATTCTTTAAGGAACTCGATTTGCCTTTCTTTTGTGTTCCTATCACTTGTGCCTGACACATAGTAAATGCCAAATAAACACTGTTGATTGATTGATTATCTCTTTGCATGAACCATTATTAATAAGAAGGCTATTTATTAGGGCCTTCTAAAATGCTTTTTCAAATAATTCAACTTGACATTTAGTCAAGTAACTTTATTTAGTAATAGGAGGTATTTAGTAATGCAGTCATTATATATATACTACTTTAAGGTTTGCAAAACACTTTGCATGGTTTCTATTATTTGATCTTTACAAAACCTCTTTAAAGTAGCTGCTGTTCTTATCCCCATTTTACAGATAAGCTAACTGAGGCTAAGATAAGTAAAGCGACTTCCTGCATGATTAAGGTGGAGTAAGAGCTTTGGGTTTATGAAACAACACAGTAAAAATGCAGTAAGAGGACCGAAAATAAAGCAGGAAAGGGAATAAATAAAAGAATGAGACGTCAGGAGGATTTATACTTTTCTACTAGGCTTAGTATGGAGTCTAACTATAGAATGAGTTGGAGGGATGAGATCTTGAATTTCATATAATAAACGTTAATTAAATTGAGCATGAGTTCAAACACTGTGAAATGAGTCAATATTCATTCATTCAGCAGCCAATAAATATTTAAGGGCATTTCAAGGCACTGTTCTAGGTTCTAGGGAAGATCTGTACAAAACGTTAGTGAAATCCTTGTTCTCCAGGTGCTTAACATCCCATGCAGTTGATAAGGCTAGAACAAAATGAATACAAAAAAGGTGTACAAAAAAGTCTCATACTAGGGTGTAGTTATGGTCTTCATTTAATTATGAAATTAAGAAAGTCTCCACTTTTTATAAAGTAGAACAAAGCTATGATCAGAGCTGAAAGAATATGATGGCATGATTCATGGTCTGATCTGATGAAATCTGGTCCTCAATGAAAACTTATTCCCATGAGACAGTTCCCTCATCATGAGTCACATATTCATTGTATTTTCTGGGCTTTGAGAGTAAGAATCTGATACATTATATCATATCTGATAGTAGTAAAACTCGTTGCCAAAATCACTAAATAATGTTGGAAGGAAGGAGAACACTATATTCCTATTTTATTATTTTAACTTTTTAACATTTTTTTATCAGATTTTGACTTCCAACTTTTTCTTCCTCTCTCCTCCCAGTAAGCAATTTGATATAACCTGTCCATGAGCACACCATACTATCAAAGGGTCACAAATCTCAAGTTGGAAGAGCCCTCTAAGTCCACCATTTTACAGATGGGGAAACAGAGACCCAGGGATGTTAAGTGACTTGCCTAAAATCACGCAGATAGAAATCATTAGAGGAAGAATTTGAATCCAAATCATGTGACTCCAGAGCAAGTACTTTAAACCACCTGGTACATGGGTCAGAACCTTTTTCTAAAAGGATATTTTGTGAAAGAGATACCAAAAAACAAACAAACCAACAGTGGCTTAATTTTAGCAGCCTTCCTCATCATTTATTAACAATTTGTCTAGTCAAGCACAGTATTTCTCTTGACCATATACCAAACTAGTTCAATTCAATAAGCATTTGTAAGTACTTAGTAATTCCCAGGCACCATTGAGAATACAAAACAAACCAAAAGAATCCCTAATCTGAAGAATCTTACATTCTCCTGGTTGTATGATGCATCGTTGGATGTCCTTATCCTAAATATGAAGTAATAAACCACAAGTATCCTTGCAAATAAGCACCCTACAATTCACCTTTTTAAAAAAAAAATATCAACCTCCCTTCTTCCCAAGTTAAATTTTCCTTACTAAAGCGCTCTCTTGGCTTGAAGGCTAGAAGAGGCTATTTGTAGATCACTGGGTCTCCTGGTGGTTCTAATACGATATTTTTTAGAGTGATTGATGCTAACCCAGTGCATCTTTGGCTTTCAGCCCGAGACAGTGATGGAGCTGAGGAAGATATAGCGCTAACATCATGTGGTACCCCTATTCATCTACAGGTAAATGTGCTCTCCTAATTTCACTAACAGAGGAGAACAGTTCAGTATCAATTGGAGCCTTTACATTTCATTTTTAATGTGCTCTGTGCATGCAAGAGAGATAAAGGTCACAACCAGATGAAGAGAAAACAGCATCAAATTTAGGGCTCTGCAGATCCAGGGCAATTCTTAGGGGCTACAGCAAGAATAAATCACACACTGTGCATCTTGTTCTTTCCCTTCCAACATTTCTAACTAGGGAATATCAAGTTAAATTATAATCAACTGAGGCTTTGAAGGAGAAAATACGTTATTAAATATTAAGTTGGGGGGAAGGATATTCTCACTCTGTTGCCTTTGTAATGGAGGAAAATTATTGTTTTATTGAACTCAAGTGTTGTTGAGTTGTTTCAATTATATCTGATGCTTCGTGACTCCGTTTGGGGTTTTCTTGGTAAAGATACTGGGGTGTTTTGCCATTTCCTTCTCCAACTCCTTTTACAGATAATGAAACTGAGGCAAACAGGGCTAAATGAGGTGACACAGATATTAAGTGTCTGATGTCAGATTAAAACTCATGAGGATGAGTCATCCGGATTCCAAGCCCAGCACTCTGTCCTCTGTGCCACCTAGCTGCCCATGTTGAATACATACACACATACATACCTAAAAACAGACATATATATGAAGGCAGTTATGGTTTTAATTTGATTCTGAAAATCTCAATTTGTTTATAAATTGAAAAACAACAATCACACAGGAAAGAACTAGAAACTTCTTAATTTGCCTGGAAGCCAGTCCTCTCCCACCAGTTTTCTTCTTAAGTTATTATCTCTAATCTGGCAACCTGGCCTTCTCTCCTTCCAAGACATTGTACTAAGGCAATACTATTAATTTGCGATATATTAGCAAATTTCATTTTAGATAAGGGCAGGAGATATAAAAATAATAATAAAACAATAATTATTATTAACAAACTAGCATTTATGTAGCAATTTAAGGTCTACAAAGTGGCTTACAAATATTATCTCATTTGACCCCCTAACAGTACTGGCAGGTAGATTTATACTATCCCCATTTTTCAGATGAGGAAACTGAGACTAGAGAGATTAAGTGACTTGCCCAGGACCACACAGCTAGTAAGTGTCTAAGGCTGAATTTGAACTCAGTTCTTTCTTACTGAAGGTCCAGTATTCTGTCCACTATGCCACTTAGTTGCTCCAGGTAGGGAAAATTGGAGATAATTTCTATCCACCAGAAATCAATCCAACTCCAAAAAGGAAAAAAAAAAGCCTATGAGGAACATTTACACTTGAGGAAATGGGGAGAAAATGGAGAAAATCAAGAACCAGATGTAGGAAATTCCCCTTAGCTAATGTAGATGAACTGATCTTTCTGACATACTCACTGGGAACTGGTCTAATTTTACTTTAAAATGACTTTAGCAGCAGGGCATTGATATTTCATTTCTTGAAGGATGCCCTTTTTGTTTCTCACATTGAGTAAAGGAAATCTGACTCTCATTTAATCCAATAATTCTTTGACTTAGTTTCTAATTCCATGAATTAGTCATTGAAGAAACTTGCAAAAAGATCACTGTCAATGACTGAGGAGATTGGGAAGAAGGTGAGTAAGGCAATTTGGGAGGCAAGTTTGAATCTGTTTCCTCCTCAAAACCCCCAAACAACATTTGTAAGAGGAGACAAAACTGGGGGTTGTGTGCAGCACCCCATTCCCTGTGTTCATCTCTGAAGGCTGATAGAGACATTTATTCCTTTGTAGGCTGTTGATCCAAATCAAGAGTACTTCGTTCCACGAGTCAAAGTCAATATTCATCAGGATACAGGATCATAAAGGCAACAAGAAACAGAAATGAGGATTTGGGAAGAAAGACAGAAACTACTTGAGCATACAATGAATGGGCTGCAATGCAGATATCAGCGATGTAATTGAATTTCCAGAAATCACCATGTGAAGGAGACAACTACTTCTCCTTGCTTCTTTCCTGATGTACAAGGAGCCCTTTTAACAATTCTTCATGAAAAAAAATCATTTACATTATTAAAGAAATCATAACTTTGTTGCCTCTACTCTACCTTCACTGAGTCTCTCTTTCTTCATTTATTTTACTGAGAAATTCACCTTCCCAGTGTTAGAGTTAGCATTTGATTAATAGAATTTAGAGCAAGTAGTAGATAAACTTCCTTATTTTACTGACGAGTAAACCAAAGGCTGGAGAGGTAAAATGAATTGACAGCATGATCAATGAGTAGCAGAGTCAGAAACCAAACTCAGTTCCTCTGACTTCAAATGTAGTTCTCTTTTCATTATGTGAGGTTGTTTTGTGCTGGTGGACCCAACAGGCCCTTGTCTAAAAGGATTGGCATTTTCTTATATGGCAGAAAAGATGGGTCAGATTACACTAGAGAATCACCTCCTGTTTTCTTTTAACAGTATGACCCTAATTTTTACCTGAAGGAATCATAATATGTACTTAAAATTTTAGTGATCTCTTTATCATTCCCTTAGACCTTGGTAACCCAAACTTCATTGCCATGAATCTTTAAAGATTCTCCCTTAGTATGGCTGGCCAATACAACAGCAGACCTGGCATAAGGTCAGTGACTTGTCTGACGAATCAGTAACACCAAAAGCAGATGCAAGCCAATTTATACTTATAAAGAACTTTTTATAGTGAATATGAAAAGTCTTCTTGGCTTGGTGTTTCTAACACACATATGCCCTTTGAACTAATTATCATGCCTTCATGAAGTTCAACATGTGCCTTGGAGATTGGTTGATTTTGTTGAAAATAGCATTTATTTCCTTCTTTCTTATACGTTTTCAATATCCATTTCACTCTGGAATAAAATAATCAATAAAAATAATAATATATCACATATAACGCTTTTAAGTTTGCAAACTGCACTCTCTATATAATATTTCATAGTGTGAAATAGAGCATTGACTACTAAGGATCAAATGAGGTAATTTAATAAATTTAAATTTATTGAGCGCTTCTTGGTGAAAACTCTTTGGAAAAGAAGACAGATGTCTACAAATAAAATATTATTACTGTTAAAGTACAGCATGGGTTACTTAGTTGGGTAAAGAATCTCTGGTCAGAACTTTTGTTCATTTTGATTCAACAAACATTACTTGAGCGCCATGTTGCTTTGCTGTGCTAGGCTCATTGCTAGGTCCCGGAGGGAATACCTTGTGGACAACCTCAGTGGATTTATGATCTCACAATTCTGGGTATGCCTTCCAATAGTTTGGTTCACAATCTATCCAGGCGTTCACATCCTATGGGAACTGGGATACTTGTTCTGCCAATTTTTCTTGGTCAGGCAGAGGAAACAAAGATCAGCTCACCATGCTAGAAGCCTTCCTTGAGATCACTTGACATTAAGACAACACAGTTGTACATCAGGTACTGATCTCTTGGTATGTGACCAACCACCTCTTTTTCTGGTTAAGTGTTTAATCAATAATATCTTTTATAGGCCATTTCTCTTGTACAATTTGTCAGTAATGTGCTGTAGACTATTTACACTACTTATACCCTATGTGTTTCTTCATTGTCCTTTGGGCAACTTGCAGTTGTATTTGCACACTAATATCTCATACTTTGGGGAGGAGAGGAGGATTTGATGGTTCCTACAGTACAGGGAATTCTCAGCACATAACCTCCCTCCATAATTGCAGAGCGGCAATTTCTCTGTAACCAAAAGTATTAGAGTTGCCTGGTGAAGTGAAAAGTTAAATGACTTGCCTGTGGCCTCACTACTAGTCTGTACAATATATGAGGCACAACTTGTACCCAAGTATCCCAGACTTCAAGATCACCCTCTATCCACATTGTCAAGTTGCATCTACATCAGACGTATCAGTTATATCAGCCTATATATCAGAATATCAATTATAAAAATGGTGGACCTTGGTTGCAGGAAGAATCTTGAAATTCCTAAAGGCACAATTCAGTTTTCCAAATGCAATCATCCCACAGTTCGCCTCCTATTTCATTCTGACTGCAATCCACTTCAGTATCTTTACCAAGAAAACTCCAAATAGGGTCACAAAGAGTAGAACACACCTAAAGAGCAACAAAAACAGTTCATTTTCTAGTCAATTTTAATCAATCCAAGCATTTATTAAGTATCTGCTATATGCTAGGCACTGCAAATGTGTATATGTGTGTATGTGTGTATATAATATAAATGTACGTGTGTGTACATATATATATATATATATATATATATATATATATATATATATATATATATATACATGCATAGATACAGAGAAATAGAGACAAAGAGAAAAGGAGAGAAAGAAAAAGAGAGAAAGAGGGATTGAAGGGAACAAGTGCTGTGGCTGATAAAATAGGGCATGAATTAAGGAGGCATGCAGTGAGATCCAGTTGTGATTTGATAACAAAAATTTGTGATGGGCGCAGTTAGCATAGTGGTGTGACTCCCCCTACTTTCATTCAGCTGAACATGAGCAAAGGACATTATTTTGTCATACAGGATTGGGATGTAGCAAAGCATGACTGAGGGAAGGCTGATGGGGCAAGGATTTCTGAGAACAAAGGATGGCATAGTGTTGTTTTGGGTTAGTACAGGTTAACTGTAGTTTGAGATGGGGGAGTAAAGCCAGAGCATGTTAGAAGGTCAGGAAAGTATGAAAGGATAGATGTATTGGGGGGCTGTCGTCAAGCCCTGTGCCAAGTGCTTTATAAGTGTTATCTCCTTTGATCTTCACAATAATCCTAGGAAATGACTGCTATTATCCTTATTTTTAAAGGAGGAAACTGAGGCAAACAGAGGTTAAATAACTTGTCCAAGATCACGCAGCTTAAGTAAAAGTCTGAGGCCAGACTGAATTCAGGTCTCCTGAAAACTGTTGAACACCATGTATAGAACATACCTTAGCACTGTTACCTTAGAATATCCTAGAGTTGCCTTGAAAATAACATAATTGCATCTCTTTAAAAATTGTGTAACTTCCACTGTGAGTGAGGTTTTTTGTTTTGTTTTGTTTTTTATCCTATAAATCTCAACTTTTCCCTAATTCAGATGTGTGCTTGTTCTCCCTAATAATGTATAGGTAAATGTCTGCCTATAATTCCGAAAAGTTTTCTTCTCAGTTTAAAAAAATAACCATAAAGATGAAAGCCTTTTGTGGTCATTACTTACATGTACTTGAGGAATGAAGACATAAAATTGGGCAGAAAATGCAGTCACTGGTACTTACCAAATGATTTGCCCCTGTCCTAACTTATTCACAGGAGATTTCTGGTCAGAGGCAGGATTTGAGTTCTTGCCAGCAGCCTCACAGTTCATTTACTTTGACTCCTTTATTGCCTGTAAGGGCAGAAGAGAGGCAATATGGGTTATTGACTAGACTGTGAGTTCAGATCCTGCTTCTGACACACATTAGTTGTGGAAAAATGGACAAATCACTTAACTTCACAGTTCCTCAGTGGACTCTTCAGGTTGTAAGTTACAAAGATGTCCTCCAACATCTGATGAAGACGTTTCCATTTCAGGGGTTATTTGCATGGATGAAGTCAGAGATTTTGAATCAAAAAGAAAAAAAAGGAGATGATAAATATGCAAAGTTCAAACTACTTAAGTCTATGTCCAATTCTATTTTCTCTGTATTGATGACATTGCTTAAACCACCTATTACCAAAAGGAATAATTCAGAAGAGTGTAGTAGCAACAAACAAAATAGGTAAAATCCTTAAAAATAATCTATAAATACTTCTCCCCACATGGAGCTGGTTGCCAAGTTTTCTGCATCCTGCTCTCAAAACCTCTCTGAATCTATCACTTCCTTTCTATTTTTGTTGCTACCGCTCTCATCATTTGCATACTTGGACAATTTTGACAATATCCTAACCATTTTCCTTGCCTCTAGTCTCTACCTACTCCAATCCACCCTTCACATCTTTAACAAGATTAATCCTTATGTGGAGATCTTACCTCATTATTTCTTCGCTCAAGGTCCTTCAATGGTTCCTGGCTGGCTATGGAACAAGAGCTAAACCCCAAAACCTGACATCAAAACTAAGGATAAGCAAAGTAGGCTGCTACCTAGGGTACAGAATACTGGTGACAGGGTTATGTGCGTGGAGCAAAGGACAATATTTTCATATTACTCTTTTCTCTCTGTTATGTACGTATACATACATATAACTTAATGCCGTAAAATTCTGCTTTGCCAAGTATGCAAATATCTATTTTGTTACAAATCAAGATGCTTGACACTTCTGGTGACACACAGAAAACAACATTTTCAAATGTAGGGGGTGGGGTGCCATTTCAAAACTTTGTGTAGCATGAATGCCTTATTCTATCTTTCCCAGGCAAATATGGTTCTCCATTATCTGGCACCATCATACCTTTGCAGACTTATCATATATCATTGGATTGTGAGCTCCTCAAGGACAGCTTCTATCTTTTGTCTCTTTTTGTATTCCTGGTGCTTAACACAGTACTTGGCAGATTTGTGACTGTTCAGGCATTCAATTGCGTCCAACTCTTCATGACCCCATGAACTATACTGTCCATGGGTTTTGGGGTTGTTGTTTTTGTTAGGGTGGGGAGAGGAGTTTGATTTTTGGCAAAAATATTTCAGTGGTTTGCCATTTCCTTCTCCATGGATTAAGGCAAACAGAGATTAAGTGACTTACTCAGAGTCAAACAGCTTTGAACCTGGCATATGGTAGGCACAAATCAATTGTTTATTGATTGATATACCAAATATTCTTTTGGAATTATGTACAAAATGCTCTATTGTCTAGACAAATAGGATGACTTCCATTCCCCATTTATGTCCCATATTTTTCTGTCTTTGCCTTTGCCTTTGTTCATGCCTTTCCCTACACCTAGAATGTTCTCTTATTTCTGACTGTTGACATTTTCTTTAACCTTCAAGGACTTGTTTAAAAACTGTTCTTTCTAAGAAATCTCTCACTCTCTCTGTTTGTGGCATGAGAACAGTGGTGGACTCATGAGTAAAGAGGGTGACCTTGACTTTGACAACTGCAAGTTATGTGACCATAAGCAAGTTATTAAATCTCTCTGTGCCTTACTTTTTTCAGTTAATAAACATAAAATACCCTTCTCAAGTGAGGCTTGAATGGTACGTGGAGTTCTTTGAAAAGTTTAAAACATTATATAAATGTCAGCTATGATCTTTTCTTCTTCAGAGCACACATGTACTTTTCTTATATACTTATGCTCTATTATGTAAGATAGTTATTTAAATTTGCCATCCTCCTACTAGATTTGCAAGTTCCAGGCGGATAGATACTGAGTCCTCCTTAAATTTTTATTGTTGCCCTAAACTTGGTATGTTGTTTAAATATTTATTGTCGTTTAAATACTTGTTGAAATACAAAAAAAAATTGCATCCCCTTCGATCTGTTAGACCATGGATGAAAACCAGTGCCCAATTAGAACAAAGAATAAAAATGAAAAGATACAGCATGAATTAAAATAGCTCCACCCTGATATACTTAACGTGACACCAATAATGAGAAATAGATGAAAGAAAGGGCATCAGGAAAGACTATCACCATTTCCCACAGAAATTTAACCAATGCAAATCCTGCAATGAAGAGGCCATAGAGATTAGAAATTATTTTAGTGAGGAAATACTTGATCCTCTTGTCAAGCAGAAAGACATGACAGTTAAAGGCAACACCTGTTTAGAAATAAACTTGCTTGTAAGATAGTGTGGTGGAGGATACTGAAAGATTATGAAAAGTACTAACTTATTAAGCGTTGGAAGTGATAGAGGTATAAATACATTTACAGAAATCTAGGAAAGAACTTCAATTAGGTTAGATCATCCAAAGATAAGGAGAAAGCTGAAACGAAGATAACAGATGACAAATGCAAAAGATGTATAAAGATTTATACCAAAAATTCTTTCCTCCATAAATGCCAATGGAAACACTACATTTAGACTTCAGCATCCCAGTGCCCAAAGAAGAATAAATGGCAGTAAAGAAAATGAAGATAGAAGAATAATTATAATAGGCCAAGACTAAGAAGATTGATGCTGGAGGCAATGCAATTTGAAGGGCATTGAGAAATAAATTCTCTCAATTATGGGGCAGCTGGGTGGTGCAGTGGATAGAGCACCAGTGCAGGAGTCAGGAGCACCTGAGCTCAAATCTCACCTCAGATACTTGACACTCACTAGTTGTGTGACCTTGAGGAAGTCACAACCCCAATTGCCTCATCCTGGGTCATCTCCAGTCATCCTGATGAAAATCTGGTCACTGAATTCAGATGACTCTGGAAGAGAAGGACTAGCACACACACACACACACACACACACACACACACACACACACACGTAAATCTCTCAGTTATCAAGATATGGAAGAAAAGTGGCAGGAGAGAAGGATATCAAATATTTGTGAAAAAATCTTGTGCCCTATTGTGACCAAAACAGAAAGGTGATTAGGAAATATCAGGAACTAATACTGATGTGCCTATTTTCCTCCATCTATTTATTTATGACTGATCTACCCTCATATGGAGGACATAGTTGACGAATATGTGATGAAAGATGCAAGCTTTCAAAAATATTAATCTATAACAAATCACACACTAAAAGGTATAATAGATACAATTTTCTATTTTACTTATTGTTTATTGACTATAAAAAATTTGATTCAGTAGAGCAAAATGCCTCCTTAAAGATAAATCATATATTTTTTTTACAAACTTGGCATCAGAGATAACTTTGTTAGATGACTGATTATTTATAGCAAATAAGGGATAGAACAGGAACCTATATGGTTGGAAAAAGTGTTACACACTCACGAAGGATGTCCAACCTACAGTCCAAATGTAAGAGGGATTCTCTAGAGCCAGTGAGGTCTACCACATGTTTCTGTTTGCTGATTGCTTTAAGCCCCAGATGTGGTGTCTATGACTAAAGAACTGTCAACCTGCCCTTATCTGGGAGACTTTCTAATCACTATAGCTAGATGTCCAGCAGGTGTCACTGAAGAGACATGTCCTGAAGCAGGTAGCAATGCAATACCGAGTATGTTACCCAGAAGCCACTAGACACCTGTTACCATAGGATCAATGGAAGTAACACCCACCAGAAGACCATCTCAGGCCAGAAGAAAACTAGCTGGCTGAGAGAACTGAGCACAGCAGTGCCCAGAATGGCAAAACCAGTAAGGACTAGAACAGCTCATCCAGAAGAAAACGTACATACAGCAAGGATGAGACCCAATGAGAACAGCGTGAAGCCATTACCAGAAGACACTAAGTGGTCTTGCAGCATCCAAGGCATGAATTTCTCCCCATGTTCCCTCACCATATATATCCCCTATATTTGTGCCCTTCAGATAGAATTCCTACGCATCTGCACTTTCCCTACTAATGATGTTTGTGTTTGTGGAAGAGGTACCCTGGATTTGAAGGGGGAACTTCTATCACAACATTTTGTTTATTATATTTATTATAGTTATTTAATTTTTATTATAAATTTTTTCATTAAATATGTTGACCTAATCATGTCCCCTCCTTGACTAGAGAAAAGGGAAACACAGGAGTGGGAACTTTACAAGGTCCATTCTACACCCTCTTTTTGGACTATCTGAACATTATTACAACAGTTCAGGTTTTGCTAATTTTTTTGCCTTTTATTTAAATTGACTATTTCAACCAGTTGTTTTTGGTAAACAACTGATTGATTCGCTAAATGTTTCACTTTGCAAACAATGAATGCTACATTATCCGGCAGACACAGCCTAAGCCCCAGAAAAAGACACCCCGACCATGATAGGCACCTAGTAGGTCAGTTTATCTGACACAATTATTGCCCTTTTGTTGAAATCACCCAAATCTGAAACCTCAGCATTCTTAGATTCTTCCCTCCCTCCCTCTCTCTCCCCACATTCAATTATTTGCCAAGTCCTATCAATTCTCTCCATACGATCTTGCTCATCAACTGATACTGCTAATTTAGTTGAAGTTCTCATCACCTGCTGCCTAGTAACTAACGATACAACTTCCTAAGTGATCTTCCCTGCTTCCAATTTCTTATTTTCCAATTCATCATCATCAGTTACTGTATTTGAATTCCCAACATTGAGCACACTCATACATACCAGGCACTTAATACATACTTCTTAACTGGTTGCCTTAGGAGACAGTGGTTTTTGCCCCACTGGAGATCTTTGTTGTTGCGTAAATCCTTCGTTTTCAAAGAAGATCATGCCATCAGAGGAATGATGACGTGACTTGCACTTGACTTTGTTTTGAGGGAGGGAGGACTGTGCAGGTCACCAGCCTCACTTTCTCCTCCTGAGACATTTGGATCCACTTTTAAGAGAAGACTAGATGGATAATTCTTGAGATGATATATAGGAAATTTTCCCCCTTGGCATCATGGTTGCCAAGATAAACTTCCTAGTACACAGAACTTGTTGCAAAATCTCAGAATATCATTTGGAAGCATTTCTAGAGGTCATCTTATTCCAAATTGTTGCTGAAAATAATTCCCTGTATAGCAATTTAATAAACATCCATTTAACCTTGACTTAAAGACTTTCAATGAGGGGAAAATAATTATCTCTTAAGGCAAACAATTAACAAGTTTTTAGTAGGTGCCTAATATGCTTCAGCCAATGTTCTTAGTGCTGAGAATTTAAATACAATAAATGAAACTCTCCTCATAAAGTCTTTCCATTCTAAGACAGCCTATTTCACATTCAGATAGCTGTGATCATTAGAAAATTCTTTTTGACACCAGGCTTAAATTTCGACTTTTCAGCTTCCATCCATTGTTCCTCTAGCAAAACAAATCTAATCCCCTTTTCACAAGACAGCCCTTCGAGGGCTTGAACACAAGGTATCATGTTTCCTTTATGTTTTTTTCTTCCCCAGAATAAATAGAGTTTATTCTACTAATCTTAGAGATTCACTCACTGAGTACTCTTAAATGGAACTTGTTTGATTTTGACAGGTTTCTCTCAATAAATCTGCTTATAATGCAACCTGTTCAGCTGCTATTTGGCAGTTAGAATATTCCTGCCAAGCCTAGCAAAGACAAAAGAAAACAGAAACCTGCAATTTCAATTCAAAATGTTATCTAATTAGAGTTAAGCACAAGAATCTCCTTTCTCTTGATGCCCAGATATTTGCAGTTCTCTGTTTTCTTCTCTCATCTACTCCTAGATGTGATGCTCCCAGACAAGCACCAAATTTAATTTATTTTGTATCTCTCCCTGAAGCTGCTTAATAAGTGCTTATAGGCACTGATACTGTTCATTTAAAAGATGCAGTAGGACTGCTTGAATGAAAGTGTTTTGAAAATTAACCCCAAAACCAACTCTTTCTGTATGCATTTCTAAGAAGGGACTCTCCCAAATAGAACCTAGGAGGACCGGATCTTTTTTCAAAACTCTGATCTGTGCCTGAAAGTCATTGATGAAGTCTTTGTTATTGTGTGTTCCATGACTAAGATCACAGACAAAGAGAAGCTGAGAACATTTTTTTTTTGAAAACAGAAGCCTGTGATATGAGAACCTGGAGTGGTAAAGACTTTAAAAAATTACTAAGTCTAGCTTACTAACCCTTTAGGGTGTATGTTCAAGAGGGACTAGCACCTGTTGTACGATGCTCATCTGTCTTTGGTGTCCACCTGGCTAAACGCTCATCTGTGTCTCTGGGGAGCTGTAAGCCTGTGCAGCAGTCACACTGATAAATCATCTCTGGTAAAAAAAAAACTGTCTGGGCAGATGGGTTAAACCAGGTTAAAGTTATCCAACAGGCTTCAAACCCATTGGTGAGTTAGGTGGGGTATCTACTCTAAGCATGTGAAGACTTTCCCCAGCTATGCACGCACTGTTCCTATTGATTTTCTATGGGAGTCGTGTGTTCAGAATTGAGAACAGAAGGTGACTGTATAAATGTCCTTAGGAGAATGAGGATTTCTTTTCATGCAACTTTTATCCAATAAGGTTGTTATTTGCAATTAGAATGATTCTTCCTGTGCTGAAGGTTAACCATTCATTTTCAGAATACCAAAATAATGTCTGATAACAATAAATTTACAGCTAAGAAAAATCAGTTGTGCTTGCTTAAAACCACTGGTTTTCCTATCAATAAATCTCAGGTAAGATTTTGACAATCTGATATAACACTGGTCCTTCTATCTTTTCTAGTACTCATGAAGCTAATTTGATTGGGGGGATGGATAACTATGTGTGAGTTTATTGGTGCGAGTTGTGGGTAGGAGAAAGATGTTTCTTGTTCCCCACTCTTGTTCAGCTCTTATCTCTTGGTTGTTATATCTACTGTTACTCATATCTAAAACAATCTCTACACCTCTGCCTATTAACATTTTTCCCATCTTGCAAGACCCAGCTCAGATGTCATCTTCTCCATCCACACCTTCCCTGATCCCTCTAACTACCTGGATGACAGATTGCCCTCCTACTCTCTACAGAGGAGGGCAACTAGAAAGGGAGTGGGTCATTTCCCAGAACACATTATCTAACCATGCTACATATGAACCATTTCATATCTTTATGTGTTTAGACAGTAACAGCATACATCTATCTAAAATGTGTAAGAACCATAAGGTTTATGGTTGAAAATCAAATCAGATAAAGATCTGAAAGACCTAATATGTACCATGAAACCAAATATATAATTTACATCTTTAAGATTTACAAAATGTTTTCCTCTTTTCCTAGTTAGAACCTTCTAACCTCATTAGGATGTTCATAGCCATATCCTTTCTCTTGTTTTACCAGTTTCCTTCTTTTCCTCATGAACTTTTCATCATCATCATCATCATCATCGGTCAGTTCTCTTTTTTTACTCCCTTCCAATCTTTCACTCCCCATCCCTCCTCTCCTTTAACTTAGGCCCTTTTTCTTTTGTTCCTCTTTCTTTTTCTTCTCCAGTCTTTATCTTTGAATCTTTCAGACAGCTAGATAGCACAATGAACTAAGCCCTGGAATTTGAAATCAGGAAAACCCAAGTTTAAAATCTGCCTTGCACATTCATTAGTTGTGTGACTCTGGGCAAGTCATTTAACCTCTATTTGCCTCCATTTCCTCATCTGTAAAATGGGTCATTGTGAAGAAGAAATAGAATAACATCAGTAAAGCACTTTGTAAACCTTAAGTCCCTACATAAATGCTAAGTATTGTTAGTTTCCCTTCTTTTTTTTGTGGAATTGTTGAACCATTTTCCTTTCCTTCAGATTGAAGTCTTCCCTTTTTCAGACTGCTTGACCTCTCCCATAATTACAAAACCCTGTAAATCTCCTTCTCCACTCTTCTTTTTCCTCCTTCTTCTTCAAATTCTTTTCCCATCCAACTTTATTTCACTGAAAATGGAAAACACTACTCTCTAACATTATTTTCTAACCAATAGCAGTAGCTATTGGGAAATTCAGAACAATAAATTTATTCTGATCCCCATCTCAAGCACTGGAGACTCATTGAAATTTGTTTTCTCTAATCTGAACTGACTGTCTTTACCCATTTACTTTAAAACAATCACTGAAAAATAATACCTACTTCAAAAATTCTTTTTTCCAACATGATTTTTTTTGGAGGAAAGGCCTAGAGGTGACTGTTTGTTTTCCATTGCTGAGATTTGTTTTTATTTAATTTTCCAAAGGAGAAAAAAGTTCTCAAAAAAAAAGTTGGAAAAAAAAGCTTTAGGCAAGTAACAGTGTAGATATGATGAAATATGTTCTCCCTGCAATGTGAGGATTGCCTTTCATTCTACCTTGTCTTTATGTAACTTTCATCATACTGAGATGTCTTCAATACGAAAACAAGTTCTGCTACTTGACCAGTCAAAATAGTTGAAATTCTTTGAGGACAAGTCGAAAGTGGATATTTCAGAACTTGTGAGTAAGAAATCGGATAGTAGTTTCCAGAAATAAAGGATTAAGTACTGAAATTGCTCTCTTAAAGATCTCCCTTGGCCTATTAATTAATAAATCTAATGGCTTTCTTCTATCCCTCACCTTCCCTGACCTTTCTGCAACACCTGACATGGTTGATCATCCATTCCTCCTGAATACTCTCTGCCTTGGGTTTCTGTGAGAAATATGGCCCCTAGTTCCTCTTCTCTGTCCATTTCACACCATTTCATCATTATTCTCTGGTCTTTTCAGTGTAGACAGTCAATAAATAAATAATATGTACCTCTTATGTACCAAGTCCTGTGCTAAGTGCTGGGGATAGAAATTAGAAGAAAAAAAAAGATGGTCCCTGCCCTCAAAGAGCTTACAATATAATAAAGAAAAATAACACACAAAAGGAAGTTGGAGATTGGCAGGTACCCCAAGAGATCACAACCCTAGGAGACTTCTTTAAATGGAGGTTTTGGGAGGAACTCCTTGCTTCACAATCTAATCAGAAAAGAATTTACTAAGATTGATGAGGGATGAGTACCAAGACTTAAGCAATGAGGCAGAATGCTGAGTTTCCTAATGATGAGGGTTCTAGGGGCATTATGGAGTCCAAAGAAGTGCAGCTGGGTGGGAAATGAAGATTCTTCCCTAGATACTTTTCTCTCTGTCCTCTATGCTCTTTTTCTTGGGGACTTCACTCATCCTCATTGGTTTAATTAACAAATCTATGAAAATGACTCCCAAATTTAGTTATCCAGTCCTAATTTAGGGGGCACAATGGATAGAATGCTGAACCTGAAGTCAAGAAGACTTGAGTGCAAATCTAGCCTCAGACCCTTACTAACTGTGGGAAACAAGTCACTAAATTCATTTACCTCAGCTCCTCATATGTAAAATGGGGATAAGAAGAGTAGCACAAAACTGTTGTGTGGATCAAATGAAACAATAACTGTTACCACAGCACATGGCAAACACTAAATAAATGGTACTTAGCATTATCGTTGTTCTCTCCTTTGAACTCCAGGTCCCTATCTCTCATCAGGTAATATAAGTCCTCTTAGGCTTCTTTGAAACAGTCTCAATTGGAAATTGAGGGGATGCTCATCAATGGAGGAATGACTGAACCAGTGGCAGCATATGAATGTAATGGAATACTATTGTTGTATAAGAAATGATGAACAGGAAGACTTCAGAAAAACTTGGAAAGACTTACATGAACTGATGCTGAGTGAAGTGAGCAGAACTAGAAGATAGTTGTATACAGTAAAAACAACATTGTGTGATGACTAACTTGGACAGACTTGGCTCTTCTCAGCAATGCAGGGACCTAAGACAGCTCCAAGACTCATGATGGAAAATGATATCCACATCCAGAGAAAGAACTATGGAGTCTGAATGCAGACAGAAGCATAATATCTGCTCTCTCTCTGTCTGTGTCTGTGTCTGTGTCTCCGTCTCTGTCTGTCTGTCTGTCTGTCTGTCTCTCTCTCTCTCTCTCGTGTTTCTTCTTTCTAGTAGTTCCTCCCATTGGTTCTGATTCTTCTTTACAACATGACTAATGTGAAAGTATGTTTAATATGAATGTATATGTAGAGCCTATATCGATTGCTTGCCATCTTGGAATGGGGATAGGGGAGGTAGGGGGAGAAAATTTGGAATTCAAAATCTTATGGTTTTGAGTGAATTAAGTGAATATTTAAAACTAAAACTTAATTCCTAATCATTTATTTATTTTATTATTATTTAATTTTTAATTAATTAATTAATTTTGGGGGGAAACATTATTTCTTATAGTGTCATACTATTCTGTTATATTCATATATCAAAACCAGTTTAGCCATTGCCAACTAATGGACACCTCTTAGCTTCCAGTTCTCTCTCAATACAGAAGAATTGCTTTCAGCATCCTTGTACCTATAGACCTTTTCCTAATGGTCTTATTTTCTTACTTCTTGCAATTGTCCTCTGTATCAGGCATCTCTACTAGAATGCTCAGTGTAGCTGAGCTCATGTTGTCATGGAAATTTTAAGTTTCCTGACTTTCTGTCACTTTACTGTGAGCTCTTTTTTCCTCTCCTATTCTATACCAGCTTTCTACCTTCTTTGCAACTACTCCTTATCCTTTCCCTCTCTCATCACCAGCCTTCACACTTTTGACTCAGCTTTAATCTCCTCCCCTAGCTGTGTCTTTACAATTAGTTGTTAGAACATCACAAAGGTTTTAAAAATTCGCAGAGAAGTTGATAACTCAAATGTTTAAACTTTTACTATGCAATTTTGACCCAACTACCTTTTGTACTTTTGCTTAATGATGCAAATCATAGGGTAGTTTTATTATAAGCCACAGCTAATCACTTTTCAAACTATAGCATGTGCTACATTATGTCCTTTCATAAAAGGTAGCTTTCCAATAAAGAACTGAACTAGGTAGTTTAACCCTTATGTTACAAGTCTGACATGAAGGAAGGGCCCAGGTAAACCTTGGAGGCCTCTTCTCTGGCATGTTCTCTAACTAGGCAACTGGAAACTCTCTCAGAAGAGCCATCAGTCCCCTTTACAAGCACACAAGAAAGTTCTTAAATTCAAATCTAACACTTACTAGCTGTGTGACCCTGGGCAAGTTGCTTGGCCCTGTTTGCCTCTGTTTCCTCATCTGTAAAATGAGCTGGAGAAGGAAATGAGAAACCATTCCAGTGTCTCTGCCAAGAAAACCCCAAGTAGGGTCACAAAGAGTCAGACATGACTGAAACAACTAAACAACAACAAAGTACACAAGCTAAAAAGCTTCTTTTTATATCATAAATATACATAACATACTTATATTATAAATAGCATGTCCTCGGGCATCTTGCATCTCAGTTTGTGGGTTCCGATCTCCAAAAGTGAGTTAATTACTACTCCTTCAGGGTCCTTGGGGTAACTCAAAGGGGTTGCATTTCTGATATCTTCCCCCTTCCCCAACCCCTTCTCCAGTGTGTTTCTCATTGACATTGGAGTGTCAGACTTTAGCTTTTTGGGAAAGGGTATTTACTAAGATGGTTTAGTAAGAATAGTTGGTACAAAATACTTTCCTCCCTGAAGCCTGGGGCACACTATCCCACAAATACACATAGAGTCAATACGAGTCCTCAGGATGCTTTTTCTTTCAGGTAGCCATCTTTCTGTGTTTAAATTTGTCCTCCGTGGGTCTCTCCCTGTCCCTGGGTATATAGCCTCTCCTTTCTCAGGTGACCCTCTGTTTACCCTTAGTATGTTTCTCCGCTCCTGACTAGGTGCCTTGTCTCTAATTGGTCACTTCTTTGTGGTGACACGGTTAATGGAGAGAGATGGAGACAAAGAACAGACACAGAGAGACAAAGACAGAGACTCCCCTCCTCCAAGGGGGATTACCTCTCAGGTTCCTGAACCTGAGAGGAACCTGGGACTATTTGATGTAGGACTCGTTCACTGATTGACTGAATTCACCACTGAACCTAATTACTACCTTTCTAAGAAGCTGAAGAGATGTGCAAGAATCAGTGACTCAGTGGGAGAAGGCAAGCACTCAATCTTCTCAACTAATCAAAAATATTTCCAATATGGCATCATCTGCCTTTCATTCAATGGCCAAAAGACCTGAGTCTTTCAATCTGATTGAGGGCTTATCCCTACATTTTAATGAGGTTATAAAGAAATTCCTTAATACTGAATTTAATCTGTTGATTGATAGATAGATGGGTTGAATCAAGGTTTCTATTCCTTCTGCAATTACATTAATTAGGATGGAGATAGAAACTACCACCCTTACACATAAAGAATTTATTTACACAGTAAAGGACTCAGATCTGAGACCATTAAACATCCCTGCCTCCATTGGGCTGCCCTCTCCTTAAGATACAGCCCCTTTTTGTTCTACTGAAGACAAGCAGGGAGCCAGCCTTTACTCCCCCATGTCAGAGCTCCTCACCACATTGCTCTCTCACCAACAGTGCTCTCTCGCCTCCGTCCATGGTCTTCCACACTACTACTATCTTCACTCTCAAATATCTGAAAGGTGACATGCTTCCTTCTCGTTGCTCTTACTGTTTTACTGCTCCCCACTGCTCAGCTTTCCTCCAATGGAAGGGGGTGCAGGGGATAGAGGGCTGAGCCTGGAGTCAAGAAAACTCTTCTTCCTGAGTTCAAATCTGGCCTCAGACACTTAATAAACTGTATGACCCTGGGTAAGTCACTTAACCCTATCTGCCTTGGTTTCCTCATCTGCAAGATGAGATGAAGAAGGAAATGACAAACTACTCCAGTATCTTGGCCAAGAAAATCCCAAACAGGTTAAACAAGGGGTTGGACACAATTGAAATGACAGAACAACAACAAATGAGAGTAATAGATGTATCTCTGACCTCATAAGGGTGCTTGTAAGATTCAAATGCCATACTTGTTGAAGCAAAGTTCAAGCCCCACTTCCCCTTTTATTTTTTAAAATTTATTTCCAATGAACAAAGTAATATTTTCTTTCCCTCTCAAAGAAAGAAAAATAAAACCCTTGTAACAGATAAGTAGATCAAAGGACATCAAATTACTATTAACTGTCACATCTGATGAAATATGTCTCCTTCTGCACCTTGAGTCCATCACTTCTCTGTCAGGAGGCAGGGAGCAGCTTTCATCATCAAAGGTCTGGAATTAATTGTGCTTGGTCGCTGCGCTGATTAAACGTTCATGCCTTTCAAAGTTGTTTTTCTTGACAGTGTTTTTATTATATCCATGGCTATTCTGGTTCTCCCGGCATTGTTCCGCATCCATTCATTCTAATCTTCTCAGGTATTTTTCTGAAATTATCCCTTTTGTTTCTCATAGCACCATAACATTCGTATGCCATACTTTATTCAGCCGTTCCCTAATTGATGGGCACCCCTTTAGTTTCTCTTTTTTCCCATCACACAAAGAGTTACTATAACTATTTTGTACACATAAGTCCTTTTCCTCTTCTTTTATCTATTTGGACTATAATATAGACTAGTAGTGGAATCACTGCAAAAAAAAAAAAGAGTGTGCAGTTTAATAACTTTTGGGGCATAAAACCAAATTACTTTCCAGAGCAACTTGACCAGTTTCCATCTCCATCAACAGGGCATTATTTTACCTGTTTTCTTGTAACCCTGCCAATATTTGTCATTTTCTTTTTGTTTATATCTTTGTCCATCTGATGGGTGTGAAACGCAACCTCCAAGTTGTTTTATTTTGTGCTTCATTTTTAGTGTTTAGGAGCAATTCATATGATTATGGATGGCTCGGATTTCTTCTTTTCATAACTGCCTTCATTGTACATTCATTGACCATTTACTCACTGAAGTAAACACCATGCCATTGCACATCAGTGTCACTCCTTGTTGTTTATTGCTGAAATGACATTGAATATTGTGCCGGTGTAATTGTGATGAAACAAAGTCCAACTTTTATCATCATATTATTATGTAGTAGTATATGTGTTAAAGGCCTTTCTTTTGTATCTTTGTATCTTTGTATCTTGTATCTTTGTATCTTTTGTATCTTTGTATTTTGTATCTTTTGTATAATTTTTGGAGAATGAATATTTTTCAGTGAGACTTATTTTTGTAGTCTCATCAAAGACTCATGATTTGGAAGAGTACCATTTGACTGCAATAATGATGTTTGAAGAATTTTACACCATTATGTAGACCTCTGGAAATAACATCAAGTACTAAATAATATATACAGAATAGAAAACAAAGCAGGGGGTGTACTTTTGAACTCTCTGACACTGGACTATGTTCAGAAGAATTCAGAGATGGGCAAGGGATGATATCATTGTTTTGAGTACTCTCAACTGGACTATTGCAATAGCTTTCCCATTGGTCTTCCTTCCTCAAGTCTCTTCCCACTCCAATTCATTCTCTACTCAGCGCCATAACTCCTCACAGGTTCAACCATATGAGACCTCTACTCAGCAAACTCCAATGACTCATTTGGGAGTAGCCTAAGTGTTACAGTTTGACTGGATTGTATAAGAAGGTTGGAATGGATGGTTGAAGTTTATGGTAGGTGCTATTGGGGGGCAACCAATGGGACTGGGGTTGAGGAGGAGCAGTGCCTATGAGCTCATGCCCATGCTCCTGGTATTGATGTATCTGTGGTCAGGGCTTCTTCCTCCCTCCTTTGCCTTCCTTCCTCCTGCTCTCCATTTCCCTGCCCTACCATTGCAGACAACTCCCTTAGAATGGTCTGGGCGTGTCCTTTTTTGGAGGAGGGGAGAAGGGAGATGATTTTAAAAGTCCCATACAAATAAGATGTGTCTGTATAGCCCTGAGCTTCTAGAGCCTGTAAAGAACATTCTCCTAACCTGGTGATTACGGAGCTGGAGAAAAATACTTTTGTATCCTCTTAACTGTGAAATGTATTCTTTTGCTCTTTTGAGTAGTAAAGTGACTTTTATTCCATTTTTGGATCGGTCCATAAATGACTCATTGAATGTTAACCCTTGACCCTGAATCATTAGAATGACCTGGCCTGGCCCAGAATAAAGCCAGATTGCAGAAAGCCTTGAGGACAAAGCTAAAGAATTTGAACTCATTTTTTTAATAGAATGGGAGCGTAGTAGTCATCTTACTGAGTTTTTCAGTCAACCATCCTACCAAACATCTCAACTCAATTTGACCATACCCTTATTAGTAATAGAAATCTCACTAGATTTGGAGCCAGGAAACCTGGATTCTAGCCATGGTTTCATTACTAGCCAGTTGTGTGGCTTTGAGTTTCATTTTCCTCATCTGTGAAAAGAGGAGATTGGGCTTTATGCCTTCTAAGTTCCTCTCTCATTCTAACATTCTGTAATTATGTGATAATTTGGACAGAAGAGTGAGCAAAGTTGTTCAAGTTTGCAGAAATCAACACCAGCTGCCTCTGTTTATGCAATAGGAATCTGTTTTGATAGCTCTAAAACGACTGTAGCCTTCTTGAGCACATTGGCTGGAATAAAGCAAGTTACTTTTTTGAGGGCTGGAACTGATTTTTGCCTTTCTTTGCATCCCAAATGCTTAGCACAGTGCCTGACCCAGAGTAAATGCTTATAAACATTTGTTGGCTGACTTGCAGAACAACCCAGAGGACACTGTGCTGAAAAACCATATAAAACTCATCAAGGAGTTTCTGAAAAAGTCACTTCCCAAAAGAGCAGCTGCTCAGATATTGAAAATATCTGAGAGAACAATATTTGTATGATTTACATTTTTGTGTATATTAGCAGTCTGTCTCTCTGAGGCAATCTCTTTTTCTTTCTGCCATGTTCCAAATGAGTTTATAGAGCAATGACTGCCCCACTAGTTTTGGACAGACGCAACATGACATAAAAGACTAGTCAGGCACACTCCAGTAATGAAATGGATGTATAGTACCAATTTTTTTAAGTAAGCTTGGTACTGTCTGCTTAAGCCCATAGCAATGTACTTCTGCTGTATCCCATGGATACTAATCAACAAGCTGTGACAGCAGAGACAGCTGACATCAATAAAGACATTATATGGACATACAGCTGGGCATGAAATATCTCTGGGTGTTGCCCAGAAATGCTTTTGCCAAAGGGCACTGAAATTAAGAAAGGAGGAGGAAGTATGAGTATGAGTAACCCAGTAGATTCTGTCCTTAGCTTTTCAGAGACAAGGTCACAGTCATTATATGTTCCAGTGCCATGCTGTGACTCTTGTGAGTATGACAGTCTTTAACAATCTCTCAGTCTAAAGGGAGAAAACATAATATGTTTCTCATATGAGAGTGGAAAATGGGAAATAGACTACTAAAAGTTATTTTCCAATTACCCATTAGTTCAAAAGGGGTTGCCATTTTAATTACCATCTGTCAGTCCATTGCTAAGACCTGCAGATTTTACTCATTCATTTGATTGCAGTACAGGTTGAAACAGAAATTGATAGAAACAATTTTAATGTCCTCTTATATATCTGTGAAATATACATGTGAAATAATATCTGTGAAAATACACAACTGCTTACACCTACTTATTGAATGTGTGTGTGATGATAGCTATGTATATATACATGTCATTTAAATCATTGAAAGAGATGAGATATGCAGTAGGATTGACATGCATGGTAAATGTCAGATACTTCTCAATGTGGCAAAATAATTTTTGTGATCTGATGTGAGCGAGTTTTTAATGAGGGAATGGGACTGATTAACCTCAGCTCTGAATCTTTATGTTTCTAAATAACTGAGGTATAGAAGAAAAAGGACATGACTTGAAGTCAAAAGAACTGTGTTCAAGTCTCAGGATCTCTTAACTTTAAATTCCTGGTCAAGTCACATAATCTCTTTGAAATTCAGTTTTCTTCTATGTAAAATAGAAATAACAGTGCATTTATTACCTGTTTCACAAAGTTACAATGATTCTGACCAAGATAAAGGAACATGAATCTGAAGTGAGAATTTTGGGGAAAATTGACTGCCTACTCTTAAAATGAGCAAAGTAAAGGAAGAAATTCAAGCACAAGCTGACATGCATCCCAAATTGTGGGACTCTATATTTTAAAGCATTCAGAGAAAAGATAAATTAAAATATCATGGTCTAAAACTCAACAATGGAAATAAAAGAGAAATGGAAGAAATTTTAGAAATGCAATCAATTATCAAGCACGGTGGTACACACTTGTATCTGGGGAAGCTGAGGCTAGTGGATCACTTGAGTTCAAGAATTTTGAGTCAAATGTAGTAGGGCTAAAATTTATTGGGTAGTCGCATTAAGTTTAAAGGGTCTAATGTAGTTGCACAAGGAACTCAGGAAGAAATGGATTTTTCAAAAACCATGTATAAAGAAAATGCATTCAAGGACAGGTAACAGAATATGAACACGAAAGGGTAAAAAAAAACTTCAGAAGAATAATATTAGACTATAACTTAGAGTAAGCTGGAGCTGGTGGTGAAATAAAATAATAATAAACAATAAAAGAATTTTTTATCTATGTGGAGGAAAAGGGGGGTATTAAATTAAGGCTAGGACTGCTTGTTCAAGATGATAGAGATAATGAATGACATAGGGCAGCGGAGCTATTCAACTCTTAGTTGGCTTGTTTTCTCTGTCAAAAAGAAAGAATTCTAGAAAAAAATTAAAAAACATGGAGAATTGACTTTGGAAATGAAATGGATCATATAAAATGTGTGACATAAAATGGTTAGTAGGGAGTTGAAGGTTATAAAATAATAATAATATAATATCCTTAACTCCCCTTGATGAATTTAAGTCATCAGGCGGCAGATAGGTACATCCCACAGGACTGAAAAAAATAGCAGTTGTGATTGCTGTCAGTCAATGGAAAAAGCTTGTGGAGAATGAGAAAAGAGCAAATGTCTTGATTTTTAGAAAAGAGGAGAATATGATCTTCTATCCATAGACCAATGATTCCTTACCATATCATTGAAAGTATGAATCTGTCAGGTAGATTCAGAACTAGTTTATTGATCAGACCCAAAGAGTCGTCATTTATGGCTCAACATCTAACAGAGATAAGATAGATTTAGGATGCAGAATGAGACAAACATATTTTTGATTATAGCCAAAGAGGAAGACTATTTTGATCAATTATACATATTCGTTATGAAGAATTTCTGGAGATGAAGGGAAGAAAAAATAGATTTCTATTAATTAAAAAAAAATTAGAAAATAGATGGTGTGGGGAAAGGAATGCTTCAGATGTGGAATGTTGCATGTACTTTATGAGGTCACTATATTGTTATTTTAATTAATGATTTTACATTCCTATGAGACCTGTCATGGAGTGGGAGTCATCTGGAAATGTTTGTAATTTAACACATTAATAAAATTTTTTTAAAAAGAAAGCCACAATTACACAGTAAAAAAATGAAAAGTGCATGTTAACAAAATTATACAGATCAAGCAGGATTCTAATAAACGGCTATGAGAAATCATCCTTTATAAACTCCTTTGTGATGATGGGAGGTCTATATGTGCTACATATTGTACAGTTTTTTGGACATATGTCCATCAGTTGTGCTTTTTTTCTTCTCTAAAAATTACCATTTGTTATGTGGGATTGTTCTCTGGGAGAAATAAGGGAAGGAATACTTAGGATAGCTATTATGATTTTAAAAATAGATTAATTAAACATGATCAGTAAAAACCTATTTTAAAAAATGAATGACAGTGTCACCATGGACATCTCTAGTGGAGTTCCTCCAGGATCCTTGGCCCTGGGCTATTTAACATTTTCATCCATCACCTGATTAAAAATGGATGTATGTAATGCCTATCAAATTTTCAAATGAAACAAAGCTGGGATAGGCAGCCTACATTTTGGATTACTCAAGTCAGGTTTCAAAAAGATCCCTGCAGGCTAAAATCATCTAATGAGATGAAATTTCGAGCAGATAAATGTGGCTTTATGTAGGTTCAAAAAATTACCTGGAGAGGTGTGGGTAGACAACAATCCCTATGAAAAAGATCTGTGTTTTAATGGACTATGAATTCAATATAAATCAACAGTGAGATGCAGCAGCAAAAAATATATATGATTTAGTCTTATGCTATGATAAAGGAGATAGATATGTGGTCTAGACTGACAATCTAGCCCACTATACTCCACCCTGATCAGACCTCACATATGCATGTGTTGTTCAGTCCTGGGTACCACATTTTTGAAAGTGATGCTGATAGACTGTAGTGTACAGAATAGAACAATGAAGAATTGGTTGAAGGAATTGATGGTATTTAACCTAAAGAAGACTTAAGAGAGATAGAATAACTATTCAAGTATTTAAAAGGTTATCATCTGGAAGTGAAATTAGGCTTCTTCAACTTGGTCCCAGAGGGTAAAACTGCAGAGAAATGTTGGAAAGAAGTTGTAAATAGAAAAAAATAAGCTTGAGATGAAGAAAACTTCAGCTACTCCAAAAAGGAGTGGGCTGCCTCCGGAGGTAATGGGTTCTCCCTTTCTAGCAGCCTTCAGACAGATTGGATGACTACTCATTGGGAATGTTGTAAAGGAGATTCCTGAATAGGTACTGACTGGAACAGATTGCATGGACTTCCCTTTCTACTCAGATATTCAGGGCGGGGTCATCTCCAGTTGTCCTGATGAATATTTGGCCACTGGACCCAGATGGTTCTGGACGAGAACGTGAGACTGGTGACCTTGCACAACGCTTTCTCACTCAAATCAATGACAACTGCAAGTCATGTCATCATCTTGGTGTCATGGTCCTCTTCAAAACCAAAGGACAAACACAATAACGGATATTCTGATTTCTTGGGAAGAGAAGGGTTAGCCAATTAGAGATTGACCACACCCTCTGGCGTAGGAGCTGTGTTCTCCCTGCCTACCCAACAGAGAGCTGAACCTTGAAAAGTAGACCAAGGACTGTTGCTAGGGGCTTAACTCAAGAAAATCTAAGTTTCAAGGATTGCAAATTTCCCCTACAGTTTATGGTAGGACCTCCAGAATAACTGTTCTGTTGAGTGTATGCTAGATGGTCCACTTCCCAATTTTCACATACTTCTAGTTCCCAGTTTTTTTCAATTCCAAATAATATTATTCCCATAAACATCTGGATAATGTTATTACTATTGATACACTTTTTTATGCAATTAAACACTTCACCCCTCCCCTCCCCCAAAGTCACATACACATATACAAAAAACTCCCAACAAAGTTAATTCCCCCAAAACAGGTAATGAAAATTGCCTAAATGAGTATATGCAAATAATAGTGTTTGTCATTTTTGTAGTTTAGTGTTAGCTAACATGAGGAAAGATAGTCTACCTTAACCTTAATAACTTAGTGCCACCAAAGATAGATTATATGTATATGATCAAGATCTTTTGTAGTGTTCTTTGACTGCTTTAGGAAATGTACTTTGTGGAGTAGGGAAGTGTTTTGATCTATAAGGTATCTGATACGTAAAAACAAAATGATCCCCCAAAATATTTAACAAGTTGCTTCAAGTTATGAACTTAATAGCACCTTCATAAACCATACCTAGGAACCAATTAGTTTAGTGTAACACTAGGCAGTAGTTGAATATTCATAATAAAAGTCTGGAACAAGTTGTGGTATATGAATGTGATGGAATTATGCTATAAAAAATGATGAGTAAGTAGACTTTAGAAAAATCTGGAAAGACTTACATGAAATGATGCTGAGTGAAGTGAGCAGAACCAGGAGGACGTTGTACACAGTAACAGTCACATTGCTCGATGACTGACTTTGATGGATTTGACTCTTCTCAGCAAGGCAGGGATCTAAGGCAACTCCAAAAGACTCATGATGGAAAATGCCATCCATATCCAGAGAAAGAACTATGGAGCCTGAATGCAGACTGAAGCAGACTATCTGCTCTCTTCTTGCTTTGTTGGATTTTTTCTTTCTTGTGGTTTCTCCCACTCACTCTAATCCTTCTTTATAACATGACTAATGTGAAAATATGTTTAATAAGAATGCACATATAGAGCCTTTATCAGATTGCACACCCTCTGGGGGAAGGGAGAAGGGAGGAAGGTGGAGAAAACTTAAAACTCAAAAGCTTATGGAAGTGAATGTTGAAAACTAAAACAAAATTAATTAAAGGGGGAAAAAGTCTGACCTTGAACCAGGGATATGCTGGAGCCAGCTTTTACTAGCTTAGGAGAGCCAGTTGTTAAATTTTACATCTCAGAAATCAGCAAATGTTACAACCAGGACTTGATGAATAGTTTTGCTGATTGTCTACTAGATTCAAGAATGAGATGGAGGAAACATTCAATTTAAAGGTGTCCTGCATATATTTTTTTTTTCAAAGAGTTAGTTGTGAAACACTTACCAGCACACTACTGCTTGATAAGTCCTTTCCTATATTATGACTTTCCTTGATAGCTACTCACTATGGGGAAAAAAATGCTTGATAAAGAAAGTGTTTGATGTAGCTAGTTCAGTCCTTGAACCAAGAGTTATTCATAGGGAACCAAACTATACAGAACCAAATGCTATGGTGAATGTACAGAAGCGTACGAAGTAGGGTCAGCCTTTACAGGATGTACAATTGAATGTGGAAGACATAGCTCTATGTATGACTGGGCTGTGTCTAGGAAAAGATAGGAAAAAGGGGTCAAAGGGGATTCTTCAAGAAACATTATATCAAACTTCTATTCTTCACTGGGTCTGACTCAGAGCAGTCCCCTGGTAGTTTAGCTTCAATATTGGAACAAAATGAGACACACACACACACACACACATATATATTTCATATATATATGTCATTCAATAATTAACAAAGGATCTATTTAGCCATAGTCGGAGAAAGATGCTCAACCAGAATAGGGATTGGAGATACCTCAAGCTGATTCGCGTGAACAAATATCTCTTTCTTGTTACCAACTTCAAAGAAAGCCTGGAGATCCTCCTGGTTGATTTGTACTCAGGTGATTAGGAGGTAACCTCAACCCCTCAAGCCTTTAAGGTCTCATTACCTTTTTAGCCAAAATTAACTTAGTTTGCATATGGTAAGTGGATAGGCTTTTACTAGCTGAAACTACTAAAATGATATTACTGACTTATGGCCACTTGAAAAAGAGGAGATAAAAATACTGACTGGGGCGGTGGGGTGGGGAGGGAAGAAAGTGAGGAGGAAAGGACATTTAACTACATCGAACAATAGAAATATTTTAAAATCTGTCATTAATCGGAAGAGATCTCAAGCACTGTTTAAACCCAGGAATTCTTAATCTTTATCATGTCATGGACCACTTTGGCAGTCTGGTGATGCCTATATTCTACTTGTGTGAATAATATTTTTAATTTTAGGAATTAAAAAATTTAATTTTAAAAATTTTAAAATTTTTTTAAAAATTTAATTTTTAAAAATAAAATACAGATAAAACAGGGACCAGAAATTAGCTTGAACCTAAATATCATATCATCAAAACCAACACTATTTAAAAGGGTGCAGATAGAAGTAACTCTACCCCTTTACCCCCTCTCTCTGAGTGGCCACCAGCCTCAACCTCCTACTTCCCCTCCTGGCAGGAAATTAAAGCCTCCTTTGGAAATGGGTGGAAGGAAAGATAAAGATGTCTATTCTGCCCTCCTTTGAGACACACAATATCCCATGCTACATGGAGGGGAAGGGATTACCCCTCAGATGTGAGGCCTCACCATGTATAGGATTATAAAAGAAACTTATTAAATTGAAATATTTTTATCAGAATATTTTAAAAGACAAATTCAGGTTAACAACCTCTTCTTAATACAACCTCCTATCAGATTCATGAATCCTTTTTCTGCAACATCCCTGACACATAGTTATCAAGCCTCTGGTTGAACACCTGCAGTGAGGGAGACCTCATTACCTTGACAGGCTATCCATTACAATCTTCAGTGACTCTAAAGGTTAGGCAAAGGGTGGTCTTAACAATAGAACTACTGCTATCTTGTTTGGGGCACGAGGAGCAACTAGGTGATGCGATGGATAGAGTGTGGGACCTGGAATCAGGAAGACCTGAGTTCAAATTCAGACTCAGACACTAGTTGTGTGACCCTGGGCAAGTCACATAACCTTGCTTTCTTCATCTGTAAAATGAGCTGAAAAAGGCAAACCACTCCAGCATCTTTGCTAAGAAAACCCCCAACGGGGTCATGACACAACTGAAACGATAGTACAACTCAAACTAATGTAGTCCAAGACTGTTTTCTCTCTGGGGACAGCGTTGATGTCTCAGAATACCAATATCATCCCCACTTTTAGTTTTTCTTTTGATGAAGGACAAAGAGTTACTACTGACATAATACCACTGGAAAAAGAGAACTCTCCTTGAGGAAACTCCTCCACCAAGGTAGACAGGTACCTGCTCTGCAATTTACAGTCTTAGCAAGTTACCTGGGGTTAACTAGGATTATTTTACCAGTGAGTATCAAAGGGTAGACTTGACCCCAAGCTTTCTTGACTCAGAGACCCATTCACTATTCATTAAACCATGGAGCCTCTCCTTTTCCTTTTGAGGAAGGTTGAATAAGCAATCAGGTAGTTACGAGTTAATCTCCTGACTCAGGTACAAATTTAGAAGTCATTCTCCGTGAAGGGAGGATGTTAACATTGCCTCACCCCACAGAAATGCCAATAGAGAAACAATAAGTGCTTGGTGCCATGAACTGGTTGATTATTACTTTAATTCTGAATAAATTTTGCCAAACTGGGAGCTGGGGCTCGGCTCACTCCTTCAATTAAACCTCATTTTAAGGTCTCCTCCCATTCTTTTCTTGCTGTCACATTTCATTTCAGTGTTCTAGAGTATCCTGGGTGACGGATCTCACAACCCTACCCATTCCCTTCTAAGATTCCTGTGAGATCACCAAAAGGTCAGGCCCATTACTGCTATGATGTCATGCATGCTAGACAGTAGTTCCCATGTGGCTGGGGTCTTCTTCCACACCAAAACCATACGACAAGCACTCAGCTTCAGAAATTCTTCACTGAAATGAAAGACTTTCCAGGTGATGATGAAGGAGATGGTCAGGGAGAGAACAGGTGGGCTTGGCAAATTCATTCCAAGGAAGAAGAAATGTAGGAAAAATGTAATGTCAGAAGAGAAGATTCCAGAAGGGCTACAAATTTATTCCTTCTCGTTGATTAGGTAGGGAAGGAGAAGGCCAGGATAAGGAAAGTTTCTATCTGACTTCTTTTCAGAAGGGCACAAAACCAAAAACATATCCACTACTTATTAGTAGGATTAAAACCAATTAAATGCGTGCAAGTCATGCTAAAATTAGCTTAGAGTGGCAGCTGAGAAAACCACTTCTCTCATCCAGGTTCCCACCCTCAACACCCATTGTGAGACAAGCCTAAATCTGGCTTAGGACAACAGGTTCAAGGCTTTTATTACTATTATTTAATGCAATAGGCATTTGTGAACCATGAAAATCCAATTAAAACTCCTTTAATCATTGATGTTTAAATTGATGAAATGAAACATCATTTCCATAGTCAAGAATTGTAGACAGCTTGTTCCGGAACAACATTTCTCACAATAGAATGTTGGGACAAACAATCCTCCTCACTCCCACGCCGATCCCTTTATGATTTGAAGGCACCATGGTAGCTTGCAAAGCACCAGGTAGGGCTGAACTAAGGTTTTGAAACTGAAGATGGCCAGTGGCCACAGCAGGTGCCACAGCCCTGACAGTTCATCCAAACTCCCACTATATTACCCAACTACTAGCCCTGCCTCATTATGGTTCTTTTAAGGAGAATCTGGGAAAAGAAGGATTTCAGAATTGTAGCATCCTGGATGGTTTCAAAACCAACCAAACAAAAATGCAGCCTAGATGGATAGGCTTCCCAGCAGCTTCTAGGGTGGGTATTTTAATTGAACCTGTGTAAATTAAACAAACATTCCCACTATGAGATACACTGGAGCTTTGGGAGCAGCAGCTCCCTCCTCCCCAATCTTGCATCCAAACCAACTCTCATAGTTGTAGGTAAGCAACTCCTATGGAGAAGGGGCCAGCCATTCCTAGAGTAGACAAGCCAGCCTAGCAGAAGTGTTAAAAAAATCATGAGGCAATACATGCCGGGCAAGTCAAACCACCACTTCAAACTTGACCACCATCTCTCCTCATACTGTGATGGACACAGCCTAGGACCCTGAGCCAAGAGACTTGGGAGGAGCATTACTCTGTGAATACAGGCTTCCATCCCTGGGGAATCTGGGGAGCCCAGGAATATAAGTCCAGCTTTGGTTGCCTGCCCAGCTTTGATACCACAAGGAATAAGGATTCAGAAACGTCTGCAACTGAGACAAATACTCAGCCAACACTCGTGACACTTCTAGACAAGAACTTGGTGGGAATAATGCTATGTATATGTATGTGTGTATGTGTATATATACATATATATAGTAGTGAGGGAGTGATGGATCTCAACATACATGTATAAATATATATACATATAAATATATGTATATGTACAAATAATTCTTTGCTGTATATGAACTATGCTAATTTAGAGCCCTCTCTTTCCAGAGACCATCCCTAGAGTAAAGAAGCACCTATTTGTACTTTTGTTCTTGTTATAGCCTCAAAATCAATACCCCTTTCTAAAAGCTAATTTATGTTAAGTAGTCAAATGCAAACAGGCCATTAGTCACTGTGGGGACTACTATGGCCAAAACTGGGGAAATAACTAGTGGAAACTTGAGTCAATGGCATTAGAGAAAAGGTTACCCCTTAGGGTACCCCTAGAATCTTGGCCTGACTCTGAGATCTTGTTCCTACAGAATACTTGCTACGTTATAATGAGTTTATTAAAACTGTTTTTCTCATATCCCCTGAATACACCTTATAGACATAAACACCCCTATTTATAGTAAGAGGGTGATAAAGAAACAATAGAACCTAAAATTATAGACTAGAAGTACTAAAGTAATGTGCTACCCAGTCTTAACCTCTCTTCTCCCCTTCCCTTTTACCAGAAACATTAAAGCTGTACATTGATGGAAGAACTCCATGTGAGTCTAAGTTAAAGTTTGGTTCCTATTCCCTAAAAAGCATGACATCACCATGACTACCTTGGATTTATACAAACTAGCTACCCATCTCCCCAGAAAAAAGCATTCTGACCACTTCACTAGGGAAGATACCCATATCTCAGATGCAGAGTGGAGAAAGGAAGGTGCAGCCTTCATCTGCTGAATTCAGATCCATCACTCCCTCAAGCTCCCATCCAAAGTTTGTCAGAAGCTTGTTCTGACTTCCATGATGGATGATCCCCACAACTAGCTTTGTTCATGGAAGGGGTAGAAAATAAATTACTTCAGTTACTAACTCACCTTTTATTGCTTATTCCATTTGAGAAATGGTGAATAATTTATTATATAACAAAAGTCATCCACATTAGTAAACACCATCCACACATTTACGGAACAGGGAGGGTAAAGGCGATATTGGACTATTTACAGAGGGTGTATAGTTAGGTTTAGCAATAAGGGTCAGTGCCTCAGCTTTGCTTCCAAACAGAGCAAATAAGCCATCAGGCTTATTCAGGCAAGGGACATCTGGAAGGGGAACTGCAGAAAAAGCTTCAGTTTGGAAATTTAATGGGAAACAAATGGAGGGTTTGGCCTATGAAATAATGCCAAGCAAAGGAAGAGGTCAGTTTAATGGACAGGTCTGTGGAGATTGCTAAATCTAGAGTGGCAGGGAAAGTCCATTGTGCATATAGAGAAAGATAAATATCAGGGAGTTGGTTGGGGGTGGGGGATAGCGTTAAGACAGACATGGATTGAGAGGCTGCTTTTGGCCCTTTGTTGTTTTTACTCAGTTTCTCAATCTTGTTCTTTGCAGAGCCCATGGATCATAACAAAAACAGCAAGGCAATCTGTCTTCAGATTGTGTACCCCTGGCACACAGAAGGATGAATTGAATTCATAAAACGCAATGAACCAAAGATATGCATTCAGAATGACCAAATGGAGGTCACACATATACTGAGATGGGGGCCTCCCTCACTTGACTAGAGGTTCTAATTCTGAGTTGACAAAAACTACTTGTGAAAGAAAATCTTTGGGGTAGGGACCAGGGAAAAAAATATGCAACACTGTCCAGAACATCCGCCAAGTTTACTCCCTTCTTTCCAAGAGTGAGGAGAAAGTTGGGGCTGCTAGGAGAGAGGAGGGTTTCCCCACACCTTCTACCACCCTCTAGTCCAGTTTCCTTGGCATTTGGGGGGGGGGGCTTATTCCATTTCCCTGTAAACCCTCAGATGAGTCTGCTGCCATTTGCTGTTCATCTCTTCTTACACAGAAAGATTAATTGCCCCCTTTCCTTCCATCATAATCATCATAGGGGCTTGAACAGGTCTTGGGTCGTGGGATTGAGAAATCCTTTTGAGGGTCCCGATTCTGGAAAAAAAAAATAATGGTACTATTAAACTCGTTACAATGTTGTTATTAAACTGAGGCAGCTAGGTGATACATGGATAGAGCACCAGACTTAGAGTCGAGAAGATCTGAGTTCAAATCTGACCTAAGACATTTACTAGCTGTGTGACCCTGGGCAAGTCATTTAATTTGTTTGCCTCAGTTTTCTCTTCTGTAAAATGGGGGTAACAATAGCCCCTTCCTCTCATGGTTGTTTTAAGGATCAGAGTTGTGAAGCACTAAGCATAGTGCCTGGCATATGATAGGTTCTATTGTAAAGGTTATTTTTTTTTATAAAACTCATCCCAGATCTTATTGAAAAAACATACATGGATCCCTACCCTGGGGCTCCCTTTTCCCTAGTTTTCTCTTCAATTACAGTCCCTTCCAGGATATCTTGGCTGAAAGAAGAGTCCCATCTGTGCTTCCTAGGACCAGAGTCCAAGTTAGCGTAAGAGGTGCTCTGATGCCCTAATACTACTGGTGAAAAAAGGAAAGGAAACTACCTGCAGCTGGAAATGCGAAGAGTATGGAGCATAGAGTGTGCTGCTGCCAGGGTTCTCAGGACCTGAAAGAGAAAAAAAAAGAAGAAATCATACATTCCTATACCAAGTTACATAAAGTCTTATCATTTGCTACAGAAGTAAATCAAAGAAGTCCCTTGATCTTGACATGGCTTCTCCTCCAAGAAAGTCTTCAAAAATACTTTTCCAGAGACTTTGAATATGTCTAGTGGCAGGTAGAGAGAGTTCTGGGACAAGACTCAGGAGTTTAAGTCTGGCTCCAGAGACGTAGTTGCTGTGTGAACCTGGCCAAGTCATTCTACATCTGTTTGCTTCAGGTTTCTCATCAGTAAAACAGAGATAAGAATAGCACCTACCTCCCCTGGCTGCTGTGAGGATCCAATGAGATAGTCATTGTAAAGCACTTAGCACAGTGCCTGGCACACAGTGTGTTCGTCCTTCCAAAGAAGACCATGCCATCAGAGAAATGATGACATGACTTGCACTTGACTTGGTTTTGAGTGAGGGAGGGCTGTGCAGGTCACCAGCCTCACTTCTCCTCCAGAGCCATCTGGATCCAGGGACCAGATATTCATCAGGATGACTGGAGATGACCCAGGATAAGGCAATTGGGGTAAAGTGACTTGCCCAAGGTCACATACCTAGTGAGTGTCAAGTGTCTGAGGTGAGATTCGAACTCAGGTCCTCCTGACTCCTGTACTGGGTGCTCTATCCACTGCCCCACCTAGCTACCCCTGGCACACAGTAAGTGCTATATAAATGTTAGATATTATTAATTTTTGTCCATTGGAGCATTTTATTTGTATATAATATTATTAATCTTGAGAGTGCCAGAAAGACTCCGTAAGTGAATCCCACTCCTGATTTTACCCATTTTTCCTTTTTACTTTCCTAGATTAATAGAGGTATGCATATAATAATTTTACTTTTACATATGTGTGTATATATACATATACATATATACATACATACGTACGTATTTGTGTCTAATGGTGAGCATCTCGGGGGGAGAGAAGGAAATAGAGAAAAAATAAAAGAAAAAAGTAAAAGTTAAAAAAAAGAAATTTACATGATAACTTTGTTGTATATTTAAAAGGTATAGCAAGTTATACACAGTAGAATTGCAGTTTTATGTGCAATCACCATTTTTGTTCTTTCCCAGTAAATAGTAATAACAGCTAACATTTATACAGTACCTACTATGTGCCAGGCACTGTGCTAAATGCTTCACTACTGAATTACCTCTTTTTTGTTGTTGTCATTCCGGTCATGACCCTCTTGGGGGGATTTTCTTAGCAAAGATACTAGAGTCGTTTGCCATTTCCTTCTCCAACCCATTTTACAGATGAAGAACTGAGGTAAGCAGGGTTAAGTGACTTGCCCAGGGTCACACAGCTGACAAGTGCCTAAGGTCGGAGTGTAATTCAGCAAGGTAAGTCTTCCTGACTCCAGAACCAGTGCTCTATTCACTATACCACCTAGCTGCCCCTATCTACTGATGAGATTTAAATTCTAGTTCCAGTTACCAGCCATGTGACTTTGATTAGTTACTTGAGCTACCTGTGTTTTTGTTTACTTATCTGTAAACTGGGACTAATGATAGTTTTATTAACACCTCACAGAATTGTTAGGAGGATGAAATAATATTTTGTCCTCTGTCACAAATGGGATGAAATAATATGGTAGTGTATATGGTAATAAACTGAAAAATGCTATACAACTTTGAAGCTTTTAAAAATGATAAAATATCAAAATACAATAATAATACCTGCTTTCTTGATATCATAATGTTATGGTAAAGGTTCCATGAGATCATGTGCTATAAAACCTAAAAAGACTTATTCAAATATGGTGAATAGTAAATGACAGGCAACCATGGTAAGAATGAAAAGAATACTGGATTAAGAGTCAAAATATCTAGGGGCTTATCTACTTACTAGCTTTGTGACTTTGGACAAGTCATTTGAATTCTCTGTGCCTCAGTTTCCTTTATCTATAAAATGAGGGAGTTGTACTAGTAATATCCAGACCTTAGCTTAAAAAGGCCAATGTCTCCCACTGCATCTGGGGCCATCTCCTGTCATTCTGATCTATTTCTTGCCACTGAGCCCAAATGACTCCAGAGGAGATGGTGAGGTTGGTGTCTTTGCACATCCCTGCCTCACTTAAATCCAATTCACTTGCAAGTCATGGCATCACCTTCCTGCTGTCATGGCCTTCTTTGAGAATGAAGGACTAACAACAACAATCCTTTCTAGTTCTCAAATTCTACTCATTTTTGATGACTCCTTGTGTGAGTGAATTTCCATGCATTACCTTGAGCGACCTCCTCTTGCAAGTAGGCTCTGTTCTCCATACCATAGCTCTGCTTCATGAATTGAGGTTTACAAAGGTTGTCTTCCACAGGGTAGTCACTTGGGTTACGTTGCTTGGTGAGAAGCATAAACTCAGGCAAGATGTACATTACGAGGAATACCCAACCATTGGCAACTAAGGCAGTGCTAAGGATGGTATCATCCCAAATTTGATCAAGGGGTTTATGTAAAAGCAAAGTAATCCATGCTACCCAGATGGCAATGGAGAATAGCATGGTTATGTAAATGTGTGCACCATGCCGCTTCCAACCAGTAAAGGAGCCACAAAAAGTGAAGACAGACATGATGAAGGTGAAAGCCATCAAAAAGAGGACATAGATCAGCAGCATCACAAAATCTTCATTGAGCTGGGTCCTTGACATTTCAGCAAAGACATTAGTATTGGTCCTGTTCATGGTGATGACAACATACTCTATGGCAATGATGTCCTGAACCAAGCTGAAGCCCAAGGCCAAGCCTAGGATCATCAGTAACGAGAGGGGCTTCTTCCCTCGGACCAACTTGACCAAGGTGAATGTGTGCGCAAGTAAGCAAGAGAAGCAGAGACCAAAGAGGACTCCAAAGAGAAAGAAACGAGTGGGACCAGTCCTCTCATTGAGTTTGATGATGAAGGCGAAGGTGAGCCCAAAGAGGCCCAACACACCCAGGAGAAAGACCAACTGGGTGGGAAGGACTTTTCTACGAGTGGAGTCCTGGACCTTGCAGATGAGAACAAGCAGAGATAACATGAAGACTACTGAAACCACAACGCCAGCTGTTGCAAATGCCTCTAGAACAATACCCCAAGGCTTGTCCATGTCACAAAGGTTGTAGTATATGGAGTTTAGGCTGGAACTGCATCCCTTAGGGGGAGAAGCCATGATGATTGAAACAGTAGACCTAGAAAGAAAGAAAAGGGGTAAACATTAGGAGTTATTAGTCACAGAAGATTCAGTTCAATATATCAGGATGGTAGAAAAACCAGAGGCTTTCTCTCTCTGACAATAAGGCAGATTTATTAAAGTAAACCTCATATTTTTCCATCTCCATTTAATTAAACTATATATGTGTGTGTACACACACACACACACACACACATACACGCATACATATATATATATATATATACATATATATATATAAAAACTATCCATCAGATATTGTCCTAAAATCCTTATTCTTTAATCCATTTAGTCCCAAAGATTAATTTCATGAACCATTATCTTAGCAAACACCTGGTACACCAGGAAAGACACAAGAATTGATTGTTGTCTAAGGGAGTAGCCTGGGGTAAAAGAATATAGTCATCTGGCTACCTTTTTAGCTGCTTTTGTTTACTTACAAAAAAGACCTGGGCATAGTGAATAGAAGACAGGTATCAGACTAGAGAGGTTACAGTTCTGTCTTTAACATACGCTGGCTATGTGATCCTGAAAAAGTCATTTAAACTCAGTACTTCCAGGCAACTTTTTAAGACTATAAATTACAGAAATAATTGATGATCCATATTGGCAAAGGGAGCAGCACTCAGTTAATTAATAAGCATTTATTAAGCACCTCCTGTGTGTCAGGCATTATTCTAAGCACTGGGGATTCAAAAAGAGGCAAAAGACAGTCCCTGCCCTCATGGAGCTTGCAATACAATGGGAGAAACAACATGCAAGCAAATATATACAAAGTAAATAGGAAATAATTAACAGAGAGAAAGCACTAGAATTAAGAGGGACTAGGGAAGGTTTCCAGTAAAAGATGGAGTTTTAGTTGGGACTTAAAGGAGTACCCTCATTGGGAATGAGGAAATCATAGATTCCCAATGAAAAAAGCAAGGTCTACCCCACACCCTCAGTTTTTTGAAAGGTGATAAACCTGGTGCCAATTTTGTCATGCCTTCACACCCTTATACAATCCTTTTAAAAATAATAACCGTGGATTACATCAGAAATTACGAAGATGTTTTGAGCAACGTATTCTCTAAATTTTGGGAAAACAATTTGGTTAGTAACTTTTCTGATACATTTCATTCAGCAAATATTTTGGATTTTTGTTTTCTTCAGGAAATAATGAAAGAAATAGGTGATTGATTTCCATTCTTCTCAAAGATTCTCAACATTTTTTCCACCTCTGGGCACTTGCCTAAGCTGCTGACTCCCCATTGTATATTTTAGACATTTGCCATCCTCCCACTCCGTGGGATTGATGTTTTCTTTGCCTTTACTGAGACATCTCTACATCAAGCCAATAATTCCTATCTGAGTACCTGAAGTCCATTCTTATCTCTGCTGCCCATACAGCCAAAGGTTTTTCTCTATGATTTGTAAGTAGACTCCTACAAAAAACAACAAATGGTGGAAGGGAGCCTCATGCTATATAAAGTTACAAATGGTCCACAGTTATTAGAGAAGGGTCATAGACTTCCTGACTCCAGGCCAGGGGTGGGGAACCTGCATCCCTGAGGCTGTATATGACCCTCTAGTTTCTAGACTGAATCGAAACTTCAGAGAACAAAGTCCCTTAATAAAAGGGTTTCTTCTGTAAAACTTAGACTCAGTCAAAAGGCCACACCCAAGGACCTTGAGGCCAAGGCTCTTTACACCTGCTCCAAGGCCAGCACTCTATCCATTACACCATGCTGCTTTTTTCTTACTTCAAGTCTAAATATGCCTTTCTCTAATTACCACCCATTGTTCCTCCACAATCAAGTGAAAAGCACCAACAACAAAATCTAACCCCTCTTCCACGAGACAGATATCTTCCACTGTTGGAGACAACAATCATGTCAACCCTCAGTCTCCTCTTCCTCAGGTTAAAACATCCTTGGTCCTTCCAACCTAATCTCATCCTGTGAGATCTTAAGACCCTTTATGACCCCGGTCACCCCCTTCTAGACAGTCTGTAAATTATTAATGTCTTTCCTAAAAAATGACACCCAGAACTGAACATGATTTTACAAAAATGTTCTGAACAGGACAGGACTATGTAGTCCTAATAAGCAAGGATTAGCCTTCGAGGATTGTATTATCTCTTATGGAGCGTGTAGTTCACTAAAATACTCAAACGTTTTCACACACACCTTAACCATACCTCCTAACTCTTATATTGGTGAAGTCTGTTTTTTAACTTGTGTGTGACTTTACATTTATCACAATCAAATTTCTCCACAGATTCAGCCCCAGATCTTACCCTGCCAAGGTCTTTCTGGATGTTGACTGTCTTCCAGGGTGTTAGATATCCCTTCAGCTTTGTGTCATCTGCAAACTTGATAAACATTCCTTCTACACTTTTATCCAAGTCTGAGAAAAATCTTAAACAACACAAAATTCATCACAGATTCTTATGGCACTGCACTAGAGATCTACTTCCAAGTCGACATCAAAGCATGAATGTTCTTTGGTTCTGTTTATTGAAACGGTTCTTAACCTAAATGTACTAATGCTTAGCCACGTCCCTCTATTTTCTTCACAAAAAGACCAAGTTAGACTCTGTCAAATACTCCACTAAAACCTAGATGAATAGTATTTATAATAATCCCCTTACCTATCTATCAAGTAATACTATCAGAATAGGAAACAATACTAGTCTGTTAAGATTTGCTGGGTTTTGTAACTACAGTTTTCTTGGGTATTGACTAACCATCATTTTAATAAAAACATCTAGATTTTTGCCAGGGATTCAAGACTCCACTCCCTTCTATTTTCTAAAAGTTGGTATCCTAAGATAATAGATTTAGAGCTGAAAAGAACTCTATAGGTCATCTATTGCAAATATCTCATTTTACAAATAAAGATATTAAGGTTTACAGAGGTAAATTTGAACACAGGTCCTGTGACTATAAATTCATTGCTTTTTCCATTTTACCTCACTTTTCTTTAATCCAATGACACCTTCTTGATCATTCAAAGATCTCTAATAGCAATGGTTCAGCAATCACATCTGTCAAACATTATGGTTCTGGTGACTTGAATTCATTAAAAGCAGTTAGGAACTCTCTTACTCTGTACATATTTACTACCAGGTCCCTCTCATGGGCCATTTTTTTTTTTGCTCTGTCCTTTCTAGTCCAAAGATCTTTATTTTTTTTTTTTGAGGCAATCAGGGTTAAGTTACTTGCCCAGAGTCATACAACTAGTAAGTGTTCTGAGGTCAGATCTGAACTCAGGTCCTCTTGACTCCAAAGCTGGTGCTCTATCCATTGTGCCTTCCCATTCTCTTTCTCAGAAAAAATAAAAACAAATAATCAAGAGAGGAAGTAGCAATATTTACCAAGGGATAATCAAGAAAGAGTACATTGATCCAATTGCACAAGCCTTATTTTCCTCATCTGACTCAAACTATATGAGTCAGAGTTCTGCTTTTTGTTTTTTAATATATCCCACAAGAAATTACTTTCATTCCTTTTTAGTTTCCCACTGTCCATGATGCCAAAATTCTAGCAGATTAAGGACAACAGCAAATGATTTGATTAGGAAAGAGTTGGGAGAGGGCTGCAGTTGTTCTGGAAAGGATGTAATATAATGGTTCATAATGGACCTATCATAGATATTACTTCGAAGCTCCATGGGCAACTTAAAACAAAATTTAAATCAACAAACATTTATTAAACCTCCATTAAATGTAAGGCCGTATACTATAAAGAAGCTAGAATTCATTTCAGGTCTAATAGTTTCTCTACCAAGTCCCATGAGTTACAATCACTTAGCTAGCTACTTGTATCTTATTCTTTTGGCATGTTTTTATTAAAGCCTCTGTGTTTTTTGTTAGTATTATTTTAATTTTAAATAACAGAACCCTGTTTGTAATTCCTACCTACACAATGCACAATACATCATCACATGAATGAACTTTCAGATTTTGTTTTTCCTGTTCACTGTTGCAAGTAATTGTGGTGAGGAGGAAGTTGTGGCATACACCAATAGCACTTATAGTTATGGGATTCTGAAATCCCCTGTCTGAGCATCCGCAGACACGACATTTTTCCAGGAGCAAATTGTTGACCCAGGAAAAGTATTCTCCAGTTCCGTAGTCTCCAAGTGTCTTATTCTGGAATAGTTAGAGGGGATGCTTGTTCGGGTTGGACTAGATGACGTCAAGTGTCCGTACCACTCCTGAGATCCTGTGATTTATATCATAAACAATCCCTCCCTTATACTACCAGCATACCAACCCCATGCCCTCAACCAGGAAGTATCATGCTAAGCAGAATAAGTGGGGGGAGCGAGAAGTAGCAGGCAGATAGGAAAGGATCATTGTGGCTAAAGAAAAGCATTCAGGATTTATGCCTAATGTTAAAGGAACAAGAGTGGGAAAGGGATCATGGAAAGAAGAATTTATAGGTAGAAAAGAATACCAAGTAGGCAGGCCACAGATATTTATTAAGCATTTACTGTGTTCCAGGTACTGGGCTAAGTACTGCAGATACAGCAAAAAGAAAAACAGCCCCTGACCTCAAAGAGCTTATAATCTAAAGGAAGGGTGAAGTAGCTGCCATGATGAAGCAATGGGAGAGATCCTAGACAAAATCAAGTCCTGGACCAAATGGAAGTTTAATTAATTTAATTAATTAATTTAATTAAGAGGCATCAAGGAAGAAAGCCAAACATGGAATCAAATATGAACCTTGTCCTTCAACGATACCAGGAGTTAAGTAGATTGTTCAGGGTCCAGGGAGTGGGGGATTTCCCTCTATTGAAATGCTTTTCCACTGAGAGTAAGGCTGTTGTTTTTTTCTAGCAAACAATTTGAAAGATGTCAAACTAAGGTAGTACCATAAGTCTGAAGGGATATACAGGTCCTTGGGAAACTGGGGTTCACCAAAGAGGGAAAGAATAGTGTTTGTACTATTTATGGACTCGGGTACAAGTCCTCTCTTTTTTCCATTGCCAGGAAAGCCTGTCCTATATTCGGTGTCTTGCTATCTTGGGTGCTTGCCAAGAAGTTGAGGCCTCTTTTCTTTTCTCATGGAGTCATAGACATTATAGGTGAATTCTAATTCCCAAGAAAAACCCTGAATTGGGGTAGGATGAGCTAAATTCTGATGTTGGAGGAAGGAGGGAAAAGGATGATAAACTCTCAAGATTACTCCAATCTGTGTAAACCTAGAGCTTTGGATTTGGGCCACAAGTAAAAGAGAGGAAAAGAGAAAGATGACAGATAAATAGATATTAAATATATTTATATAATATATTTACATATAAATACGTACATACAGGTATGCATATACATATAATGAAATGTATATGTGTACATATACCTGACACACATGCATCTATATGTACATGTGTGTATATGTGTGTACATATATAAAATATATTGTATTATATGTTTACATATAAATATATACATAGCACAGGTGTGTGTATATAATATACATACATGCATGCAAATATATATGTGCATATATACCTGATGTATACACATGTCTATATGAACACATGTATATGTGTACATATATACCTGATGTGTACACACATGTCTATATGTACACGTGTATATGTGTGCATGTGTGTGTTTTTATATATTTATAGGTAACCTAAATTCCTTCCTAAATTCTAATCCCCAATCACAAAATACCTGCTTTACATTTCAAAATCAATGGCCCATAAGCATTTCAAATTCAATATGTATGCAGTGGAATTTAATTTCTTCCTCTCTAAACATGCCCCTCATCCACATATCTGTATTTCTGGTAAGAACACTACCATCTTCCCATTCTCCTTTGTAACCCTGGAGTCACCTCAGAGTCTTCCTTGTTTCTAGCGTCCTATCCATGGCCACTCAGTTGCCAGGTCTTTTTGTTCTATGCCCACAACTCTCACACATGATCTGATCTCTATACATGGCTAAGGCCCTAGTTTAGACACTCCAGATCCCTTTTTTGGATTATCATAAGGTTTTTCTGCTTTCTGATCCAATCCATCCTCTCCCGTGTGACAAAATAATTTTCCTAACTGCTCAAAGACTTTAGTGGCTTCAAATTTTTTTTTATAAACATAAACTCCTTAATGTCGTATTTAAAATCCATTATGATCTAGATCCTACTTAGGTTTCATCCTTATTTCACCTTTCACAAGCTATGTTTCAGTCCAATAAACTTAACTGGCTCGTCTCTAAACTCTATGCTGCTTCCTCCCTCCTCTCTGTTCATTCTCTGCCTCTCATGCCTGGGGTGCACCCTCTTTACATCCCCCTCTCAGAATTCTTCATCTTCATTCAAGGTTCAGGTCAGTGGCTCCTACCTTTGAGAAGACTCTCCTGATCTTCCAAATTGTAATGTCTCTTTTCCTCCTTAAATAGCATTGTGACTGTATTTATTGTTTACATATTTGCATTTACACATTATTAATATATGATTTATATACACAGTTACACATTATTGTTACACATTTATTGTTAATATGCTACACATTTAAGAATGAGGGCAGGGAACATGTTTGTCTTTGTATCTCCAGTGTTTACCATAATGCCTGTTGAACACCAATTGTGAAACCCCTGTCGTCTGACTCCAAACCTAAGGTCCTTCCCGCTACTAAAGGAGAAAAAGGAGCCTGCGGTCAGAGTGTCCCCTCGGCATCTTCTGCTGTCCGTGGTAGGCAGCACATTCTAGGAATAATAACTCACACTCATATAACACTTGAAGTCTTACAAAGCCCTTTATTCACAGTCATTGGGGAACCAATCATTATTAGAAAAGGAAAGTAAGGCTGTGAAAATAAGGGCTCTGCCCACGGTCTGATGGCTTGTAAGTACCTGAAGGGGATTCAAGCCCAGTTCTCTTGCCTTCAGGTCCGGTACACCATGAACTACACCCCAGGACCTCATCCATCCTTTATCACCCTACACTGTATCTTCCTGCACCCATAGGCCATTCCTAGGACCTCATACATCCTTTTATCACCCTACACTGTATCTTCCTGCACCCATAGGCCATTCCTAGGACCTCATACATCCTTTTATCACCCTACACTGTATCTTCCTGCACCCATAGGCCATTCCTATTACCTCCACTCCATACACATACTTTCTCTCTCTCTCTTTCTGTCTCTCTGTCTCTCTCTTTCTCTCTCTCTCCTGCATACACGCACACGCGCATGCACACACACACACACACACACACACACGAGTGTCTAATTGGCTAGAACTCACTGACTCTCTCTCTAAAACAACTCTATCATATACAATGGTCAAAAAAATAGAACAACAACAGATCCAGACTTTGCTCTGAGGTCATCTCAAGAGAATGAGAAATAGAAGGAAGGAGGATATAAATGAAGGAAACAGATGTGAAATACAGATAGTACTAGAGATATAATCACCTTTAATGAACATCCATGGTATAGGAGTTCCTCTTGCTATTAAAGAAGGGGATGAGGAGACATAATTCCTTCTATTCAGTGTTGTAGGCAAATGGAGCAGGAATTCTGTGTCATTAATTTGTTTATTCATTCACTCACTCAACAAACATTTTCTGAGACTACACATTAAGAAAAACATATTATAAATTTCCTCTATCTGATAGCCCATAGAAGACTTCTCCCTGAAAAAAATCTCTGCTTCTTTCAAATTTGGGTTTTTCATGAACTTAATAATCTGTCCACTCAATACTCCCTCTCAGTGTCTGTAAGAGAATTTAGGGATGGACAGTGAGAGGTAGGCAGGTCCAGTAACCAAGTCCAGTTTAGGGTGCAAGTAGGAAGACCAAACCCAGTCTGATGGAATCACATTCCATGTCAGGTTAAAATTCCATTTCAGTTTTCAACACTCCACTTCTCTTTCTCTTTGAGCAATCCTAAGAGTGGTTGGTATCTGGCAGGAAGAATGTCTCCCTCCTCTTTTCATTCCTGTTAAGATAGTTGGTTTGTTGACAGGCAGTATTAACTGTTACTAGGTAAACAAGGGGAACTAAACTTTGCAGACCTCAAACTGATGGAGACTAAATAGGGTTTTGTCCAATGGACCTAATTCTGATGTGAATAGCAGAGATTTTCCTAGAAGAGGACTTCATAGGGCATCTTCCTCCCCTAATGTCTTTGCCTTTTGTCTCTTGCCCTCCCTTTGGTTCCTGCAACGAGTGTCTCAACAATGGGTCAGGAGGATTGCAGGGGAGAGATTAGTTTTTGAGATGGATGGGACATATGTCCCCGCCACCACTGAGAAGGGAAAAAGAATAAATACTTTGTTTTCTCTAGAAGGTAAGGGGATAACAGCTTATTTTCAGTTCTGATGTGCCCTTCTCCATTGTGGAGGGGAGGAAAGGACCCTTAATTGTTTCTGAGGCACAGTTAGAAGGAATAACAATAATCCTAACAGCATTACTGTTTCCAACTATTTTTCATTTCCAACATATGGCAAAATCCCTCTTTCAAAAAATATTAATTTATTTTAGTCAAGGGCTCATGTATTAAAATTGTAGCATCATAGGATCTCAAATTGAAAGCATCTTAGAGTCTCATTTTATAGATGAGGAGAATGAGGCCCAGAGAGGTTAAGTGATCACACAGCTAATTCATAGCCTAGCACACAGATGGAATTCCAACCTGTTTCTTCTGGCTCCAAATTCGGGGCCTTTTCTATTACCACAAGCTAAATATAGAGTCTTAAATATTTACATATTTTTGAGAGAAAATCAGGTTTTTAATAGTCCAAAGTGCTTGCTTAGCTTTAGCATACAAATGTAAATTGAGAATCATTGAAGAAGGCCCCTGTGACAAGAAAAAGTATTGGACCTTGGATCAGGAAACCTGAGCTGAAACCAGTTTTGATCTGCCACTGGGACTAGCCACTCTGATCTTCCCTAAACCAGTTTTCTCATCTTTGAAACTGGGATAAGAGGACCCATCCTACATACCTCATAAGGTTGTTAACGGGAAAATACTTTGGAAACTTTAAAATGCCATAGAAATGTGAAATATTATTATGTCTCTCAGATGGGCTTGATGGATACAGAATTGTAAAATGCTAAAAAACAAAAAAACAAAAAAAAAACCACGATGAAAACTAAGAGGTCTGGTATGAGTGAGAGAGACTTGAAGGCCAAAACACCAGACGCTTACTCTACGTAAGAGATACATCTACTGGTTATGTGACATCTTGAGATGAGGCCAATGAAATGACACCTGGTCTGAGTTCAGTTACGCCTCTGATGACCTGATCACTATCCCAGATAATCAACCCATTCTTCCTGCTGTTTGGCATTTAGAGATAGAAACTCATTGAATATAAGTTCCTTGAGAGCAGGAACTATTTTTTTCTTTTTTGATTTTGCAACCTAGGCACCCACCATTGTGCCTTAATGAGTAATACTTAATAAATGGTACTTAATGATCTTTTTTTTAAGAGAAAATGTTGATACTGGTCTTGACCATCATAGACTATGAGAGGATAGGAGTTCTACTCCACTGGACCTTCTTCCATCTTGTTTTTAGTAATATAAGAGGGTTTCCAACTAAGCCTGAGACATTTTGCTTGCTGCTAAGTTTTCTTCTGTGCTAGGAGTGCTATGACTCCTATTTGGTGGAGAGAATGTAACACTCAAACCACATATAAGATGTTGAACTCACCCAAATGAACATAGTCTCCACAGTCTCTAAGAGGCAGGCAAGCTGGAAATCAGGGTACACTTCTCCTCTGGGGAAACCATGGCCTCCCTCTCTTGGTTTGAATACCTAGTATGCCTCCCCCTTACACAAATTGATAGCATCAGATCAGCATTCTTCACTCAAACTGGGAATCATATCTCCTTTGCAAATGTTGCTACTGCCCCAGGCTCAGTTGGGAGTCAGATTATGGCTACCTCCATCCTCTGTAGTCACTGCAGTTGAATCTCCATCTCTTTATTACTCCCCACTCTCTCATCTCTTCTCCTCCTTCCATTAGCCTTCCGAAACTCTGTTCAATCATTAACAAATCCCCCTTCTTTCTTTCTCTCACACTTTTTCCATCTTCTACTCACAGAAGCCTTGCTTCCTCCCGAAGGCATTAAATCCATTGGTAACTTTCAGTCCTTGGTGCCACTAAGCCAGGAGGAGAAGTAAGTATATTCCATTGTTTATTGTTGCTTTCAGACCTTCCTCTACTCTCATCAATCAGCAACTTCTCCTCTTTTGAACCCATACTCTAGTTGTGGTAATTTGTCAACAGGCAGGTCTCTTCCCCCTTTCTCAAGAATTTCAGTACCTGGCTCAGTCTTCCTTTCCACAGCATCCCCTACCCTCATATTTAGAGATCTCAGTCTACATATGGAGTGATGCCCCCTCTAACACGATTCATCACAGAATATGAACATTGGTAATGGTCTCAGAGTGTTCATAGTCCTATCCACATCTGAACAAGCAAACCCTCCACAATATGCCCAATAATCAGTTGTGCAGAGCTCCAGAGACAGGCAACCCATATCTACAGAAGCAGCCCATTCTGTCTGAACAACTCTAATCATTAGTATGCTTTTCCTTACCTAAATTTCAACCTAAATTTAATTCTCTGTATTTTCTACCCATACCTCCTTTTTCTGTCTTCTACAGACAAGCATAAAAATGTCTAATCCCTCTCACTCATGACAGCCATCCCGTTAAGTCTTCTCTTTTCCAAACTTAAACATCCCCAGTTTCTGCAACTGATCCTCTGACAACAGTCTCCAGTTCAACCATCATCCTGATCACCCTTCCCTGGACATGCTCCAGTCTGTCAACATCCTTCATATAATGGTGCCCAGAAATAGATTTGACAGTCTATTTGAAGTCTGAACAAAGCTCCTCAGTTTCTGTGACCCGTATTTTCACTCCACTTCAGCCATCTTTAGGGATAGTCATGCTTTATATCCTCCCACCATTCATAGCTATGCTCCATAATCCCAAACTCCAAGGTTTCTGCCTATATCCAACCTTCTTTCCTTCCATCTTTCTTTCTACCTCAACTCCAAGACTTGTTCCTCATTCTTTCCTATCTGCTTTCTCAGTCCTCTGCTCTGGCCTTCCTTTCTCCCTTTTATGCTCTTAAATTCCATCCAAAAAGTCTTAGTGTAGTTTTGAGCTGGCAAGCCTATAAAAAGTTTCTATGGAAATTTTGATCATATTTAACATTCCAACAGTACACTAACTCTACCCCTGAATCTGCTCCTCCCTTGTCCTGGCTGCTCATGCCTGGCCTATTATCCCTCGAACCTGATTTACCTCCACTTAGGGTTTCCCCCTGCTTCACAATCATTTACCTTTCTTACTAATGCTACTATGCTTCAAAATAATTTTCCTAAGGTACAGATCTGACCATATCACTCCCCTGCTTAAAAATTGTTAAGATTATTTCCTATTGTCTCTCAGATAAAATAGAAATTCCTCAGTCTAGCATTTAAAGCTCTCCACACTTCAGCGGCTCTCTATGCTTCACATTTATTTCGTAACACTCCCCGTCATGCCACACGGACCTGCTAGAAATTCTTTCCACTCAGTATTCCACCTCTAGCCACACTGCCTCCCACAGACCCGGAATATACCTCATCCTCACCCAAATCTCTTAAAAAACCTTCCTTTCCTTCCAGGCTCAGTTTAGTTGCTCCTATGTAAAGCCTTTTCTGACCTATAAACATGTGATATTCCCCCCCCCCCAAGGGAATGTGTGATCCTCAAGAGTAAGGTCTGTTGGTTTTTTTGTTTTCGTTGGTTTGGGGGGGGAAAAAGGGGGAGTTGTTTGTTTGTTGTCATATCCTCAGCACCTAGCACAGTGGATTACATACACACACTAAATACTTAATCAATAATTATTTAATTGAATTGTGGGGAAGAGGAGCAGTGACAAAAAGAGAAAGAAATATAAAGTTAATTGGTTTATATGTATGGGGAAGGAGGAAGGTAGCAACATGTCAGTACTAAGTCTAAAAATTATTTTAATATTTAACCAACATATAATGTTGAAACAATATGTACTAATGTCTGCCAACATCATAAGTTAGCATATGACTCCTCACCTGTACTTTTTATAGTAAATTCTTTTTTTTAAATTTCATTTTTATTCTAAATGATAATCACCAAGCAGAATGAGCATTTCCATTTACGAAGTGCAACACAGAAAGAGAATTGTACATAAAATCATAATTAGCTCTTAAATGTGACTTATTTTTCCTCTTAAGTATATAATAGTTTTAACGTGCAATTTTCAAAGCTATTTTGTTTCTTTTTCCTTCTGGCTTTCTTTCTATTCTCTTCTGTGCATTTAAAATACTTCAAAATGACTCTGTTTTCTTTCTTTTTCTTTTTTTTCTTATTTGGTAACCTAATTCAGGCCCCCATCTCCCTTTTTGCTTGTCGCCACCTTCATTGACAAGAAAAAGGAAAACAAAAAGTTGTGACAAATATGCACACTCAAAAAGGACAATTCTCAAACTGACCACATCTGAAAATGGGTTGTCTTATTCTACATTTTGAGTTCATCACCGCATTGTTTTCCCACAACCCCTCCTTATAACTAATTCATGCTCAACACTAGACACTCCCTTTCATCTCATTTTATAGGCCTGGAATTACCATTGTGCCCTTAGTTAATGAAGTGATTGACAAAGAAAATCATTAGCTGCAATTAACAATGAAAAGATAAGAATATGCAATGAGAGTTGAATACAGATTAAAAAGCTATTAAATGATCAATGATTATTTTTCCATTAACTTTTAATAATTGTGCTTCTAAATTTGATATACTGTATGGAGATCAAGCCATGAAAATGAAGAAGAGTGATAAAGGGGAGGAAAAAAGTATTTATTAAGCAGTTACACTGTTCTAAGCACTTCACAAATATTATTTCATTTAATCTGTACAACCCCTCTGGGAGGTAGGTGCTATTAACCCCATTTTGAGGTTAAATAATTTACCCAGGAACACAGAGATTTGAACTCAGGATTTCCTGGTTCCAGGCCCAGTGTTTTGTATACTGTCACCTCGCTACCTCTAGAAAGAAATGAGCTAGCATTTATATAGCATTTTAAAGTTTGTGAAGTGTTTTACAAATACAATCTCCTTTTATCTTTACAACTCCTCAGGAGGTAGGTGCTATTATAGTTCCCATTTTACAGGTGAGGAAACTGAGGCAGAGAACAGTTAAGTAATTTGCCCAAGAGCATATAGGTGGTTAGTATCTGGTGCATGATTTGAATTTCCATTCAAGGCCCACTTCTCTGTTCAATGTACCACCTAGCTCAAAAAGAACTAGACCAAATGAGAAAGATGTAGGCTTGAATCTGACTGTAGTACTTATAGTCTGTGTGACAGAGGTTTCTCTGGGTCTCAGTTTCTTCATATGTAAAACAAGTGAGATTGGGCTAGATGAACTCAAATCCCATATTCCTTTGAGCAAGTAACCTCCAGAGACTTGTAGAGAAAGATCACTTCTAGGGCCATTCTTGTACTACCCATCATTTCTCCAGGCCCCTTCCTATATACTGTGACTATTCCATAAATACTTTGTAAAGCATCATTGTATATAGTGCTAGCACATCCTATAGCTACCTTCTCCCAGCACTGTGATAACACCTTCCTTCTGTACATATGAATTCAGAGGTGACCATCTATCAAGCCAGAATAGGAACTCAAAGTGATTTTTTCTTCACACCTAGAAGTCAGAAGCAAGGGTCCTTCTTGTATTCTCAATCTAGGATTTCTCAAACTGAGGAACAAATAGGCCAGTGAGCATTCTGTGGAAAGTAGAGGGTAAGAAGGAGATTCCTACAACTGTGTTTCTTCTCAAAGACAAACCACTACCAGAAGAAATCACCAAGAAAATTATACATCAAAAGGGCTGAATCTCAAGCTATGCCCCGGATTGCCAGGAAATTCATATTTTATGAGTTGCTAAGTAAGACAATATAAATCCAAGGTAAATATGAAATAAAGTGTTGAAAACATGCTAATACATGTTTATGAGTCTTTTTTCCTTCCAGCAATTATTTAATGGCTGAGGAAATAAATAGACCTCCTATATCTGAAATCTACTACTTTATTCATTGAGTAACTTTTCTAGAAGGGAAGCTTTTAATCCTTTTGAAAGTAAACTATAGACATGGGCCATATTTAAATTTTGTTAAAAGAGATTTTCCCAGAAGCTATACCGTAGGGTGGAAATATAATGAGTGATAGATTAGGAGGAAAAAAAGTCTGACTTCCCTCTCTTTTGGGGTCATGCTTCCTCCAGGATAAAATCATGTGTGCGTGTGTGTGTGTGTGTGTGTGTGTGTGTGTGTGTGTGTGTGTGTGTGTGAATCTAGAACTGGAGCCTTTTCCATCTTGGGAGTCTGCACCTTGGGCCACAGATGACAATAGAATTACCACATTTGAATATTAGAGTTGAAAGTGTCCATACAGGTCATCCACTCTAAAGGTGTAAAACTCCTATAGAAAGGGATCCCTGTAGTACACATAGTGACTTGGAAAACCACAAATTAACTTTATCTATATTACATTGTATTTTTAATTTATTTTGTTAAACATTTCCCAAACACATTTTAATCTGGTTTGGTCTCAATTTGACTTCTCACATTTTGATCTAATCCAGTCTTCTATATTCTACATAAGAAAAAACTAAGCCTAGTGAGCACAAGTGAATTTCCCAAAATTACAGAGATAATTGAGATTTGCTCAGTGGAGAGAGTGGTGGGCCTGGAGTCAGGAAGACCCGAGTTCACATCCAGCCTCAGACACTCACTGGCCGTGTGACCCAGGTTGCCGTAATCCACTGGAGAAGAAAATGACAAAATACTTCATTGTCTTTGCCAAAAATACTTCATGGACAGTATGCTCTACAGGGTCATGAAGAGTCAGGCAAGACTGAACAAAAACAGAGAAAATGATTTAGCAGAGAAACTAGAACCTAGTTTCTTAACTCACAGGCCAGGGCTTTGAACCACACTGAACTGTAGTTTGCAGTACTCTTCCTTGATCAGGGCCCCTGTTTAGGTGCTGAGGAACTCTGTGGGTTTACACACCCTTGGGAGGGTCTCTTTTATGTACCCAAGGTATCACCTTGTGTCCCTTGCCTTTCTCTACCACAGAAGACTACAGCCAACACACACCTGGAGGGTGGGGCTCTCCTAGCTTCAGCAAGCTAATCCTCTACTGAGTACAATCTATTCTGACTCTTCATGGGCCTCAACCCCTTAAACATTCCTTGAAAGAGAATTTGGAGTGATGAGAATATTCCTCTCAACAAATTACTACTCACTCTTTTATATACATATACATATATATATATATATATATAACACGTAGAAGCTTTCAAAAGTCCCACCCCAGAAGTTGGCTTATACCAGTCATCTATAGAGAAAGATAGCCTCATCAAAACACAGAACTAGAAAGCTAAACATATATAGGTCACCTAGTCCATTCCTTTGACATGAAACAGAGCACCTCTAACATGAACTTTTCCTTTGAGATGCTTACACCTTGACTTTAATTAGTTAGTGAAAGCAACTAATCAAAGCATTTCCAGCCTAGCAGATGATCAGTTCATTGTAATCACGGTTTAGACAGTAATAACAGCTTGAAACATGGACTGAAATGACACGTGTTATCTACAGTTAAATTTGTTTGCTCCCTTCTCCCCGACCTCAGCCTGATTGTGATCTCTAAGCAAAGATTGCCTCGCTTCTGTCAGCCAATGGAATCAGAAGTGAGGGAAGAGGAGTCAACAGTACAATAGTCCACTTTTATATCAGGGCATTTATATTAGCAGAATTAAATACCCTCTGAGATCTATGTCTCAAACTACAGATAATCTGGATGAAAAATGGAAATTAAGGCCTTACTTTTTCTAGAATGGAAGATGTTGCATCCTCACCTTGAGCAGTGAAGATTATAGTTTACTGGAGAACTTATTGGGAAAAGAAGAAAGAAAAAAGCTAAGTGGGAAGAAAGCAGTGGCACCAGGAACCAGTCACCACTATTCTACTCCTGGATTCCCACTACAAACTCACCACTTCCCAGGAAGCTAAGAGCTTGAAATCGCTAAAAAAAAAAAAAATGGCAACAACAAAAAATGACCTTGTCAATTGCTTCCCTCTACCTTGACCAAAGTCATGCTCTTGAAGGATAGGTTTCTTCCCACCTCTTCTCTATGCTCACAACTGCGTAGGCTGAGTCTGAGCAGTACCCTCGCTATTTCTTAGTCTTGAAAGTCCAGCCAAAAAAGTATCTAAGATGAAATCAATCAAAGAAATTCTTTTCTTGAGAGCTTTTTCAGGCAGTCAGACATATCACATTGCAGGGATTTCTCCCCTGTTTTCTGCAGCCCCTCCCACGCCCCCCTCTTCCCCCGTCTTATCATCCTGATACTGTATCTCAAGACCCAGGCTATTTAATTCAGAAGCTACAGAGTGGCATTGGCCCCGCTGAAGCCTGACTTACCCTTGGCTCTGGGAAGTAGCTTGAAGTTTGGGGGCACTGAACGTGACCGCTCCTTCCAGAAACGTTTGTCTCTAGCCTTGTGCTCTGGGGCAGCAATCCCGCAGTGGACCCCAGCAACAGTTATAAAAGCGGCTCAAGACGGAAGGGGGCGGGGAGGGGAGGGGAGGACAGGGATAAGGGGTGGGGGAAAGGTGGGGGGTGGACCCGCCTACTCCAGTGTCACTCTACTTCATGCTAGTATGAAAATAAAGTTCTGGTGCCAGAGAATGAACTCAAAATTTCCTGACGTAAGCTGCACAGTCACCCCGAAAGGGTGGGGATGAACCTTATTCTTTCCCAGCCCAGTTGAATCAAGTGCGATTCATCAGACTGGCTCCCTTCCTCTGAGAGCGGGTCCCTGAGCAGGAGGCGAAAGAGTGATGTCGTGCAGCGAACCTGCAGTGAGTAATTCTCTTTATCAGCTCCCCAGGCCAGGAGGGAGACAGTAATATCCTCCAGCGTCGGTCACAGCCAGGAGGCCATCCCTGGCTGTAAAGGTCACGCTCCCCCAGGGACACTGGTCCCTGGCAGATGCTCTACAAACTTGACACGCAAGTTGTCACCCAAGCCTCCCCTGCTGTTCAGGGATTCAAAGGTAGAGGTGTTTAGCATGAGAGGGAAAGCTGCTCCTTGGGACTTCTAATAAGTCCTATAAATTCGGGGGAGGTCTTCTGACTTTGGGGGAGAGGACTGAAGCATTTGAAATTATGCTTCAGTCCGTCTTTCTGAACTGGGAGTCAATAGATTAAAACCTCTGCCCTCGACGCTTCCTCCTTCCACATGTACGGCCTTTCTTGGCACGGAGAGGTTGGCGGCTCCCACTTTTCCCTCTAGCCTGGCCAAGCCTTTCTCTCTAGCTGTCTCTCCTGTAGATAACTTAGATGTAAGTCAGAGGAATTCTGAGGATGAGAACAAGTGGCTACCGTTTCTTTATTCTCCAGCAGCGAACAAGGACAATCTTATCAGAGAGGTGCTTTGATTACCCTTCAATTCAATTCAGCCAGACAAATGTTTAAGTAGTTTCTATACACCCAGGCATCATGCTAGAGTCTGAGGATATAAAGACGAAAGCAAAACTCTCTCTGCTCTGGAGGAGCTTACCTCCGACTGTCTGGACAGAACATGAACACAGGCAAATATAACAGAGTCTAAGAAGGAACCAGATTACTAGACTACCAGGAGAATGACTAGGGGTGCTACAAATCTAGATTTTAGCAAGTCATTTGACAAAGTTTCAAACCAAGTCCCTGTGAAGAAGGTGGACTGCCCCATAGTGTAATTAGATGCACTCAGAATTAGTTAGAAGAAACTAGCGGATTCAGTGGATAGAATTCCAGACCTGGACTCAGCAAGTTTCTTCTTCCTGAGTTCAAATCTGGCCTCATACACTTACCCTGAGCAAATCCCTTAACCTTACTTGTCTCAATTTCCTTATCAAATGAGCTGGAGAAGGAAATGGAAAGCCACTCCAGTATCTTTACCAAGAAAACCCCAAATGAGATCATGAAGAATTAGATAGAAGTGAAATGACTGAACAACAAGATCTGGTTAAATGACCAGATACAAATAGTATTGATTACTAGATCCCTGTCCTTGGTGAAATTCCAAAGGGTTCTGTCTCTATTTTCTGTTTGTTATTTTTTTCTTCATAATTTGATTGAAAGATAGGATGGGTTTGGACCTTTCATTTATAAAGGAAATTCCCCATGCCAATACAAGTTAACACTTTCTCTGCACTTTATAGTCTTTGGGAGTTGAATAGGGGCACAAAGTCAAGTGACTTGTCCAGTGTTATGCAGTGAATATTTGTCAGAGGAAGAGTTTGAGGCAGGTCCTACCTGGCTCCAAAGGTCAGCTCTTTAACCCACTGATTTGCTGCCTGTCCACTTGGTTGAGGGCTCACTCTAATGTCCTATGCTGCTGTCTTGTGGCAGTATGGAAGAGACCCTGTTATAAAAGACTAAACTATCAAAGGCTTCAAGTAGAGAGTCTAATGAAGGAAAGGTTGTCTAAACTAAAGACAAGCCTAGAAAAGTTCAGAAAGGTTTTATGGTTAACTTGGCTATGGGATGCTGAATTATTCAACCATAGGAACTCCTAAAGAACATCTACTATATTGTAGGGGGGGTTTAATTTACACCATTAGAGGAAATATTCACACCGAGAAAATCACAAATTCCTGAAGCATTGAAGAGGAGCAGCATTCCCCTGCAATATCCCCTCAAGAACTTGTTCTCACAGGTTGGGCAAATACTGTTCCAATTTCAAGTACTCTATGGGTTACTGCTTCTAAAAGTGTATCTCATGAGCCTCCACTTACCTTTAACAATCAGCCAGTAGACACATTTAGCTCAAAGCAGAAGCATTTACCAATAGAGCATTGTTAAGAACAGTACCTGCAAAGCATTCCCCCCAAATCCTGAAAACGTAGTCTTCGCAAATACACCCAACATCAGTAGGAAGAGCGGGCACATACCTAGCATACACTAGTAGTGACCCACATACTTAGGGACTACATGGGCCCAAGGCATCTTATTTCTGGTGCTACAAAGTCTCAATGTCCTTTCTCTTCCTGAGGTGTCTTTATTCTGCCCTCCCTGGGTGCAACGTCTCTGATGGGCAAGTTAATCAGCTGGGATCCCCAGGGCCTTCTCCCCTTGTCGGGAAAGCAGACAACAAGCGTTTACTAAGCATGTGCCACATGCCAAGCACTGGGGTATGTTGAGAATACTAATTCAAGTAAAAAGATAGTCCCTTCCTTCAAGGAGCTTTTATTGTAATGGGAGAAAACAACACATAATGGGGAGATAAAGAGAGTTGGGGAGACACACAGGGTATGGTGGTAAAGTCCAGAGGGTCACCGTTGGAAGGGGGAATAAAGAAACTATGACTAACCTGGGCTATCCCTCAAAATGGAGGACCCAGAAGGAGTGAAAAGAGGTTAGAATGGGAGAGGGGAGAAGCAGCTATCCCAGGGCTAGAAGGTCCCAGGTATTAAGGGAAGTTCTAGTGAAGGAGTCGGCTGAGACATGGTGATCACATCCAGAAAGCTAGTTTGATTTCTAACTGTCAGGGCTAATTTTCTCTTGAATCTGTATCTGGCTCTTGTCTCAGTTGCTAGGGATCACTCTCCTTGGAGCTGCTTCTGTTATCTCTGCTTACTTCTGGGTCTGGTGTCTCCTACTAAACAAGATCCTCTACTGCAAAGTGCTATAGCTGGTGGAGGGGGGAGGAGGAGGAGAGAGAAATCCTCTTCTATTCCCAATAGGAAAGCTGATGAAAGGCAGTCCTACCTCAGGATCGGGGTTCTTTCACCATAATTAACTCTCCTCTAATTTTACAGCAAGTACCCCTTCCAACAATAGTTCTCCTGCCTCTACTGCCTCCAGCGCTAGCACGCTAGGCTTTTAAAGGCCATCAGGTAGGTGAATAATCTTCAGTTAGGTAAACTGACCTCTAACAGAGAAAACTCCTTCATTTAACTCCTTCATAAACGCCTTCATATTAAGGCGATGACAGTGCATAGACATGTCTCTGCCCTTTAGTACACAAACATTTCAACAGCTCTGTTACCTGTTCGTTATCAAGCTTGGAGGAGTCAAATGGTCAGAGCTGTTCTGATCAACTTTATCCCACCTCTCCAAAGTACTGGATAAAAGAATAGATGGTTTGCTTATCAAATCTATAGATACCATGAAGCTGGGAGTCATGGTAAACCCAATTAATAACAGAGTTGAGATCCAAAAGATAATGGGCTAAATTTCCTAATATTAAATTTAACAATAATAACATAGTCACATATTTGAGTGCACCCACACACTCAAAACCACAGCACAAGTATAGATTTCAGAGAGTTATTGCTAGACAATAATTCATGAGGGAAGACAAAAAAAAAAAGCCTGGGTTTGCTTCTGCTTTTTAAGTAGTAGGAAAATTCATTGTGAGAGGCAGCTTAGGTTAATGAGTTGCCAGGAAAAAAGTGTAAGTCTCTCCTGGGCAAGTCATTGAATCTCTTAATGCTCAGGATAGCTCTCTAAGATCCTAAGTTTCAATCCCAGGTCTAGATTCAACCCTGTCCCTGACCTAAGAGTATTATACTCTTATAACATAAATGCCATATGATCTTAGATCTAAGTCTTCAAGGAACATCAGTATCCATTAAGTCTAATCCCCTTGTTTTTACACATAGGAAACCAAGAAGTGGAGAGTTTAAATGATGTGACCAAGACTGCCTGGGTAACAAATGTCAAAGGTGACTTTCTGTGACATGGGAGCCAGCACACTTTTGTGATTCTTTTTTTTTTTTAACCTCGGAAAAACCACAAGGGGATGACACATAAAAGAATTAAGATTAGCGGGAAGCATTAGGGCCAAAACCCTATTCAAAATAGTGAACATGAGTTTTTCACTAGTGCCCTGAATACCTCTACTCACAGAAGCTCATTGACATCTATCTGCAAAGATTCTTATCCCCTTGTGGCTAAGCTATAAGCCCCTCCCAAAGTGACAATGAGTGTACCATAAACCCAACTGTATTTAATTTATGGGAAACTTTCAGGGCTAGCCTTTCTAGTTCTTTTCCCAAGTAGCATTGTAACAACTGCTTTTTAGAGACAATGGCCCCATTGTTTGGGCCTAGGAGGAAATAAGTCCCTTCTTCTCTTCTGAATAATTTACTCTCCCCTTCCGAACTCCTTAAATCCGCTTTTCTCCTTGTTCTTGCCCAACGTTCCTCTGCCTGTCCCACTCCTGCTTTTCAGTTCGCAAAAGAAGTAAAGTCTGGTAGAGAGGGGAAGGTATAGGGAGAGAGATAGGAAGAGTCAGGAAGAAAGAATGAAATGATGAAAGGGACACATAAGGAGAAATAAATGGTAGTACCTGGGGATGGTCTCTCATCTGCCAAAGAAACTAAAGAAGGTTAAAGAATCTTGAAAATCTGAAAGACAATGGAAAGAGCATGTGAGGAGCCAGGAAATCTAGGTTTTAGTCACCTTTACACCATTTCTTTAGGTAAAGTGCTTTGATAATGAAATCTTGTACGACAGCATTGGTGGGTAATCAGGAAATCTAGCAAAGACAGCATCCAAGTTCATTATTTCTCCATCTCTTGAACGGTAGTCTAATTATGCATCATCTCACCTCCAGAGTAATTACTTACACTAAGTCATTTCCAGGATTATCCTGTAAAGTTATCATGTATGTTAAAATTGTATCTTGTTCTGGTCCCCCTGACCACCACTACATCCTCTAGTAAGTATAGTAAGTTTATACATAACCAAGATAAACTCAGGAAGACCTGAGCTCAAATCCAGCCTCAGACACATTAGTTGTCTGATCCTGGGCAGGTCACTTAACCCTGTTTGCCTCAGTTTCCTCATCTGTAAAATGAACTGGAGATGAAAAGGGTAAACCACTCCAGCATCTTTGCCAAGAAAACCCCAAAAAGGGGTCACAGAGTCAGACATGACTGAAAATGACTAAACAAAATGGCAAAAGGGAACCCTAGAAGTCACATAGAGACCATCCCAAAGCTCAAAGGAGCATAATTTGCAAACTGTATCATAGGTTAATTAAAAATCACATCCTGGTAACGTGTATAAAGTCAGAGGAAACCACGCAGCCTCTGCCGTAAAGGCCTTTGCTCCCATGATACATAAATCTCAGATAAGTTCCAGACACTGTAGTAAGACCAGCAGAACACCAAGTATTACTGATAACTTGAAGATAATTTGGGTTTGTTAATGAACTAACCCCAACGTGGCAAAGACAAAAGTATATCGGCCAAAAAAAAATAAAACCCATAAAAACGAGACCCCAAACTCCTGCTCCTGCCAGAACACTATTCCATCTCCATCCTGGGTCTGCGCTGCTGAGTGCCCTCACCTCTAACACATGGTTCATGAGTTACTCTATATGCCTCTCCCCCTCTCCATCCTCTTCCCCACACTACCTGCCTTTCTTCACCACCTGATTCCCTATTCTCACACCATCTGTCTCTGGACCCTTTTGTTCTTGTCTCTATACTTTCTGTGCCTGTTCACCCCTATACCCTCTTTGTCCTATTAAAGTGTGATTACAACCCTACTTCATGCTGGCATCGTGGTCTTTTCTGCTAAGTACCCAAATAACTGGGTGTGCCTGCTACCATTTCATAACATCATAAATTAATTAGCACAACATCATGGGAAATAACTTTGCCATCTGACTCTGTTTGGGACACCCCTCTGCACCAGAATCCTCCTTTTCTGGGATTGAGCCCAAACGCTTTGGACATAGATTCATGTTGCATTTCTGATTTATTTGCCAACTTTCTTCCTGGATCGACTGCTATATGACTTCAGGCAAGATTTGTCTTTCTCTGCCTTAATTTATTTTTAAATATATTTTATTTATTTCATTAAATATTTCCCAGTTATACATAAAAAAATTAACAATCTTTCTTAAAATTGAGTTCCAGGTTCTCTCCCATCTCGAGAAGGCAAACAACTTGATATCAATTATACATGTGAAGTCAGGCAAAACATATTTCCATATTAGTATGTTACAGAAAACAGACCAAAAAAAGTAAAATAAAGGGATGTGTGTGTGTGTGTGTGTGTGTGTGTGTGTGTGTGTGTGTTCAATATCCTTCAATCTGCATTCAAAATTCCCAGTTCCCTCTCTCTGGAGGTGGATAGCATTTTTCATCCTAGGTCCTTTGGAATTATCTGGGATCATTTTCTTGATCAGAGTAACTGTTTCACAGGTGCTTATCCTTACATATTGATGCTACATTGTACATTGTACAATGGACACTGTACATGGTTCACCTGGTTCTGTTCATTTCACTTTGCGTAAATTTATATGGTTTTATATGGTTATATATTAATTTATATAGTATATTTATGTGTGTGTGTATCAGTTTATATGGTTTATATAATAAGATTTTTTTTCTGAAACCGTTCTGTTCATCATTTCTTATAGAATAATAGTATCCCATCAAATCACATAACAGCTCATTCAACAATTCCCCAATGAATGGACATCACCTCCATTTCCAACTCTTTGCCACCACAAAAAGAACTACTCTAAATATTTTTGTATAAATAGGTCATTTCCCCTTTTTCTTATTCTTGGATACAGACCTGGTGGTGGTCTTTCTGGGGCAGAGGGTATTGAGAGTTTTATAGCCCTTTGGACATAGCTCCAAACTTTTCTCCAGAATGTTTGAATTGGTTCACAACTCTACCATCAGTATGTTAGTGCACCTATTTTTCCATATCCCCTCCAGCATTTGTCATTTTCCTTTTCTGTCATGTTATCCAATCTGATAGGTGTGAGGTGGTACCTCAGAGATCATTTGCATTTTTCTAATGGATAGTGATTTAGAGCATTTTTGTATGACTATAAATAGATTTCATTTCTTCTGAAAATGGCCTGTTTATATCCTTTAATCATTTATCAATTGGAGAACATCTGTCTTCATTTCTTTATCAACAGAATGAGGTAATATTCCCTATACTTTCTATTTTCTACTAATGATAGGCAATATGGCAGAACTAATAGATGAATGAATGGATGGATAGATGGAAGAATGAAAAGGCAATTATTAAGATATTACTTTATGTCAAGCACTGTGACAAACCTGAAATACAAGTACAATCTGTGTCCCCAGGGAGCTTATATTACAAGATAAGAGGAAAAGATATATGGGAAGTTATAGCCACAGGGATGGTGAATGGAGTAAGCCAATTGAATGATGCAACCTTTCCAGGAGAAGTAGCAGCAGCGATTCGATCGTTATTCCCAGAACAAAAGGTGGAACCTACAAGGGACTCGTTCTGATGGCATGGCAAGAAACGAGAAGATTGAGCGGCCACTGTCCAGCGGAAATGAGCATTCACCAGTAAGCAGGGCCGTGGAGAGAGAATGATACTTAGAGTCAAGATCTTTGGGTTTCAGTCTCACACTTTCTAGCTGTCACATCAGGCAACTTATTTCATTTCTTTCAGTCTCAGTATTCTCATCTGTAAAATGGGACAAAAATATTGGCACCATCTACTTTAAAGTGTTGCTGCGGGATCAAATAAGGTAACATGTAAATGTAATCTTATCAGTGAGAAAGTGTAGACACCTGTAGCCTAATGGGACTGGTTAAATGAAATGTTGGAGACAAAGCACAAAACACACTGGTAGTAAACAGTTAACCTTCAAGTTGCCTTGGCCCCACCTCTGATTAAGTTCAATCTTGTGCACCATTACTTTGGTTCAGAGGAAAGAAGTGAGAGTATGTGGAAGAGTAAATATATGTCTACTAAGAGATGACACTTGAAACTCTGGAATGCAGTCCGTAGAGAATGAGAATGTACACTTGTGATTGGCTGAGTCCCAACTATGGTTATTTCATTCCTTCTGTTTATCAGTTTATTTTTATTGTACTTCCTTTAATATTGTTTCATTTTCATTTATAAAATAACAATTTTTGTTTGTCTTCTGTTAATAAGTACAGGCACCTAAATATATGAGTAAGAGCAATCTTTTATTTTCAAATTTTGTTTACTTTGTGTATAACAATAATATTTTGTAATTATTGCTGGCTTGGACTAGAAGATTGTATTAATGTACATATTGTACACATTTTTTGATTCTGCTTTCTTTACTTACTTTCTATTAGGATCATGAATTTATAAAGGATCCTTCTAGGTCATCTAGACTAATCCCTTCCTTTTAAAATGGAAGAAAATGATCTCCAGAGAAGTTAAATGACTTGTCCAAGGTCACACAGACTCAGGAATTGACACGAGGTCCTCAGACTCCAAATCCAGAACTCTTTCCCCTACAAATGTTTAAAATACAGTGACAATTTGCATACAAAAAGCTAAAAACTATAGGAATGAAAGTTTTTTTCTTAATATAATATACCAATTAGCACTATTTGTTATAGTTCACACACACACACAAACACACACATACACACAAATGGTATCCATTGATTGGAAGTGGCTAAATAAATGATGGCACACAGGTTTGTTTCTGTTATTTTAATGGATTAATTAACATTTTATAATTTTCTCAGTTTTAATTTTCTAATACAGCAAATATCAACAAATAAAACCTACTTTTTAAAAAACTCTCTGACAACTGCAAAAATTTTGCAAGTATAAAGGCATCTTAAAACCAAAATATTGGAGAACCACTGATCTAACCTATTCCAGTGATCTATTTTCTTAAAATCTAGAACTATATAATGTTGATAATTACTACTTTATAATATAACTTTAAGTCTAGGAGTGCTACTTCCTCTCTCCTTTTCTTTTTAATAGTTTCTATTGATATTTTTGACTTTTTGTTCTTTCATTGAAATTTTGTTATTATTTTGTCTAGTTCTATAAAGTATACTACTGATATTTTGATTAATATAACATTAAGTGTATTAATTCATTCAGAAAGTAGTGTCATCCTAGCTGTATTAGTTTTTTCTATCAGGGATCAATGAAAATCTTTCCAGTTATTTAGTTCTTCCTTTCTACTAAAATTATCTTATAGTTAATTTCATATATCTTATATATTCACCAACTAACTTCCAAATAATAACAGTATCATTCTAATTTTTTAAAGTATTTTTATTTCTATCACCTTTTCCTGATTTTTATTGGTAATATATACTATATATAATGTATATAGTACATATATACATATTGTAATGGTATTTATCATACATAATTTATTTTTGTATGTAATTTATTATCATATATCATTTATTATTATATATCATTTATTAGTAATATATACTTTAAATATGTATATAGTACATATATACATATTTGTATGTATGTATGATTTTTGTAGGCTTTGTCATATTCTACTAATTTGCCAGTTTATCATTTTATTTAATGTTTTTATTGATTACCTTGGATTTTCTCAATAAACAATCGTAGTGTCTTCAAATTGAGACTTTTTTAACCTCCTATTACTAATGCTTATTTTTTTAATTTATTTTTATTGGACTGCTGCTATACACATTTTAAACATCAGGCCAGGTATAAATACAGAGAGATAGATGCTTTCTAAAGCTGTTCAGTACTATAGTAGAGGAAAGGGAGCATAGGGGCCAACTTGAAAAGTCTGTGTGACTGATAATGTCGTTGAGCTATTCTTTGCAGAGGTTAATGTACCAATCGCATTAAGGCTAAGAACGTTTTAGAACCTCCTGGTACAGCTCCATAATCACTTGAAAGGGGCTGGCCTTCTTGTTGTTCAGTCATTTCAGTTGTGCCCAACTCTTTGGGACCCCATTTGGGGTTTTCTTGGCAAACACACTGGAGTCGTTTGTTATTTCTTTATCCAGTTCATTTTGAAAATGAGAAAACTAAGGCAAATAGAGGTGAAATGGTCAGGGTCACATAGCTATTAAGTGTCTGAGGCCGGATTTGAACTCCGGCCTTCCTGACTCTAGGCCCGAGGCTCTATGGACTGACCTACCTAGCTGCCATGGTAGCTGGCTTTACTATCTACAAAAGAAAACCAAGTGGATGAAGGAGGCCTTTTGCCCAGATTATGATCTACAATTAGCTGGAAAACCTATAGAGCTTGATGTTAATATATATAACTGGGCCCTACAGTACAAATGGACAAGTTAAAACAGGAGAAGGCGATCAGGTTGTATCAGCTTCTGAATATTGCAAAGCTCATTTAATGACCTCAAACTTCAACTGGAAACAAAGACTCACTTTTTTTTAATACTAGTATCCTACCAGGGTTGTTGTATGACTACAAATCATGGGACACAAAGGTTTCCACCCAAAATGAAAATAAATATCATGAAGAAATTAATGGAGAGGAGCGTGGTAGGTGTTAGAAGATTGTAACATGAAACAAACAAGGAACTTAGAAGAATAGAAGTAAAGCATGCCAATAAGGAAATTATTTAATAGAAAAAAGTTGGACTAATCTTCTAGCACTCTACTGATGTCCTCATCACGTTATCAGGAAGTGAAGAAGGCCCAGTATGTTGGGTGAAACCCATATGACAAGTCTGTGGAAGAACATGAGCAATGGTAATCCACCTAATAAAAGCCAAATGAATGAAGAATGTGTATTGCTCAGATGATGGCATTTATTTGTAGGAGATTTTAACTCTCTTCTATCAGAACTGGACAAGTCTAAAATAACTATGAACAGAAAGGAAACTATGGACTTGAAAATGATGCTGGAAAAATTAAATTAATATATATATATATTGAATTAGTATTTTTAACAATAGCACCTATATTTTCCAACTGATGCCATGTGGCTGTGAGTCATGGATTACCAGAATTCCAGAAAAATAAAAATTGCACAAGGTAATGTAAGAATGGTTGTTAGGTATAACTAGGATGTAATATGTCATATGATACCCATGTGACCATGGGAAACTTACCAAAGCTCTCTGGACTTCAGTTTTCTTATCTGTAAAGTGAGGGGATTTGATTAGTTGAACTCTAAATCACATATAGCTCCCCAGCAGTGAAAGTACTAGAAAGAAAGAGATAGCAGTAAGGAAAAATAACTGGCAGGCTATTTTGAAAAGGTGAGAGATAAAAGATGGACAGATTCTATGTTGCACTGTCCAGGATGAAATAATAAAATAACTGAGTATTGAATTGATCCTCTTTCAGGAATTTATGGGAGGGTATTAATAATAACCACACAAGATGAGAAGGGGGCATAGATAGTTTTTATCTACACAAGTGGAAGGGATACCCTTAACATTGAGAACATGAATATAGTGAAGTAAAACAAGCTTCCACTTTTAAAAAGGAAATATCTCTGAAAAGGCTAAAACATTGAGTTAAATTCACATTTTGGTACAAATTAGTTCAGTTAGTTCCTTTTCTCCTAACTGTATTTTGGGCTCTACCAATTGATAATGGTAGTTTTAATGAGGAGAGGTAAAAAAAAGGTAATTCTGGCCCTTAGGTCCTAGACAGAACCTAGGAGAATAGCAAAATGGGGAGTGAGAGAAGAAAGAGGGAGTCAGAGAGTAATATAATAACTGCCAGAGAATAAGGAAGCTGATATTTGAGAGGGAGTTCTTATTAGGACATAGGTAATATCTCATATGCTATGATGACCCTTCCAGCTCTGAGATTCTGTGAGTATGTGTCTAATCAATGGGAGAAAGCTGAACCATTTTACAATTTTCCCTGAGAATGTTCACAGCACACAGAAAGTACAAGACCTGTCTCTTGCTCCAGACATTCATTACATTCCTTCTTATTCTCCTAAATGACTGGTGCTGATGGAATTCCTCTCTGAGTTGTTCCCTTTGAACTTGTTAACTCTTTCCCATCAAATGGAGCCCCAACACAGCTGTGACAGGCCCTGCTTCTTTGAAAGTATTGTTATCCCCATTTTATGCATGAGGACACAAGCTCAGAGAGAGGAAGTGACTTGCTTATAGTCTCATGCCTTATAAATGGCAGAGTCTGGCAGAACTGGAATTCATATCTTCAAATCTCAAACCTAATGTTCTTTCCACAATACCACCACCTCCCTAAAATTACATTTCGAAGGAAACTGAACAATATGCTCTCCCTGTTTCTTTAGGGAAGGCAATACAGTTGACTGGGATAGAAACAAAACCATACAATCACAGAGCATTAGAACTAGAAGAGAACTCAAGATCTCTCTAGTACCATCCTTCTTAGAAAAAGAAAATAAGAAGATCCGGATGTAGTTTCCATATTTATCATTGGGTCTCCATATGTGACCTTAATCTGTTGTGCTTTAGCTTTCTTATCTATAAGAAGAGCTAATATTATTTCTATCTTTTTGAATCATTAATCAATAAGCATTAATTAAGCACCTATTGCATGTCAAACACTGTCCTAGGTGGAGTGGGATACATAAAAATATGAGGGATGCTCTTGGGATAGAGGGCCCATAGATAGGATGCAAAGACCTGCATCTATCATCTATAGCATGGAAGGCAGATATCAAACTGAAATCGAAGAAGTTATGCAGATTAGAATATGTCTGAAAATATGCAGAGTAAATGAGCTCTTCCCAAGGGGAGCAAGATATCTCAGTTTAACCAAGAAAGAAGCCCTGATCTTACCCAAGGAGATCCTACCCAAATTTTCCAAAGTCTATAGGGTGGCATACTAGAAATCAAAGACATGTTGAGGGAGTGGATTCTCTATAGTTCTACTGTTGGAACAAATTGTTTTCATCTGCCCATTCCACTAGGGAAAGTCTTCACATGTTTGGAATTGACAACCCCTTAACTCACTGAAGGGTTGGAGAAATGTCAGTTGTCTTGATTTTGCCCATCTGCCAAGATGGTTTACTGGGATGTGGCCACTACAGCTTCTTGGAGCCACAGGTGAGAGTTAATGAAGGTGGACATCAAAGGTGTCTGAGCAATCCTGAGAAGGGGCTGGCAAGACTTTATGCCAGAGGGGCTGTAGTTCTCCCTGAACATCCAGATACTGTGGAGGGCTTATAACTTGGTCAGGTATGAAAGATACCAAGGTCATCCATTGCATCCTGATCATCTTGACTTTTCTCTTGCCACTGGACTTTGATGACTCTGGAAGACAAAGTGAGGCTGATAACTTTGTGCATCTCTGCCTCACTTAAGTCCAATTCATTAGCAAGTTAAGATATCACTCTTGATGTCACTGGTCCTCTTTGAAAATAAAGGATAAACAACCACAAGAAATAATATAAATTCTCTCCCTTGGGTTTCTTCCCAAAGAGAGACTGAAAACCACATGTCCTCTTTGGAAACAGGAAAGAAAGGAGAATGTCTCTTTTCTCCCAAACTTTTGTGCCACTTCTGTCCCTCACACAAACGTGTAGTATTGAGTCAACATCCTCTCCACCAAAAAGATGCATCTTATGCAAATGAATCGGCTTGAACCCTATGTCACCCATCTCTCATAGTGTCTTCAACTTGAATCAAGAGTGTAGTATACCAAGACTTACATCTATAACTCAGTATCCCAATGTTGCTGGGAGAACATTTCTGTCAGAAAGAGGAGTTTTGAAGGGATAAATCAGATGGAATCATTAAAAGCATTAAACAAGTTATCAAAAGTAATCCAGCCTGGTCTGTTTCTCTATTTCAAGTCTAGGACCAAATCATTGCATATTTACAATGTCTATCCCAGTTTTATGATGCATATAGCCATAAAACTGTATGAAGAGCTATAAAATATTTAGTCACTTATAGCCATAAAATTGCATAGATAAGCACTCAAAACACAATTTTTTTCTCTTCCTGAGTAACTCTTTAACGAATCACTCACTAGTCTTTAAAACCTTGAGGACAAGGGCAGAAGTACTCCAAGACTGGGGAAGACTAAATATTGTTGTGGCTTCTAAAATAGGCAACAGAATGGAGTATGTATCCTATAGGCTATTGAGCTTGACTGGTCTAGAAAAGTTCTACAGCTTACTATTAAAGTGATCATTCATGAGCATCAAGAAAAAAAACAAGAGTAGCTAGGTGGTGTAGTGGATAGAGCACTAGCCCTGAAGTCATGAGGACCTGAGTTCAAATCCAGCCTCAGATTCTTACTAGATTAGTCACCCTGAGAAAGTCATTTAACTCTGATTGCTTCCCTCTCACCTACGGGCCCTCTGCCAAAAAAAAGAAGCAGTGAATAATAGATGACTTCATAACTAAAAGGTCATATGAGATATTTTGACAGATGCCCTAGAATGGTCAATTAGGAGAATACTAAAGACATTTTAGTAAAGTATTGACCTTTTCCCAAGCTAATTTTTACGGACAAGATAGAGAAATGTGAGTTTTGCTATGTTTCAGTGCATTTGGAACTGGATGAAGAGGTGAACCCAAAGTGTCATCATGAATAGTCCTTTTTTTAAATGACTTAGAAAAAGGAATAAATGGCATGTTTATCAAATTTCCAGATGGCAAAGAGCAGGGAGGATGACAGGCTTAGAAGCCAAAAAGTTCATTAGAGGCTATAAAGTTGGGTCAAATGATAGAATTTAATAGGGATGTAAATTGTGGCCAAGAGCCTCAGATTCAATTTACATGGATTATACTCTGCTTTGGGAGTCTGTCTTCAGAATCATATCTTTAACTCATTTGCCACTACCCTGGTTTCCCTGAGAATCTCAGAATATAATTGTTGTATGGGTTTACATAGATATGGGTTTTGGGGTCCTAGCTCCTATTTTAAGCACTGAAATGGACAACAGCAGATATAGGACTGTCTGGATTTCATTTCATAGAAAATGTAAAACAATTCATAGTAGCCCATAAACAGTTCATAAAATTCTTTTTCCCTTTCTGGTGTATCCCACCTTTCACCCCAGGGATCTATATAGTTCTCCATATGCATAACACCATCCTGTGATTTGGATTTGGGAAACAAAATTTGTCCTGATTACTAAAGAGTTAATCCCTCATATTTCTTTGAGTGGCATTTTTTGCCTCAGAAATTTATGTCACACCCTAATTACTTGGACTTCTCCAAAAAGAAAATAAACTTGGGGTTGCTACAGAAGCAACCCCTTTCCTGTACCATCCAAATACCTCAAGATAATAACAGAGGACAAAGTCCAGTTTTTCTCCTCTGCCTTATGACTCATTCTGTTACGACTTCTACAGTTCTGGGGCCATGTTCTTTTCATCTCTCCAGCTGGCTGCATCTAGGCTCTTGTTGATCTCCTACTGCCTCTATATGCTGCTGCTTCTCTAATCAAAAGGTTCTGCCACTTTCTTTCCAAAGATAGGTCTACGAATTTCTTTTCTCTATCTATACGGCTAAATCTCACAAATTTCAACCTTACTAAGGAAGTCTGGGTCTAGGTTCACCCATTGCTCCATTGTTATTTCCAGCTGCCACCACCCCTGGGGCCACGTGGCTGAGAGCATATACAATTGCATCGTGCCCTCTCCAATTTTTATCTACTGCTCCCTGAGGCTAAGGATGCAGAAGCTTCTCTTCCCTGGATCCACTCTTACCTTTGCTCCAGTTCTCTCTCTCTCCCTCTGACTGGCAAGTTGGTCTTCCCACTTATATAGGCCATCATGAAGATGTTGGACAGGACAGTCTGAGCCAATCAAATAATCTACAATACTGAGATTAAGACATTCCATTATTTCTACCTCTCAAGGTTATACAATCAAAATTCTTCACACTATTCAATCACTCCCCAAAGACTATCACTCTTTCTCTATGAATCTATTCTCATCACTGGTTACACTGAAACCCCCACATCTGAACCTTTAACACTAGTAGGACCTTCCCCATCTCATCAATACCACCATCACCACCAACACACACACACACACACACACACACACACACACACAGATAGGATTATACAATATAGAAGCTACTAAGAGAGATAAACAAGAAATGGGGGGGGGTGGAGAATCTAAAAAAGAAATAGGATGAGTACTGAAAATAATGACAATTCACATTTATATAATGATTCATGATTATAATTTCCATGGCAATTCAGAAGAGGGGGAGGTCACTGAGTTAGAGATTAAACATGGACTAAATATTTTGTTGGGAAAGTATTGCCTTAAGAATAAGGCAGAAGAAAAGAAGGGACTTCTTTGAACAGGGAAGAAAACATGAAATTCCTCCTCCCCACCTCCTTAGAAGAGCTAGTTTGGGTGGATTATTTATACTGAGGGAAGGAGTCTAAGTACCTGTTCATTTCTTCCAAGGAGGATTGTTATTATGGAACAAAGATAGGTAATTAACTCAATAGCTGGTTTCCTGGTTTGGCTGGGTGTGGAAGAGCTTTGGTGTAGAGGAATCTTGCTCCTAGAATTCCTAGGAATTTGTGTGGTTTATAAGAATCAATGAAATACACTGTCTGCTGTCAAGGCCAGTAAGATAACACCATGACACAACCACATCTCATAAATTGCATGAAATATCAAAGCTAGATGGAATCCTAGAGACCATCTAGCCCAAATTTCTTATTTTATAGTTGAGGAAAGTAAAGGTAAACATGGCAAGTTAGGATATGGATTAGAATCCAGTTTTCCCAACTCTCTGGCCAGGGCTCTTTCTATGGCAATCACATGACTTTGGCTAGCCATTTGACTAGGTCTCTATCTTTCCCCTTAGACAGCTTCTTCTCTATCCTTCTAAAAAGGTAGCAATCATGCTCACAAGCAGTTTTTAATTTTTTGCATGTATACTAGTAGTTGTTTATGTCTTTATGGTCACCTTGGTAAAAAGCACCATCCAGTTGGAAAAGCTATATAGCAAAACAGGAACACTCATATATTTTTTATGGAACTATGAATTAGCCTAACTATTCTGAAAAATAATCTGGAACGATGCAAGTAAAGTGTCCAAAATTCTCAGCAGTCTCACTACTGGGCAGATATGCCAGAGGCATCTCCAGTACAAATACTTGTCATATCATAATGTTCGTAGCAGCAATTTTTGGGTAAAAAGGCAGATTGGAGTTAGTAGTAACAGAAGAAAAATAAATACAAAGACTACAATGATGTAAATGAAAAAAATACTAAAAGGATACTAAACTGAGTTATTGTAATAATCAGAGAACAAATGATAAGCCACATCTATTCCTTCTCATCAAGAATCATATGGGCAGAATGTTGTACACATGCTGTTGTCAGACACAGTTCCTGTATCAACAGTTTTTGCTTAATTTGGGGGGGTTTTTTTGGAGGGGGCTGGATATTTGGGGGGGGTTTTGTTACGAGAGGTTCCAAGGTTCAACTGAGTGGTGAAAGGAGGAAAAATATATTATAAAATGGATGATATAAAAATATTTTATAATATATTTTCCTTCCTTCACCACTCAATTGAAATTTAAAACTTCTCTTATAGCAAAACATGCGCATATATGTGTGATAGAGAGAGATAAACAGACAGACCTTGATAGATAGATAGATGGATGGATGGATGGATGGATGGATGATAGATACATAATAAAATGACTGTGGTTTAAAAACAAAAGTGGACAGGAAGGTGGCACAATGGATAGAGTACTGGGCCTAGTGTCAGGAAGACCTGAGTTCAAATCCGGCTCAGACACTTAATAGCTGTGTGATCCTGGGCAAGTTACTTAACTCTGTTTGCCTCAGTTTCCTCATCTGTAAAATGAGCTGGAAAAGGAAATGGCAAACCACTCCAGTATCATTACCAAGAAAATCCCAAATGGGGTCATGAAGAGTCAGGCACAACTGAAAACTACAACAAATAAAAACAAAAGATATCAATAAGTCTTATTTTCAAATAAATAACTAAAAGTGACAAGATCTTTTCAGTTCTTTCAGAATCTCTACTCTGTGAGAGGCAACATTAGACAGAGCACTAACTATGGTGTCAAGGAGACTTGAGATTGAATTTCCTCCTCAGATATTAACAAGCTTTGTGACCCCGGGCAAGTCACTTGATTTCTCTGTGCTTCAGTTTCCTCATCTATAAAATAAGAATACTGAACTATATAGTCTCTAAGTTTCCTTCCAGCTCTAAATCTATGAACCTATCATCCTGTGATCTTGAAAACTGATTCCAAAGAGACTCTAAAATATGACATCACAATCAACTCTGGTTTCTTCTACATTTATTTGGTCAGGTCTTGCCTCTCTTCCTGACTTTAACAATTCAACAAGTATTTATTAAGCAAACATAATTTACAAGGCACTGTGCTAGACTCTAGGGAAACAAAGAATGTCCCTATCTTCAATACTGTAACATCATCTGGAAGAACACAACATGTACAAAACTAAGTTAAGATCTATTTCAAAAACTTCTTCTGAGTGACTATAGCTAATGTTACTGTAGCTGTGAGAGTCAAATGGAATATACTGGATATAGCATTTGGGGCTAGTAACTTTCAAGAAACTGAATAGAGAGAGAAACTATGGAGAAGACAGAAAAAGAGGGTGAGGAAAAATTTGTTTCTTGGAAGAACTATATTGTTATTTTATGAAGAAACATAATAAAGAGAATATTATACAGAATTAGTATGGAATTAGATTGTTGAAAGTGATGACTTGAGAAAAGCTGGATATAATTTTAACATCATGGTGGAATATAAGTCAAAGAAGACAGAGAGAAAGCTAGACACTCCTCCAAACAGATCTAGAAATGTTTTGTTGTAGTCTGTTCTTCGTTCTCGAAGAGGACCCTCTCAAAAAAGGTGATGTCTTGATTTTCAAGTGAATTGAACTTAAGTGAAGCAAGGCTGTGCAAAGTCATCAGCCTCACTCTCTCTTCCAGAGTCATAGGAGTCCAAGAGCAACACGTAGGTCAGGATACCTGGCAATGATCCCTGATACAGTGAGAGATCTTGGCCTTTTTAAGCTAAGGTCTTTCTTGGTCTCAGTTTGTCTAAGGCAATGCCCATTCTAGTTTTAGACCAAATCCTGATGGGGAAATAAGAAAAAGTCACAGTGAGTCATTTTGTTCAGTCCAAGTCAGCATAGGGATATGGAAAAGTCTTCAGACTGTGGGGACAAGGTTGGCAGGAAGAATGTTGTGAAGGGAAATCTGTGCATCAGGTCAAGAAGAGATCATAGACCCATACTGGACAACCCCACCACCATACTGGGATACCATAATGAGAGCCAATGCCAAAGGGTGGCTTTATTATCAACTACCCAGTTATGGGTCACAGATCCAAGGCAGACTAAGGAGGTGTCCATGGGTGGGAACTCCTAGGTAAAGTGCCATCTCACATCATTACAAGTCCTAAGAAGTGTACTAAGAGAGAACCATGTTCAGAAGCAAGCAGCAGTAGTGTGGCCAGGAGTACAACAGACTCTCAGTTCCAGTTTCTAGCCTAGTCTGAAGCTTACAGAGAAATAACCAGGGCAAAAATCCCACACAAGAAGGTAGCCTCAGGTTCTGTCACTCTGAACCATCAGACCTCCATGGCTGGATGATAGTGGCTCAATATCTATTGTTCAGACCCAAACCTAGATCAAAGACTTGGAGAGCTCAGACTAAGCAGACAGCAATCAGACTTTGCTCTGGATCAAACCCTTTTGGGAGGACTCAAAGCTTGCAGGTTCCTAGCCTAAGCTGTCCCTGTAATCCTGGAATAATGAAATACTTTACTGACCCCAGAAAACAGCAATAGGACTAGTCCAGAGCTTTCATTTAAAAATGCTCAGAACCTAGACTGAACATCAGTTCTAAAGCCAAGTAGTAGGCTGGAAGAATGAGCAAAAGAAAAAGGAATCCCACCATGCAAAACTGTTATGTTGACTGACAGGGATGCTCAAGACACAAACCCAGGAGAAAATGTCTAAAACACAAGGCTGCAATGAAAAACACATGTTGGACACAAATTCAATTAGATTTCCTGGAAGAAAAGAAGCAAGAGGTGCTGGTTTTTTAAAGAGTTAAAAAATGTTTGGTTTTTATCAATGAAATGAGAATGCTGAAGGGAAAATGAGAGTTAAGAAGGAATTTGAAAGGGAATTGACAGCTTAGAGCAAGAGGCACAAAACTTTAACCAAGCAACAAACTTTCTGAAAATTAGAATGAACTAAATAGAAACCAATGACTCCTAGAGACAGTAAGAAATATTAAAAACAAAGCCGAAAGACTAAAAAAATAGAAGAAAGTATAAAGCATCTCATAGCAAAAACAACTATACTAGAAAACAGATGAAGGAAGACAAATTTAAGAATCTTTACACTGTCTGAAAACCATAACCAAAAAAAATTTTTAAAGGTCTTGACATTATATTTCAGGAAATCTTAAAACAAAACTGCCCAGACACCTGAGGAACAAAGTATGAAGTAGATACAAAGAATCCACCTGTCACTTCCTGAAGGAAACAACAAAAAGAAATTTTCAGGAAAATGACAGCTAAAATCCGGAGCTTCAGGTCAAAGAAAATGTAGTACAAATAGCCAGAAAGAAAGAATTCAAGTACCATTGAGTCACATGCAGGGTCACATACAATTTAGCAGCCACCACTTTAAAGGAGCAGAGAAGTGAAATATGATATTCCAGAAGGCAAATAATATAGGCTTACAATCCAGTCAATAATAACTTACTACCGAAAACTGAGTAAAATCTTACAGGAGGAAAAATGGATCTTGAATGAAAGCTAGGACTTCTAAGCATTCCTGATGAAAAGACTAGAGCTGCATAAAAACTTTAAAGTTCAAACACAGGAGTTAATAGAAATATAAAAAGGTAAAGATGAACATGAACAGGTAAAGTAAAAAACAAGCATCAACACTGATAAGGGACTAAACAAAAACGAACTGCTTACATTCTAGTATGGGGAGATAATACATGTGTCTCCTCTGAAACCTATCATCATCAGAGATGATAAAGAGGGAATGATTCAGTTATATCTTGATCACAAAAGAAGAATTTAAAGAGAAGGAAATGGGAATATAGGAGGGAAAGGATGGAAGTTAGGGAAAATTATCTCATATAATGCACAAGTAGACATTTAATACCAACAACGTCTTGAACTTGTCAAAGGAAGGAAGAGCACACACACAAAGCTGGCTACAGAAATACATTGTACTAAACAGGAAAGTAGAAGAGAAGAGAAAATTAAAGGGAGAATCAGTTAAGAAAGGGATTAGTCCTAACTAGAACTAAGGATGTATAAAAAGATTTATAGCTTTTTTGTGGCAGCAAAGAATGGGAATCTGAAGGGATTTCCATAAATAGGGGAATGGCTGAACAAGTGGTATACAAATGAGATGGAATGATACTATTGTGCTATAAGAAATAACTAAAAGAATGATTTCAAGGAAATTCTAGGAAACTTGTATGTATTGATATAGAATGAAGTGAATCAAGAGTACAATTTATACGATGACAACAGTATGGTAAAGATAAACAACTTTGAAAGAATTAGGAACTCAATCTTCTTCCTAGAGAATATGAGTCAAATAGCCGGCCAACAATAAATCCCAAACCCAACTTGGTAACCATTGTTTGGACCAGGTTGGCTCAGAGTGAATATAAAAAGCAATTGTTTCTGTTTTAGCCAGAAACCCTGACTGTCTTACAGACTGATTTTTTTCTAACTGGGTAACAGGCCATTCTTTGCCTCACTTCTTAGATAACTTTAATCACCAAATGGCTGCCTCAGCCAAACTGAGCCCTGGGAAAGACCTTAGCTTAAAAAGGCCAAGGTCTCCCACTGCATCCAAAGCCACCTCTAGTCATCCTGATCTGTGACTTGCCACTGGACCCAGATGCCTCCAGAGGAGCAAATGAGGCTGATGACTTTGCACAGCCCTCCCTCACTTATATCTAGTTACCTTCCTGACGTCATGGTCCTCTTCAAAAACAAAGGACAAACAACAAAAAACGAATTAAATAGCGTTAAGCAACACTTACTAGATCTCAATTGGAGCCAATATTGGGGCAGTCTGAATCTAAGCCCCTGAATAGTACTCCTGGAACTCCCAGTCTTAGAGTATACTTATGGACCGGCATTGAGCTACCTACCATTTCCATTCTCAGATTTTATTAGAGATGAGTAATGAGAGAAAGGGAGTAGTTGAATATGACTCAGGTCATGAATTTGAGAGTTTACAAAGATAGTGGCATTTACAAAGATGGTAATAAGGAAGTTTAAAAGAGGGATGGTTTTGAGGGGAAAAGCAATGAGCTCAGTTTTAGACAGAATCAACGTCAGACCGAAACTCAGGGGAGAGACTAGAGTTGTATATCTAAATCTGGCAGACATAATGCATTGAGAAAATGATTGAACTCATGAAAGCTGATAAGGTCACTGAGAGAAAATGTAAAGAAAGAAGAGAAGACCCAGAGCAGAAATTGACTAAACATCTATACTACCAAAGTAAATGGGAAATACACTCATTATCAGATCCCATGATGTCCTGCCTGTGAGTGGGTTAGGGCTGAAGTCCAAGACTAAGGGATAGAAAAAGCGAACTAAAAATCTGCATCCTTATCCAATGAAGGGAAGGGAGGAAAGTGAAGTAGAATGGTTCCAATAGAAGCGGTGGACTGATGAATAAACAAAAAAAGGGAGATATTTAAGAAATACCTGGAAGATTAATAGCTAAAAGGAAGAAGGGCATGGTCATCAGTCATTGAATGAAGTGTATCAACTCAATACAATCGCTAACAAAAGATTGTAGATTTAGAGCTGAAAGGGACCTTAAAAATAATATAGTACACATATGGATACAGTTATCCCTCCCACGTTGTGGCTTTCTCCATATCGGTTTCAATATATCAACGGTCTATATAAGAAATTAAGTGGGAATTTTGGGGGAGTTTTGTGGAAGCCACAGTCAACACAGAGCCTATGACCAAATATTTAACCCAAATTTGACAATAAGGTACTTTAAAAACCCCATAAAAGAAAAAGAAAAAAATTTCAGAATTCTGCTCTGGTGCAAAGAGAGAGCCAAAAAATTTTATACAGATTTTCCACATCACAAGGGCACTGCGCCCCTAAGTCCTGCAAAGTGGAAGGGATAATTGTTTATAGGAGATATCAGTGGAATGTGGAGGGTTGAAAACTAACGAGGTTGTGCCATAGAGGTCTGGGTCTGGAATCAAGAAGACCTAAATTCAAATTCTACTTCAGACACTTCCTAGCTACGTAACCCTGGACAAGTCACTTAACCTCTGCCTACCTTGGTTTCCTCATCTGGGAATGGGAATGGGAATCCCCAAAATGGGAATAATGACAGCATCTACCTCCCAGGGTAAGTGAAACAGTATTTGTAAAGTCCTTAGAATAGTGCCCGGCATATCGTAGGCTCTTAGTAAATGCCTGTTTGCTTTCCTCTTCTGGAATGTTCCATCTGTTATAGTCAAGGAAATGGGGAAGGGAGGGGAACAAAGTTACTAAAGGGGGAAAAAAAGTAAAACTAGGGGGGAAAAGTTACTGGTAATGAAGAGAGGAAAAGATGAAAGAATGTGAACTCCTTGGTGTCAGGGACTATTTCACATGTGTTTTTTTATCCCTATCATCTAGCACAGTGCCTGGCATATAGTAGGAACTTAATTAATGTTTGTTAGTTGTTTGACGTATATACTTTATGTCCAAATCTAGTTGTGTCATTTTAATGGCTTCCAAATAGTCAAAACTCCTTAGCCTAGAATTCAAGACTATCTACAATATGATGCCAGCCTACCTTTCTAAACTTATTTCACACCCACGGCCACTCTGTACTTCAGTTAAACCCATATACATCTCCTGATTTCTCATTTCAGTGCCTTTGTTTTCGCTTTTCCTTATGCCTGGAATGCCTTCTTTCCAATGTATTGAAATCCTTGCTCATCTTTCAAAACAACTGCTCCTCCAAGAAGCCTTTAGTGATTCCCCAATCAAAAATGATTTTTTTCTGCCTCAAACATGGACATTTGAACAGTTGTTGCTCCAACTGATAAAGGGGATTTTTTTCTCATCTAATTCCCTATATCAGTGAAATCACACTTCCCTCCAAAAAAAGGTTACTTGCCTATGTCTTCTCTTAGGTTGTAAACTTCATGGGAGCAGGAATTGATTCTCCTTACCTTTTCTCGCACCCTGCATGGTACCTTGTATCTAAGTAGGTACTCAATAAATGTTTGTCAAATTTAATACTCTAAACCAAGAGCAAAAGGCAACATTCTTTTCTTGATAGCTGAACTCAGCTTTGCTCCTACTCTCTGCCAGGAATCCTTACTTCCTTGGGCAACTCTGCTAAGCAGCTAATGGAAAATAATTTCTTTCAAATACCTGTTAATAGATACTCCTCATACTCCAACCCAGAGCACCTTAGTCATTGTTTGGCCAAGCTCTACACAAAGGGCCATGTTCGTCACCCCTTCCCAGCTATCAATGACTGAAGGTTCTTAATCATTCCCCCTGGTACTTGGATAAATCTTTAAAAATTCTTTCAACCTTACTATATCATCTTTTCTTCAGGGTGCCATCTAGTGGCCACAGAGAATAGTATTCTCCCTTGTTTTTCTCATAGGAGACCTCTCTTCTCTTTTTCTTGACTAGAGGAGAGAGTCCACATGCTCCACTGATAATCCTGCAGGGTCAGAACACCAGAAAATCTCCTCTACCATATTGACTTGACATACCATTCCCTCTCTCCATCTGTATTCAATTTATGGGACAACATAGATTGGTTGCAACCTTCATCATTGAGATGCTCCCATCAGCGAGATCACAGATTCATTGGAATATAAGAGAGTAAACTCATGCTCAATTCACCAGTGAATTTGTTCCAAAGATTTGTATGTGCACTTGTATGAAAAATCTAATGCACTGTCCAATAGAAACAGAAAGTAGTAGATTCCAAGAGGACATTTATTTAGTTTATACCATAACTGAACTATAATTCTAATGCTATCATAATTTGCCAGTTTCTCATGATTTCGATATTCTGAACTTCAACTGGATGTAGAAATAAAGTACACAAATAAGGAAATGCAGTAACTTTAAAGACTAGCCTTTAAAAGAGGAACTGCTAATTAGAAAGAGAGGGCAAGCTAGGTGGTACAGAGGATAGAGTGCTGGGAATCAAGAAGACCAGCATTCAAAACCAGCCTCAGACACTTACTTGCTATATCACTCTGAGCAAATCATTTAACCATTTGCCTCAGTGTCTTCATCTGTAAAATGAGCTAGAGAAGGAAATAGTAAGTCACTTCAGTATTTTTGCCAAGAAAACCTCCAATTGGGTCATGACTGAAATAACTAAACAATCACCACAAAAACAAAAATTAGAAAGTGAACCAAAATTACCTAGAAGAAACTTTAATGCTCCAAGCTAACTATACAATGCAGAGCTGTGCATTTAAGTTGAGAGCAGCAGGCAGCAGAGAACCTTTCTGTTTGGGAGCTACCTCAGAGATACCCAATTTCATTACAGTTCAGTTCAGATTCAATAAACAATAATCACACATTTATTACTGCAAGTCACTCTTACTGGCCCTACTTCTGCCTATTACAGTATGAATCAGGTGCTGCTAGAATAAAAGCAGATATCAAGGCCCCACAGAGCTGGAGTAGATTTCATGATTGCTTAGCTCTTCCTTTTAGGTGTGACTCCCAGAGTTTGGGTTCCTTCAATTATTCTTAGTAGTTTTAGCACATACCTGGGGCAGGTGAGGCTGAGGGAAGAATGTGGGTGTGGGTAACCCTTGAATCTCTAGTGCCAGGGGTCTCTCTTCATTCCAGTGAAAGACAAGTGACTCACACCCTGATTCAGTATCTGCCCTCAGCTAGTTTAACCCTTGATGATGGTTTGGGCTTTTTTGTTACTTAAGACAAGCATACAAAGACTTAGATAATTTTCTTTCTAGCCTGCTATTGAGACTGTATTTTTAAGTTAAGAACGTTCTATATCTTTTTCTAAGCATCATGTTTCAATTCTTCTTTCTGGTTCTGTTCTCCTATCTTGACATGCTTAGGGTATGGAGGGGGCTTCCTGCTCATAAAATTTCCCAGTGATAACCCTGTATCTGTTTTTCTCTTTAGTCCATATTTGTCCATTATTTCTATTCTAGAAAATACCCATTGCTAAACCCCCTAAGGGGTTTAACAGGCTGGAAAAGCAATCATAGCAATGGAACATAGCTCCTAAAAACATCTGAAGTAAACACTTTCCTTAGTATCTTCCCTTAGATACTTCAGTTCTAATTATCATTTACTCCTCCTTAGAACTCACTTTGTACCCATCTACACAAAGTGCCTGTATTTTATCTCAATTAGTAAAAACTACTGCTCCTACCTCTCCCCCTTCAGTTCCAGAAACCAACTGCCCTAGAATTGGCAGGCCCCCAAGTAAACGATGCAATGTCCAACCTCAGACACACCTATCAATGCATACATTTATGGGAAAGCATTGATCCACCCTCTTATGGCTAGAGTACATGTTATGGTTGTGACCCACATTTCTCTCTAATGAATTCTTTAAGTTGTACGTTACCAAAAAAAACAAAAAACAAAAAACCCCGAAACTCAGCATGGTGTGATTATAATGACCAAATCTGGCCTCAGAGAAGAATTGAGAAAATGCACTTCCCTCCCCTCGTTATCTTCATGTGTATTGGGGGAGGTTCACAATACCACAGTTTAGTCCAAGGAAACATGAAACACATAAAACAGAAAAGCAAGCCAGCTTTCTTGAAGGAATCTACTTAAAATATGAAAGGCAGTCCAGGAAGAAGGCGGAGAATGATGAGTTAGCTGGGACCTTCCGAGGTCCCAGAAGGAATGGGGCATCCCAACTAGTAAAATATGGTGGCTACAGTCCTTATCTAGATCTAGCAGCACCAAACACTGAAGGAAAGGAACCTAGATCTGCATACTGGTTCAATAGTTGATTCATGTTATTGGGGTGGCGGGTGGGGCAGGTAGAGGGAGGAAAGAGAAAGACTCCTGAGTATTTGGAGGCTATTTGATGTTCAAACTCCCCGCCCCCAACAGGAAAGCAGCTTTGGGTTGCCATTGATGGTCTTAGTCTGACAGGGTGACTCCAGGATTTTGAACATCTTTGGGGTTTCTTTATTCTTCATTTTGGGGGATTAAGAAATTGACTTTTTTTGGATTAGAAGTAGTGGACAGAGTTGGACTAGAGAAAAATGGACAGATCTTTGGGAAATTTTGTAATCATTGGACCCCTTCCATACCCTAGGCATATCAAAATAGAAAGAGAAGAGAAACAGGAAAAAAAAAGGCTACTTCTGAGGTCATTACAGTTACATAAGTGGCAAGAAATATTGCATCTACTGACAGAATAGAGGAAACAAAGATATATTGGGGTATGAAGGTGATATCAAAACAAAAATGCCAATAAAAATATTTTAAAATAAATTGTATGTTGGCAAATGGAAGTAGAGGAAGAGTGGTTTCTTCTGCCTATCCCTCTTACCCTACATTCTTCACTTTTACCTTTCATTTGCTTCTCTAACTTTCCTTCAACCCCAACATAATAGCAACAAAACATGAAATTACATGTAAAAAATTTGTATTTCATTTGATATAATGTCTTATTCATCAGCACCCTTCTCAAGATATAACTATGCTAAAGACGAATGTCATCACCATTTAGAGGTAATCACTGGGAGTGATGGCACCCCCTGAACCACCAGTACTACTGCCAGTTCAGCCCTCCCAGTCATCATTCCAGGAAGTAGCTTCTATGGGGAGGGGACCAGCCACTCCCACTAACTGGCAACCAAATGCCACTCACAGGGCAAGCCAGCAAGCCTAGCTGAAGCAATAGGACACCCTATGGGAGAGGGCAGTATGTTGCCAGGCAGATTGAACCATCACCACCAACTTAACCACCTTGTTCCATGTCCCTGATGGACACAGCCTGGGACCCTGAACCAAGAGTCGTGGGAATAGCATTGCTTCCAGACCAGATCCCTCAGTCACCATCCTGGGAAGCAAACCCTGAGAGGATACAACAGGCCAAATTCTTGTGAACAAAGTCCTCAGCAGAGTCAAAGGGTTCGTTATCAGCAGCCAATACTATTTTACCAATGGAAATGACATTTGATCCTCACCTGCTTTGCTAATACACCCTAAGGACCATGAGACCTTTCTTTCCATCTGACTTGCAGATGAAACCTTCCATAGCTGTTTCCTCCACCAATTAGAATGTGAGCTCCTTGAGAGCAGAGATTGATCTTACTTTTCCATCTGTATTCCCAGCACTTTTCACAATGTTTTACACATAGTAAGTACTTAATAAATGCCTTATTCATTCATTCACCTCTCCAAGACAAACACCAGCTAGCAGAGATGCTCATTTTTTTGCCTATAAATTTATACTTTACTCCAGATACTCCTTCCTCCATTCAGTCCTCCCCTAGGCCCCATATGAATTCTCCCCCGCATAAGACATTTATTTTATTTATCAAAACTTTTACAATGGAATTTACAGGCAAGGCTACTTCTCCCTTCTTCCAAAGAAGACTCCCATTCTTCTACCAACCTTGGACTCTGACAAAGCTTCACCTTCATACTCCTTATCCTACAACATTCTCACTCTGAGAATTCACCTAGCCCTGAGACACACCCTGTCTGGCAGGCATATTTGCACATACTCTAAGTGAGAGGTTCTTGGAATGTGTGTCCACAGCCCCAGCAAAGCCTTTACTGGGTGGAATTTGAAGATATGGAGCAGCTGAACTCAGGAGCTCTTAGTGATCACCCCAAGAGTTTGAATCTAACCTAGTTATCTTGAAGTGTGCTATGAAAATCAATCTGCCTCCTGGGGCAAAGCAAACCTTGGGAGGAAGCAGAACCAAAGGAAGGGAGACTGAGAAGCAATACAGGTATTTATGATGTCTATAGACATCTCCATTAAAATTAATGGAAAAATAATAATATATCACCTTAAGGTTTACAAAACACTTCATATATATTATTTCATCTGATCCTTACAGCAAGCGTGGGAGATAAATGCTATTGTTATCTCCAGTTTACAGATGAGGAAACTGAAGCAGACACAAGTAAGCGACTTACTCACTGTCACAGTTATTAACTGTCTGAGGCTGTATTTGAACTCAGGTTTTTCTGACTCAGGTCCAACACTGTATCTATCCCACCACCTCCTAACAATAATAGCTAGCACTTACATGGCACTTCAAGGTTTGGAAAGAGCTTTACAAATATTATTTCATTTTACTTCATATTCAAAGATAAACTTCTGAGATAGTACAAGTTCTGTAGGAGTTGCTAGACTATTGAAAGTAAAAATATTAATGAATTATCAAAAATTAACGTAAGCCTTTCATTGATTTGCCTAGAAGTAGGGACTTTCCCTGAGTCCTCCAGGGCAAGTCTGTCCAAGTTAACTTAGGCCCTTTGTACTCCCTTCATCTTAAAACCTCAAAAAATTATTTACTTATTTCAAAATCGAGTCCTATTATGTGCACAGAGCCTTTCCTAATCCCAATTGCTAGTACTCTCCCTCCCCAAAATAACTTGCATTTATTTTGTATTTGTCCTATATATAATTATATATACTATATATACACAATTGTATGTATATATAATTATATATGAATTGTAAATACAAAATTTCTTACACAAAGTACATGTAATTATATATGTACATGTTGTCTCCCCTGTAAGCTCCCCGAGAAAAAGTATTTTTATTTTTGTCTCCGTATGTCCAGCACCTAGAACAGGGCCTGGCACACAGTGGTCACTTAATAAATACTTCCTAACATATCTTAATTATGAAAACTAATTCCTTAATTCCCAAAGTTAATTGACTCTAAGATGATCTCAACCACTGAAAGACTATACTCCAGATATTTATTCAAAACATGGTTATTCATATTGTATCTCAGCACCCAAGTCAAAAACCAAATTTACATTGTCTCCTTATTGAAACAAGTGCCTTTCCTAGGATAGACACATCTCTAACCTGTTATCCTAGAAATCCTGAGAACCCTAACCCACCAGAAAATTCTACCAAGTCTGCATTACTTCTCCCTAGTCTTCTACCCTACTTACAACACTTCCATCTTCATTTCTGATCTAGGGACAGTACCATTTTCTAGAGCCACTCCATAATGTTTCTTGCTCAAAATACCCAGAAACTCCCAGGATAAATCCCTCACTTAGAACCTTTTCTTTCCTCTTAATATTACTTTTCCAGGTCTCAAGCTACTCTCACCACATCTGGACCCATCCTCTTCTATGTCTTCCTTTCTCCTCACAAGACAAGGTGATGAAGAGGAAGTGCATTCGTGGCATAGGAGGGAGCGGTCTATGCAAAGAGACAGAAGATGAGATACTGACGAGGCAACAAAGGAGCCCGGTTTCACTGGACTCCAGAGACAGTGAGGAACATTCTGTGAAGGAGTCAGCCATTCTCACCAAATGCCAACACACTACCCTTCACTGGACAGGCAAGTGAGCCACAACGAACACTACCTTGATCACCTGATGCAAGGATGCAGGCCAGGATCTGGAAGACAATACAATGTTGCCAGTCCAGTGCCACCAGCCATCATCCAGAGAAGCAAACCCTGGGGAGATGCAGCCTGGACCTGCTCCTGCACATGCTACAAAATCATTAACTATTGAAGTCTGAGAAATCAAAGTTCTTGTGACCCAAGTCCTGGGCTCAATATCAACAACTTATATGATCTCATCAGTGGAAATATTAGAGATATTAAATTTGCTTTGCTGCATGTGTGTGTTCTCCCTCATTAGAATGTGAATTCTGAGAATAGGGACTGGTCTTTTTCATTTACACTCCTAGCACTTATCACAGTGTTTTGCACATAGTAGCACCTAATAAATGCTTTATTTATATATTCAATACTGGACTGGAAGCCAGGATGACCTGAATTCAAATTTTGCCTTTGTCTTAGTAACCACATGATTATGAGCAGGTAACAATTTAAACCTCAGTTATTAGTAAAATAAGAGGGGAAAAAAATATCTTTAGTACCTAACAGGGTTGTGATAGGGCTCAAATGAGACAATGCACATAGAGTACTCTGCAAAATTTAAAGTGGAGGACAAATATTAGTTATTATGAAGGGGAAAGGTAGGAGTCAGATGGTAGAGGGCTGTAAACACCTTGCTGATCTTGGCAGAGAGACAAGACTAGAACTGCAGAACAGGGCATATTTTCAGATACAGCCAATTTCTTGAGTACACCAACTTGATACAAGGGAGGGTTTGTAGGGGGGAAGGGAAGGGAGAGAGCTAGTGGAACATGACAAGGATTAAAAGGGGAAGTAAAAGGCACTTACAATAGAAGAAAGCATAAAAATTTTAAAATATAATTCAATAGGGAACCCAAGGAAAATTTTTCTACCCCCTTGTTAAAATTTAAAATACACCTAAAAGCAAGAAACTGTGTACAACAGGAAGTTCAATTTCACATCCAAACCCCTTTTGGTTCTTTGTATATTAGGAGGTTTCTGTAGATGATCAAGAATATTTTTAAAAATCCAGCTGAGGATTCTCTAGGTTTAGAGATCATAGGAGGAAGTCAATGAAGATTTTTTTTTTTAAGCAGAGGAATGAAATAGTCAAGCCTGTGTCTTGGGAATATTAATGTGGCAGTTCTGTGGAGGACAGATTGTAAAGATGAGAGACTGGAAACAGGGAGATTTATCCTAACAGGTTAGGCAAGAGAGGATGAGGGCCTGGAGAAGAGAAAACATATTGTGGAGAAGCAGTTCTTCAGCTCTGATGTGCCACAGACCCCTTTGGCAGTCTGTGAAGCCTATGGAGCCCTCCTAGGAATAATGGTTGTTGCCTACAATTCACAATCTAAGGAAATGTAAATTTCATTTAGAGGTTAGTAAAAATAAAGAGGTAATTTTTCCCCCATCCAACCTGGGGACCCCAGGTTAAGAATCCCCCTATACAACCAAGACTTGATAACCTGATTAGGTTATTGAGAGTGAAGGTAAACAACAAGGCTATGATTCTAGTTGAAAGAAAAGACCAAGACCCCTTAAAAGAAAATGTAAGTTTGGAGGAAGGATGGCTTGGGGAGAAAATGAGTTCCAATTTCGACATTCAGTGCAAAATGACAATGGGACATCTAGGCAGAAATTTCCAGAATTCCCACCAATGATGTGTGACTGGAGTTCTAGACCAGATTGTGCAGACCTGGGAATCATCAGGGAAGGCAGGGAGAAAAGGAAGAAAACGGAGGAAATAAATGTACACTACTCATGTCACAAGAGCAGGAGCTTAAGCTTATGTATAGCACAGCAGCAAATAGGAATCAGTCATTTTGAGAAAAAAAAAATTCTGTAATAAAACATCAGCAGAGAATTAGCGCTTGTGTAGTTAAAAAGAGTCTTGGTTCAGGCCTGAAAAGTTTCAATCTGAAGAGTATTGTTGGTGGGGTTTCTTTCTTGATGAAGTCTTCTTTAACAAAAATGTATCAAAAACAAAGCCTCTATTAACGGGGCCGCTGGCCCTTCCTCTTCTTCATTTTCCCTCCAGCAACCTTGTTTCTTACACCCAGGGCATTTTCTGTGTCATCGTTGTCATCTTTGTCCTCTCTTGAACGTTTCCTCTTCTCTCCTTGCTCCCTCATCTCCTACAAAAAAAAGGGGGGGAGGGGAGCAGAAAAGACGCTACATTTGCATTCTAATTACCTCACAACCTTCCCCAATTATTTTTTTTAAACCCTCCATTTTCCATCCCTCCAAGGAAAAAATCCCAGGTGGGTAATTAACACTTCCAAGGATGAATCTTTGCCTAGACCAGAGGTGGAGAACCTGTGGCCTCAAGGCCCTCAAGTATGGCCCTTTGACTGAATCCAACTTCCCAGAAGAAATTTGTTTGGATTCAGGCAAAGAGCTGCACCTGAGGACCTAGAGGGCCACATGTAGCCTCAAGGCCACAAGTTCCCCACCTCCTCAGTCTAGAATTTCTTCAGGAAAGGATAAGACCTGGTTTGATACATATTGAAGAGAAAAAGATACAAAGTTCCATACCATGCGGGCAAATCTCTGGGCTTCTGCTACACGCTCTGTCAGCAGCATGACCTCTTCTTCCTGAGTTGGGAAGGCAGGAAGTTTCTTCCCAATTAGGTGTTCTATACGCTGGTAGAGTTCCACATCATATCTGCAAAAAAATGGAAATCGGTATGACAATGGATCATCTGAGACTCAAAATTGACCCCAAAAGTCTAAGAATCAATTCCTCCATCCCAAGTACAAGTCAAATAAAAATCCCTTGCAATGCCCATGACAATGTTTACCTTCTTTCTTTCAAATAACAAACATACCACCCTTCTATAAAGGCACAAATGCATGTAAGATTCTCTGCTTCTCAAAAGAGATTAAGAAATGAAGAGGATGTTTCAAGTATTCCCAAAGCAGATGGAAAAGTATGAGTTCTTTGGTTCTAGGGGCTGAGGGAAAGTAGGATTGCTTACTGTGTGACAAAGGTGATTGACTTGCCAGAGCGCCCAGCACGAGCTGTCCGACCCACTCGATGGATGTAATCCTAAAAAAAAAAAAAAAAAAAGAATTTCTATCAAGAGCAAAAACTACACCAGCACCGAGAGGAATAAATGAAACCAGGTGTAAGAAAAACAGTCTAATCCCAAATTAGGAGAGAAAGGAGAATCCCTATTAAAAAAGGGCAAACTGGCTTGGGACTGTGTTTCCAGACCCAACATCTACTTAGGCTTTTTTGGTTCTTCATAAAGTCATTACAAGGGTAGTGACCTAGAGCCTCATTTATCCTTTTTTTTTTTTTGCATGATGACAATCTATAAATTATGTTCAAGACTATGAGAAACTGAAAATCCCAAATTAAAGCCCAACATTCTGCTTGTTCCTCTAAAGAAATAGTGGTTGCCTGAAGCTAGGATAGGTGAAACCTTTGCTAACTCACTCTTGTACCCTCACAGTAAGCACTCTCCAACTATGACCTTGACTAACTATTTTAGCACATAGTAAGAACTTGACAAATGCCTGTTGACTTGACTTAATTTTTTCTTTGCTCTACAACTGTTCCTTTCCTATTTTTTAACATTTACTAATAGGGAAATCAGAAAATATTTCCATCTAGAAACATGTTATTTAAACTGAAACAGAAATTCAACATATTTTACCTTGGAATGGGTGGGGATGTCAAAGTTGACTACGACATCCACATGGGGAATGTCCAGACCTCGACTTGCTACATCAGTGGCAAGCAGAATGGATCTTGCTTTTGCCTTAAATTTATTAAGAGATCCCAGGCGTTTATTCTAGAAAAATGAAAAGACAGGAGATTATGCAAGTGACAAGAGAAAGTGTAACACTGAAATGTGTAAAGAGAAGCACAGAACACAAGAACCAAGTAGAAATCAACTTAGTATAGATACATGATACAAGGGACGATTTATTATATAGAGTAGAGGAAAGGGAAGGGAAAGAGTTAGTGGAACATGACAAGAATTACACAAGGGGAAGAAAAAGGCATTTACAATAGAAGGCATAAAAATTTAAAAAGAAAATTTAATATACATCTGATAGAAAGAAACTGTATATAATAGAAGTCCAGTTTCATATACAATCTCCTTTTGGTTCTTTGTATATTAGAACATTTCTGTAGACAACTATGAACATTTTAAAAATTTTTTTAAATCTGAGTAACCAAGAAATCATAAGAGGGAACCAAAAAAGATTTTTAAACAGAGGAAAGAAATGGTCAAGCCTGTGTCTTAGGAATATTAATATGGCAGCAGTATGGAAGAGAGGGGAGAAACTAGAAACATACCTGACTCATCTGTCCATGGAGAGGGATGGCAGTGAATCCAAGATTTCGGAGTAGCAAGGCTGTTCTCTGAGTGTTGTTACAAGTACTGCAGAATACCATGAAGGAATTTCCTGCTAATTCATTCAAAATATAAACCAGGTAGCTATCCTAGAGGTCACACAAAATGAGACAAGTGGTAAGGATTGGGAAACAAAGTTGATGACTTACATATCTAAACTGTTGGACAAGAAAATCAAAACCTCTAAGGTCCCTTCCATCTATAAATCATATTCCTAAGACTGAAACAGACAAAAGCATATAGCTGGTTCTTACTTAAACCTGAGCTGTCATTCAGGAGTGGAAGTGGACAGGAAGGCATTCTGCTTTCCTTTCAATTTTTTTAATGGCATCATTAACAACTTATTTCTTGTGTATATTCTAGCAGTAGAGAAGGCATCGTTTGAGATTTCCTTCCTAGTAATCATATTTAGGTACAAGGAAAGGCCTTTTAAATCCAAGTTTATAATTACACTTTTCTTCCTGTGGGCATATCAAGCGGCACAATAAGCTTAGAAAGAAAAGCTAACTTTACTAGGACTAGTATGCTAAAATTATAACAAGTGATATTATCTATAACCAGCCTAAGTTGGAAAAAGTAGAGTCAGCATCAGCATGGGTGGCTGGCCAGTTTTCAACACTCCTTTTGAACTGCCACTTCCCAAAAACATTTACAAATGTCAGGGCAAAAATCTAATAAAATGAATTCCAAAGCTAAATACAAATTATTCTACAATTTAGAACACTATCTACTCACTGAGCATGGATCATCAAAAATTAACCATTTATCGCAGCTAAAAAAACTAGGGTTACAGGATGAGAGAAATAGAGACCTTAAATTTGGAGGGAATAAAGAGGTAATATTGTTGCAGTTTCTCAACCGTCTGATATTTGGAAGACACAGCACATTTCACAGGATTCTTCAGAGCTGCTCGCTGAAGTTTTTGCACCTGAATAAATAAAACCAAAATAAGTAACACTGATTCCTGCACCAAGTCTACTTTGTAAGTCAATTTCATGTGAAACAAGATTCACCTTCTTGGTCATGGTAGCAGAGAAGAGAAATGTTTTCCGATCTCGGGGAATTAGTTTCAGAATCTTGTCAACCTAGAGTATAATTGAAGAAGAACATGAATTAAGCCCTTGGCCTGCCCTTGGCTACTCTCCTCAGCAGAGCAGTTTGTAACTGTCTTCTCACAAGTGCCGGGACCAAGCAATTGGGAAACGAAAGGAGGTGGAACAGATGACCAACACCTTATTGTGTACTGGTCATTTGGGAAAAGAAAGTGATAAACAAATGACTCCTAGAGTTTATCTATGAGAAAAGACAAAAACAGAATGCACATATCTGCCCAATGACAATTAGAGAGGTTATATGCCTTAGAGAAAGTTCCTATCAGGAACACCTGTAATCTAAACCTGCCTCTGACATTTGCCAGCTGTTTGACCCTTCTGTTCAGTTTACCAGTCGTTTTTGACTCTTCAGGAGCAACTATCTATGGGGTTCTCTTGGCAAAGAGAGGTTTGCCCTTTTGTTCTTCAGTGGATCCTTCTGTCAGGCAATCAGAGATTAAGTGAATTGCCCAAGGTCACAGCTAGTGTCTGAGGCTGGATCTGAACTTCAGGTTTTCCTGACCCAAGGCCCAGAGCTCTGCACTACAGTTATCATTAGCCTCAGTTTCCTCATTTGTAAAAGGAGGATAATAACTGACCTCATAATAGTATGAACCTTGCAGAGTTGTGAAGCCCAAATGTAATAATGTATTTGAAGCACTTTATAAACATTAAAATACAATATTTAAAAAAAAAATCTGTCTTCAGCCATTTACGCTCCTCTTAATGTCATCTTTGTGATTTCATCAACTTCCAAGGATACAAGAGTATAATTCTGATCTCTATGTATTTACGTATGTATGTAACTCCTAGACTTACATATTCAGAACAGTGTCTTCTCTGAGATTCAGTCCTAAACCACTGTCATGGAGGTATTTCAGATTGTTCCAGAGATGATTCATGTACAAAATATTTCTCATTAACTTTTCTCCAAAACCCACTCCTCTACCAAATTTCTGTTTCTATGCAAGGTATCGCCATCCTTGCAAGCTCCTAGATTCGTAACTCCAGTTGTATTCTCAACTCTTTATCCTTCTTCAACCAGTACCTCCAATCAGCTGCCAGAACTTACCACTTCTAATTGCACAATGTCTCTCACACCTGATCCCTTCTCACTAGTCACAGAGCAACAATGCTCAGACCCTCTTTACCCCTCGCCTAGATGACTGCAATGGCCTCCTAGCTAGTCTCCTGCTGCATCTCTCCACTCCAGTCTACCTTACTCGCTGTCAAAAAAGAGATTTTTCTTAAGTACAGATGTGAACATGTCACTCCCCTATTCAATAAATTCCAATAGCTTTCTATTGCCTCTATGATCAAATGTAAATTCTTTTGGTCACCTTTGAAAACCCTTCACAACCTGGCGCCAACATTCTTTCCAGTCTCTCTATACACTATTATATTCTAACTACAATGTATTTTATAATCCAATGAAACTATACATTCCTTACACATAGCATTCCATCTTGTGCCTACCAGGCTTTTCATTAGCCAACCCATGTCTAGAATACAGTCCTTCCTCATCTCTCCCTCAAAGGATAACTTCCATTTCCTTCAAGAAGCAACTCAAATACTCTCTTCTACATAAAGTCTCTCCTGATCCTGCCCTCCATACATCCATCTCTAATAACTCTGAATTTAACTGCCTTGCATTTATTTTGTATTAATTCTATAAAAAATTATGTACGTAGATGCTATGTCCTCTAATAGTATGTAAGCCCTTTGAAAATAGATATTTGGGTATTGTCTCCCTGGTGCCCGCTACAGTGCCTGGCACAGAGCAGGTACTTAACAAATGCTTGTACACGAACATCAATTGCAAAACAGTCATTGCAAGGAAAGAATTCAGGAAAAGCCTCAGCCAGCATGTATATGATCACTTGAGCAGTAGAAGAGGCATGGTCTCTAGACCCTTCATATTCTTCCCTGTTTAACCGCCTTATACAAGGAGGCCTATAAGTCTGTGTAAGACATTAAAGTTTTAAACCGCACTAAGACTTTTGGGTCACCCTGTATTTATTCCCTTTACATTTATTCTATACCTTAGAATGTAAGCTCCCTAAGAATAGGGATTGTTTCATTTTTTTTGGATCTCCATTGCCTAGCGCAGTGCCTGACACATAGTAGGTACTTAATTTTTTTTTTATCAATTTTATCAATTGTGCTTATCAATTATCATCATCATCAATAGGGAGATATAATGGTTACCATGCACTTTAAGATGTAATATTGAGGTAAAAGAAGAGATGTTCCAGAATGTGTCTAAGAAGTCTTATTTAAACAGAATGTAGAAGAAAATACGGCCAATATAGTTCTCAACATAAACATACACAAATGTTAGCTCATGACCACAGTATTGAGGCTAAATTCTAAGAGAAATAAGAATGCTAGAATGTTTTCAATTTGGAAGAGGTGAAAAGGTAAAACAGATAACAAAGATCCAAAATTGAGTGGACTGGGAACACAGAACTTCGTACTCTACTCTAGACACAATAGGTATTTAATAATGTGTACATTTTTAATTCAGGGCCTTTATCCTAACTGCCTAACTCTCCAGAACAGATGAAAAACTACAAAGTAAACCCACCTCTGTCTCAAAGTCCATATTCAATATTCGGTCCGCTTCATCCATGACCAAGTATTTGAGGGCTCGCAAGTTGAAACCTTTTGTGTTTTCCAAGTGATCAATCAGGCGGCCAGGTGTGGCTACCAGGAAAGGTTTGAAGGAAAAAAACGAGTAAATTCAAAAAAACCAAAAAAAGGTAAAGAGAATTAACTGTAATGCACAAAAGAATTCAGAGGGACAAAGACTACAGTAATCCTGATGTTCCTCAAGACCCCAAGAAAATAACAGACTCCCCCCTCCACCATCATCACCAGCCCACTCCACCTCTAGTCGTGTCCTACAAACACAAAGAGCAGCTTACCTATTATCACATGGGGTTTTTTTGCCAAGGCCAAAGACTGGGACATACTATCAATTCCACCCACAATAACAGCTAAAGAAAGAAAGTTAGCACAAGAAGAAGTTGTATGGTTAATTTAAAATCGATTATAAATGATTTCCTAATATTTTCTCTTGGGTTTAAACAAAACTATAATTTTAAGCTACCGATCAGCTACTATCACCTAATACTAAATTAATATTTCCTCCCACTATCCTTTTTCACACCCTTTCAGTCTGTCCTGTCACCGTTACTATTACATCTCTTCTTTGCTCACTCACCACATTCAACTCCAATGGAAGACCCCAAGGCCTCAAACTGCTCTGAGATCTGAAAGGCCAGTTCCCGAGTCGGGGTGAGAACCAGAGCAAAAAAACGCTGTGGTGTCTCCAGCAAAGCATTCAGAATGGGCAGAGCAAAGGCCCCTGTTTTTCCAGAGCCTGTTTCTGCCAGGCCAATGATATCACGACCTACAAGAAAAGAAGACAAGAGTTTAAACTTTAGTTGGTGGATAGAAGAATTTTAGCTCTGCTTTAGAAAGTCTGTCAGTTCACATGCTAAGGAATAAGTAATTTCAGACTGGGTTTACCCAGGTCTCTTATTTATCTTCTTCTCCTAGAAATAGTGCTCACAAATGTTCCCTGATTATTACACCACAGAACTTTACTTGAAGATCATCTAACACAAAAGTGTCAAATTTGCACAACACTCCCAAGTCCAGCCCAAACCAGATTAAAATGTAACAAAATAAATTAAAATGTAATAGAGCATAGATAATGTTGGCATGTGGTCTTCTAAATCAATATGCAGCCCATGGTTTAAAGGCCCTATTTCTATTTGAGTTTGTCACCACTAATCTAGTACAACCACCTAGTGAATGTAAGAATTCCCTCTATAACTCGAATATGATCGTCCAGCTTTCGCTTGGATACTTATATTAACCAGGAGTATATTCCAACACATCTTAAACAACTTTAATTGTCTAAATCTAATTGTTTTAATTGCTAAATTTAATTTAATTGCTTTAATTGTTAAAAGTTCTTACCCACAAAATCTAAACCTGTCTTACTAAAACTTCTATTCCCAGATGTCCACTAACACTCTAGAGGAGAGGGTCAGCAGAGTACTGCCCAAGAGCCAAATCCAAGTGCCATCTGGTTCTTATGCAACCTCATTAAAAATATAGTTATCATTTCTCGAGACCTACAAGGAGTAAACCCAACTTCTCCTCTACATGACAGCCTTTCTTTTAAAAATCATATGTCCCATTTAACTTTTCTCTTTTAAAGGATGACTACCTCTGTTCTGCATATCACCCAATCTCCAGACTCTTCACATTCCAGTTATGGTCTTTTAAGAGGCCCTCTAGTTGGATGATAACCCTCTTCATAGATGGAAGTTAGAACTGAGCACAGTATTCCAGATGTACTCTAGTCAATTCAGTTAAAGACATGCAAAACAATGGATACAAAATTGAAATAAGATACAGCTGTTGCTTTCTAGGAGCTTACAAACTAATAGAACAGACACAAACAACTATAATAGAATGTGATGAGAGCAAAGGAGACTTCAATAGACAAGGAAGAAAGATTGTGAAGAGAAATATGACAGAAGTATTCCTGGAGGTAACACCTGAGGCTGGGCTCTGAAGGGAAGTATCTCAACAAGTGGGGAAGGGGAAAGAAGAACGTATTCAAGTCTGGAGTACTTAGAAAGAACAAGAGGAAAATGAGAAACAATGAGTAGCACCAGTACTCTAACACCCTTGGACATGAGTAGTGAAAAATGAGACTGGAAAGGTAAACTGAAAAGCCAGACTGCACAAAGACTTGAGGGACCAGATAAGGTGTCTATAATCGTTACACAATAGGAACTCACTGTTTTTAAGCACAGGAGTAATAATAAAGGCAAGGGGAAGTGAGAACAAGAGAACAAGAAATTTAATTCAATTCACCTCAAGTAACATTTAGAAAGTACCTACTAGAGACACCAAGACAAAAATGAAATAGTTCTTACCCTAAAGAATCCAACTGATGGAAAGACCATGTAAAATTATGTGCAAGTAATTAATGTAGGGTTATCTGAGGAAAAAGAAAGCTGCTGGGGTAGGGGGAGAGGGGGGGAAGAGGGCAGGTGCAGAATGGGGAAGGCTTCATGGAGGTGATGAGAGATGAGTCTTAGCCTTTAAAGAACTAAGGGATTCAAAGCAGCAGAGATAAAGGGGAACATTACAGGAAAGAAGAGCCACCTGTGCAAAAACCCTCAAAAGAGAGATTTCAGCTTCAGGAACCAGCTAGTGAAGCTAACTTGGTTAGAATGTGGGGTACAGGGAATATAGGAGGAAGTCAGACCATAGGGCTCTGTGCCTGACAGGTTGAAGAGTTTGAACTTTAATCTACAGGTGAAAAGGAAATACGGAAGAGTGTTGGAGCAAGGAAGAGTGACAGAATCACATCTGCTTTACAAACATTAACTTGGCAGCTAGATGACCGGAGAAGGGAGAGACTAGAAACAGAAAGAGTCTCTAATTAGGAGACTATTATACTAATCCAGTCAAGAGGTCATGAAGGCCTGAAATGGGCTAAGGGCTGCTTTGTGAGTAAAGAGAAGGGAATGAATGTGAAGATGCTGTAGTAATAGTAGTAGTAGCAGCAGCAGTAGTAGTAATAGCAGCTAGTACTTATACAGCACTTCATAACAAACCTGGGAAGTAGATGCCATCCTTATCCCTATTTTAATGATGAGGAAACTGAGGAAGATAGTGATTTTAAGTGAAGTGACCTGGATAGGGGTCATACAACTAGTAAGCATCAGAGGCAAAATTTGAACTCAGGTCTTTTTGACTCCAAAGCACTCTATTCACTGTGCCAACTAGCTGCCATCCCATAAAAGAAGAATCAATAAAACTAGGCAAATGATTGGATACAGAAAGATAGAGTTAAAGATGACTCAAACCAGAAGATCAATGGAGAAATTTTGTTAGAGGATAGGGCTGGGTGCAGAAGGTAGGAGATAAACTATTCTATTTTGTACAGGTGGAGTTTGAGATGCAAGGGAGCATCCAAGCAGTTGACAATACATAAGTGCAGCTCTGGAAAGAAATCAGGGCTGACTGTAAAGATGTGGGCATTAGTTGTGTAGGAAAGGCAGCAGGGAGCAGCAGGACAGAGCCAGTAAAAGAGGTAGGAAAACCACCTCTGATGACACACAATGACTGTGTCATCCTGGGCAAATCCTCTGATATCTCAATGTTTTAAGCAACGCTAGAAGCTGACCAGCATTGGCTGAGGCAAGAAGGTCACAGAGAAGGAAGGGGATGGGATCAAGAACACAAACAGAGGTTTAGGCCTGGGCAAGGAGAACCTGGAGAAAAGGAAGAGACAACAGGGAATAGTTTGTTTAAACATTTCTTTTGTCTCCCTTTCACAATTCTCCCTCTCTCCCCTTCCTTTTCCTGCCCAATGAAAAGAAATATTGCACAAAACACTTACAATGAATTCACACTGTCATGGGAAAGAATTCCCACACTGGCCACATCCAAAAACCGTGGGTCTTATTCTGCTGCTTAGTCTACTGCCTTTTCAGCCCTGTTCTGTTCCTGGCTTTGCTAGCAGGTCCCCTCTCCACTCATGCTCCTGGCAAGCTCCTCTGGCATTTCTGGGGAGAAATCACTCATTTCTCACTGGATTTATGGCGTGGACTTCAAGGTTTTTCTGGAGTAGGCATGTGTCTCTCTCTCTGGGGAGATATCTTGGCTGGAAGTCCCAACGATCTCTCAAAGGCCAGAACAGATGGTGTTTTCTCAGAGCTCATTATGTCTGCTGCACTTGATACTATCGAATAACCCCTTCACTCCATTACTCTCTTCAGTATACTTTGCTGGACATTCATGTGTATCATCCTTCTGCAGACAGGAGAACAACTGATATCAGGAGGGTGATGTCTTTACTTGCAAGTGAGATGAATTTAAGTGAGGCAGAGTTGAGCAAAGTCAGCCTCATGGTCTTCTCCAGGAGCATCAGATTCTAGTAGCAGGACATAAGTCAGGATGACTGGAGATGGCCCTGGATGCAGCGGGAGACCTTGGCCTTTTTAAACTAAAGTCTCAGTTTGTCTAAGGTAACACCTATTCAATGATTTAAGGCTAGGTAAGAAATGAGGCAAAAGATGGCATAGTTTGCCTACTAAAAAAAAAATCAAATTGGGAGGAGAAGACTCTCAGGGTTTCTGGCTGGAAGAGTGATTACTGACTATTACCGTCAAGGATACCACCAGTCAGTCAATCTCATAATCTCAGTGTCATCAACTCCTCCTTCTCCCTTACCCCACATCAATTACCAAATCTTGTCATTTCTTTCTCTACAACAGCTCTTGCATATATTCCCTTCTCCCCACTCACACAGCCACTACCCTAGTGGAAGACCTCATTTCCTCTTGCCTAGACTACTGCAAAACCTCCTAATTACACTCATCAACTCCCCAACTCTGTCTCCACCCCAAACCATCCTCCATACTTGTCAGTGAGTTTCCTAAATGCAAAGTCTGACCATGTTGCCCTCCCTTACTACATTCAATAAACCTCAATGGCTCCCTTTTGCCTCTAAAATCCAATTTACATTTGATTTGGCATTTTGGCTGTATATAAAGCCCTTTACAATGTGGGCCCTTCCTATTTTTATAGTCTTTTAACACATCTTTTTCCTTACAAAAAACACTGCATCTTCCACCTTGGGCATTTGTACTGGCTGGACTCCATGCCTGGAATCCTCTCCCTCCTCAGCTCAAACATTTAGATCCTTGACCTCCTTTAAAGCTGAATTCAAGCTTCACCTCTAGGAGGCCTTTATGGTTGAGATTTCCTTCTCCTCTAAGGTTATTTTCCATCTACCCTGTACAGCAGATCCCAAAAGTCCCAGTGCAATGTTAAGTCATTAAAGTTTAAACCTGCATTAAGACTTCTGGGACATCCTGAATTTATCTTTGTACTGCTTTATAAAGGTAGTCTTCTCCACTAGAAAGAAATCTCCTTAAGAATTTCTCTTTCTTTGTATCCTCTACACCTAGCACATAGTAAGTACTTAACGATTATTTCATTACATTTCTTTACATACTATTTCATACCAAATCTTTCAATTACTAGGCATTCTACAACATATGCTTTCAAGTCTATGCCTTTCTTCTCACATCCCCTTCTCTGAATTTCATCAATGTTGTACAAAATCTCATTTCTCCTTAATGCAACAGTCTAACGTCTCGCATCTTCACCCTACAAACACACGGCTGTCGGAACCAATTTTTCTCAAGTACAAATCTCATTATCTCACTCCACTGTGTATCTGCTCCTCTGCCAGGTTTCAATTCCATGGAACAAGATGCCCCTCCTAGGATAAGCTCATCACTTCTAATCTCATTACCATGCTGCTGACTCCAGCCTTGACCCCACTTCTCTTAGCTTCCTCTCCCCAGTGAGAGGAGGGCCCAAGTACCAAACTCCTCCCAAAGCCTTCCTTTAAAGAGGCAGAAACTGGGACTTGCAACTCATTCCATTTTGCATGTGCTGCTCTACCTGGTTGGCCCTCCATGAAACAATATGCCCTCAATACCAGGTACAACCTGGTGCCCCCCATCTTTCCTGCCTACCTTCATGTATTGTCTCCCCACTTTAGACTGTAAACTCCATGAGGCCTGAGACTGTCTTTTTCTTATTTGTATTCCCAGTACTTAGCACACAGTAGGTGCTTAATAAATGTTGATCGAATTGGAACTGAAAATTCTGCAAAAAAATATTCAGTGGTTTCATTAAAATTTCTTTGTCTGATATTCAAGGCCCTCCACAGCCTGGTGCCACCCTACATTTCCAGTCTTCTCTCACTCTCTGTGGAATACAAACTATAGCAAAATCAGATGACTTTTCGTTACCAAATAGAAGAAGCACGTTCCCACCTCCTTGCTTTTGCTCACGCTGTTCCCTATGCTAGTAATGTCATTCCTCCTCCACTAAGACTAGGAATTCCCACTCATCCTTTCATCTGCCACCTTTTCTGTGAAACTTTCCTTTATCCTCCTTATTAGTAATGATCAAATCCCGCAGACCTCACTTAGTATTTTATTTTTACAATTATCTCATATAGTCATCATGTAACATCTACTGCGGTTACCTGAGTTTTCACCTATTCCTCCAACTAGAGTACAAGACGAACAGCGTCTCTTCTAGACTGTATATACTACCAACCACCTAGCATGCTCTTAAGGCAGAAGCTTCAACATTTCTAAAGACATGGGTATATGTCTGTGTGTCTGTGTATGTGTATGTCTGTGTGTATGTGTACATATGTATGTATATGTCTGTGTGTCTGTGTATGTGTATGTCTGTGTGTATGTGTACATATGTATGTGTATGTCTGTGTGTATGTGTATGTATATGTCTGTGTGTATGTGTATGTATATGTCTGTGTGTATGTGTACATATGTATGTATATGTCTGTGTGTATGTGTACATATGTATATATATGTCTGTGTGTATGTGTATATATGCGCGTATATGTCTATGTGTGTGTATAGGTATGTGTGTTCATCTTCCTACTAGCCTGAAGCTAAAAACAAGAACCATGTCTCATTCTTATTCCCCTTCTCCTCAGTACCTAGGAAGGTGCACTGCCTAGACACAAGGGACTGATAAATACTCCTTGAATGAATGTATCATTTCATGCTCTTTAATCTGTGTCTTGGCCTCTCTAACTAAAGCTACCAGACAGGGCACTTAGACTAATAGTAGATGATACTAAACCAATCTTATTTAGCTAGATAGAAACAAATTTTGTTTATCTTAAATGCTGGGTAAGTGTGCATGCTTTTTTCTTCCAATACAACCAAAAAGAAAAAAACTCCTTATATTTAAGTACTACAACTTCTTAATTTGTGACCATAATACCAACATTTTAAATAAAATATGCATGTCATTTATGATCATAGATAATGAAATGGGAATTTCCTGGGGACAGCAAAGCATGCTAGGAACCAGTGAGGTCTCCATGCTGTTCCCATCACAGGACCTGCACCCTACCAGCATCAGGAGGCTAGGCAGAGAAGGCACAGGCCAACCTCTCACCTCCCCAGGTTACAGCCATGAAAAAGTATCTTCTTCTCAAATTTTTCTACTTTGTTCAGTTCTTGCCTCTGCAAATATTATCTATCATATTCACCAAACAGAATGCAGTAAGCTGGGATTCTCATTTCCAACCTCTGGCACAGAAGTGATTCATAATTTGTTGAATTTTTGTATCATCCTAGCCTTGATTTACTATTCTGTGTATTAAATACAAAAATATCCTTTTAATGCCCATTATCTGCTTTCTGGGACCTAAAGAACTCCTTATGTTGCTTTTTCCCTTCTCTTGGATCTAACAGGAATGGACCTAGAGAAAGAGTTCATTACTGTTTTTTGTGTCATGGAACCCTTTGGCAGTCTGATGAAGCCTAAGGACCCCTTCTCAGGATAATGTTTTTAAATGCATAAAATAAAATATATAAGATTACTAAGGAAATCAATTATCTTAAAATAGTTACCCAAATATTTTAATAACAAGTCCACAGACCTCACATTAAGAATCCTTGATATTAAAAAAGGGAACATTCTGACCACAGCTCCTTCCTTTCTGTGCTGTTTTCTGTTATTTACTGAATATTATCTCATTGTAACTTACCTTCCAGTGCCATGGGAATGGCTTCAATCTGGATTTTGGTTGGCGTCTTCCATCCCAATTCGTCACAGGCATCACACAATACCTCAGTCACACCCTTTGAGTTCAGAGAAAATAAACGTTAGCTGTGGCCCCCAAAACTCTTTTCCTTCCTGTACATTTAGCTTATCAGGCTTCACTTTAGTCACTCAACAAGCATTTATTAAGCACCTACAATGTGCTATGTGCAGAGGATACTAGAAAAGGCAAAACGGTCCTTGCTCTCAAGGGCCTCACAATCTGATGGAGGAGACAACATGTAAAGAACTTCGTACAAACATCTGTGTATGTACATTTTATATACATATGTATATATGTGCATGTCTATATATGTAGAGAGAGACACACACATACAGGAATGTATACAGAAAAAAATCTACAATTTATCCTATATACTCATACCTTACACACACACACATATGGGACAAATTGTGAATTTATCCAATATGTATCCATATGCAAATACCCTGTGTACATATACAGAAAAAAGAGGATTTATCTGCTAAGAGTTCTTACACTCATACCCTACATACACATATAGGATATAAAGGTTGGATTTATTCTATATGTATTCTTATATTATAACCTATATACTCACATAAGCTAAATTGCAGGGTTTTCCTATATGTATTAATATCTATATGTACATACATATACACACACATACATACACACACATGTTACAATGTATCCTATATATACACCATAAACACATATAGAATACATTGTAACTTTTCCTCAGGCAGCAAAGTGGCACAGTGGATAGAATATAGGGCCTGGAATCAGGAAGACTACTTTCTGAGTTCAAATCCAGCCTCAAACACTTAGCTGTGTGACCCTTGGCCAAGTCACTTAACCCTGTTTGCTTCAGGTTCTTCATCTGTAAAATGAACTGGAGAAGGCTACGGCAAGCCACTCCAGTATCTCTGCCAAGAAAACCCCAAATGGGCTCACAGGAAGAGGCAGACAAAACTGAAAAAAAGACTGACCAACAGTATTCTTACATGTATGCTATATCCATTTATGTGTGTGCACAGAGATATATAGATGTATGCGTATGAGAATTCCTTTAAGACAATTCTATAATTTATTTCACACATCTAGGACAATTCTCACATGTATATGATAATTACGCAATTTTTCTCATGCATCTAGGATAACTCTGTAATTTATCTCGTGAATCTGGGACACACACAAATACATATACAGATCTAGATATAACCATCCTGAAGAGGGAAAGGTGCTCATTCCCAAAAGTAGAGAGGGGACAGAAACCTGTCCTTCCCCTTCAGAAAGGTCGTAGCCCCCGCAGGCAGGGTCCAGCTCGGAAAGCCGCGTCTCCTCCAGGCTCAAGGACCGAGGAAGTCGGTGCTGAGCTGGGCCAAGGCATGAGACCAGGCGCTTGGTACCAGGCACTGCGCTCAGTAAGTGCTTAACAAATGTTTACGAACGGACTACCCGGACCGGAAGTGTACGCACAGAAGGCGCTCAATAAAGTTTACGGACTGACGGCCCAACCCAGTACCTGGCACACCGTAGGCGCTTAATAAACGTTTACGGTCTGACCACCTGATCCTTCAGCCTGGGACGCGTAGGTTCCCAAACTGATCCAGGGGCTGGCTGTGTAAAAATAAAACACGAAAAATGAATAAATAAAAGCAGCCCACCCCCGCCCTACCAGGTCTTTAAACGTTTTGATCTCCTGAACTTCGGCCTCCTTTGCTTCCGACGAGCCGGCCGCAGAATCGTGCTCCGTGGCCGCCGCCATGTTGATCTTGCGCTCGAAGACTACGCCGCCGCACGGGATCCTGGGAAATGTAGTTCCTCTTCCTTCTCGGCCTCTACGTGCCCTCCCCCCCTCCTCCCTACCCCGCCCTCACGCGCAATGCTGGGAAGTGTAGTTCCCTGTTCCTTTTCGGCCACCATCTTCCCCGGTGCTGCCCGATGATTGGTCTGTTCTAAGGGCACCGCCCACATAGCAGGAAGATTCCCCGTAGGCCTTTCTTGTCTCTAAAGCTTTTTTTTCAAGTGAATGGAAGGACCCCTACAGAGTGGCCTGTTTGAAAGGTCCCTGAAGGGGTCAAGGGTTAGGGGGCCTCTGTCCCAAGGCCTAACCCAGCCTGATTTCCTAATAAAGTCCGCACCTACATAGCGCAAGATTTGCAAACCGGTTCATCAATAGCTCATTTAATCGTCTGCAACAATCCTGGGGCCGCTAGGTGGCGCAGTGGATAGAGCGCGGGGCCTGGAGTTCAAATGCGGCCTCGGCGTGACCCTGGGCCAGTCACTTGGCCCTGTTTGCCTCAGTTTCCTTATCTTGTAAAATGAGCTGGAGTGGGAAATGGCAAAAGGACAACCCCATGAAGAGTCGGAAACGACTAAGCAACAATGATTAGCCTCATTTACAGATGAAGAAAATGAGGCAGATTATTCAAGCCTTCCAGGGGGCGGGGGAGGGGCTCTACCCACTGCGCCACCTGGCGGCGGGCGGCCTCCACTGACTGCCAGTTACCATAGTAACCACAAATCCTACCCCCACCCCCACCCCATTCCCAGCCTTGGCAGTCCTGTTGTGCAGTCTCCGGTGAAGAGACCAAAACAACTAAATAGTAATTGTTTCTCTGTTATCCGGGAACCCTGAGGGTCTTCTCTCAGTTTGACCTTTTTTTAATTAAAGGGGTCATCTCTTGAGTTCATTGAATCGGTATATCTCACTCAAAGTGAGAATGTGGTAAGACCTTAGCCTGAAAGGGCCAGGGTCTCCCATTGCATCCTGGGCCATCTCCAGTCATCCTGATGAGTATCAGGCCACTGGATCCAGATGGCTTTGGAGAAGAAGGTGAAGTTGGTGACCTTGCACAGCCTTCCCTCACTCAAATCAAAGTCAACTGCAAGTCATGTCAACATCTTGAGATCATGGTCCTCTTTGAGAATGAAGGACAAATACAGCAAGGAGTCAAAAAATAGTCAAAGAACCATAGTAATCTAGCGTTTGGTAAACCAAAAGATCCACGCTTTGGGGGAAGAATTAACCATTTAACAAAAATTTCTGGGAAAACTGAAAAATGGCTTGGCAGAAACTAGGCATAAACTAACATCTCACACTATATGCCAAAATGAGGTTAAAATGGCTTGGATAGAAAGGGTGATATCATAAGTAAATTAGGGAAGGATGGAAAAATGAACCAGTCAAATCTAAGGGAAAAGTTGATGACCAAACATGATCATAGAAAGTAAAATGAATTATTTTGATTATATGAAAGTAAAAAGGTTTTGCATAAATAAAACTAACACAACCAAAATCAGAAAGAAAGCAGGAAACTAGGGATGGGGGGGGGGGAGAGAAAGACATTTACAGCAAGTTTTCTCTGATAATAATGAACTCTGGGTACAAACTGAAGTATAATTTTGTCATTTTTTGGTGATATAGCTAATGCATAAATATATTTTGTATGACTTTATGTGTATAAAGGGTAGCATATTGCTTGCCTTCTCACTGGGTAGAGGAGTAACTGGAGAAAAGGAAAGAATTTGGAACTCAAGAATTTTTTAAAAACATTTTAAAATTAGAAAAAATAAATAATAAACTAAAGAAACTGATAGGAAAATTGGAAAGCAATTTGACAGAAATTAGGTTTAGGTCAGTATTCACACCATGTACCATAATAAGCTCTAAAGGATCATATATAATAAATAAATTAGAGGAACAGGAAAGCATAAAGGAAGAGTCCTTGATCAAATAGAGAGAATCACAGGAGATAAAATGGATAATTTTAATAACGTAACATTTTAAAGGTTTCGCACAAACAACATGTAAATAGATACAAGGGAAATGGTTAACTATGAAAAAAAATTGCATCAAATTTCTCTCAGAGTTCCAACATCAAAAATATACAGAGAACTGGTTCAGCTATATAAGAATGTTAAGCATATATAAAACTAATAAGAACCCCATTTAATCACTTTACAGGGTTGATTTTGAGGTTTATAAATTGTAAAGGGCTCTTTGTTCACAAAAGAATCACCTGTAACATCTTTAAATTGTAATAGTAATGTCAATAGCTAGCATTTGTGTAGCACCTTCAGGTTTGCAGAGTGCTTTACAAATATTATATCATCAATTCCCACAACAAATAAGGAAATAGGCAAACAGAGGTTCAATATCTTGCTTAGAGTCATGCCGCTAGTAAGTGTCTGAGGCAGGATTTAAACTCAGATCTCCCTAAATCCAAGTTCAGCATTACCCTCTGTTCCACCAAGCTGCCTTGTGATGATTCAGTTGCTGAGGTCAATGAGGAGTTGAGGTCTATTATGGTATAAAATTCACAAAAAAGTTTATCCCTGAATCTATCCTTTAAAAAACACAGATCTTTGTAAGGGTATATGCGAATGAATGCAACAGGGAGTGAACAAGGAATGAGCAAAGCCACATTTCCTAATTCCAGCTGACACTGTGTTAGCACTTTTAGGGAGGTGCAAGGGTCCTTTGGAGATGGCTAAGCCTACTCTTTTCAGTCTCATGTGATTGAGCATGAAAGGATTCTTGTACTTTATGGTAAAATAACCCCTTTGTTTGGAAGGATTAAAGGATGGGTCTGGAGGATGTAAAGACAGCTAGATGATAAGGCCTTAGGATACTAGTAAGGGAACACAATAAAGTTTGGTAGTCATCTATCTAACCAAAAGGAATGGAGTTGGTGACTCCAATCTCATTGAAGCCATAAAAGCAGTCAAGTAGCCCAGATGGGTTCTGAGCAGCCTAGGCTGTGGGCAGGGGATAAAGAGGAAAGCAGGGGAGGAAGAGAAACCCACTCAAGTCTTCAGGTTCCTTCCACCTCCCAGATGTCTCTCTTTTCCCTTCAAAAAGGAACTAAATGTATTGTGGGTTATCTTCTCACTTTAAATTCATTGCTTCTCTCCACCCACCCCCCTCCCCCAGCTTGAGGAAATTCAATCTTTGAGTAACTAGGTGGTAGAGAAAATAGAAGGTTTGACTCGAAATCAAAAAGACCTTCATCCATCTATCATTTAACTTTCTCTCAACTTCAGTTGTTTCCTCATCTGTAAAATGGGTATAATAATTGCCCCTGACTGGTTTGTCCTGAGAATCAATGACAATAACTTATGTAAAGCATTTTGCACATCTTAAAGTGGTATACAAACGTTAGAAATTATGTTCACTCCTAATCATCAGAAGAGAGAAAAACCTTTTTCCAACAAAAACCCAACTGTCATTGCATTTGCTTTATGCTCAGATAAAGAGACAAAAGAGAAAGAAGGGGAGTATGTTCCAAAGTGAAACATTTGATTAAGCTGGAATTGGACCCAAGGAAAGCAAAGTGCAAATACCAAAGTTAGACGTTCACAAGCCCTGCAAACACGAGATATTCCTAGGGTCCTTTCTTTTTGCGGGGGGGAGGGCAGTGGTGGAAGAAGATAGTGGGGCACAGGCAGTAAATGGAATGGAAACAGATGCTGCTTCTGTAAAGGGAGTGGCAAAGAGCACAGAACCATCTAAGAGGGTTGGTCCAGCAGAGGACGCTCCAACAGAGCATGTACACATTTGGGCAGAGGGAGCAGCCCATAGCAATTCAGAGATACTAACATGGCCTTCCCTGGCTCTCCACCTCCCCTGGTGGTTAGAAAAAGAAAAGTAAACCAACCTAGAGTGTAATTTGGAAATTTTCTGGACAAAGTCAACATAAATTGTAATCAAGTGAAAATAATCTGAAAACCTGGGAATTGTAACCTGTTATGAATATATAATGAGGTAAAGGGAATATAACGTGTTGATGACAAATGAGAAAAGAGGGAAAAATGGAAACAAGAGAAACTTTTAAATATTTGTCAGTTGTGTTTTTGTTTTTTAAACACTGTCTGTGGAAAAAGATGTTGTGATTCTTTAGATAGAAATATCACGAGAATAGAGGAGAGTAGTTCTTTAGCTTGCCATAGCTTGCTAGGATATTTAAGACCTATATTTGCCAGTAGATCTTTGATCTCATCTATGGGGCTTCTCTTTCTAGTAATACAGGCGGTAACCCACTCAAGTTTTGTTGTCCACTCCGTGATAGTGTAACACTGCAGTCTGAACAATCAAAGTTGTGTGAGACACAAAGGGCAATGGAAAAATTATGGTGGGAATAAGCAGACTATAGCATATTATAAACAATGACTACCCAATGTCTTCCATGCAAGAATAAATATGAGGATTGTACCAACATGAAAATCTGTGAAAGGAATACCAGTAGTGCAGATTGCAAACCATCTGTGACTTAGCTAACCAATTCTCGGAAGTTGACTGAAGCACGTAATGGTTTGATGACTTACTTGCTCAGTGTCACATAACCAAGCCTTGCTTGGTCAGACCCGTCATAGCAATGTCAGTGTGGCAGTTGTATAGAGAATGGATTGAAAAGGGGAAAGTCAATTGGTTGCTTTGTTGTTTAATCATTTTCAGTCATGGCTAACTCTTTGTGACCCCTTTTACATTTTTCTTGGCAAAGATACTAAAGTAGTTTACCATTTCCTTCTCCAGTTCATTTTACAGATGAGGAAATTGAGGCAAACAGTGTCAAGTGACTTGCATAGGGTCACACAGCTAGTGTCTGAGGCTGGATTTGAACTCAGGTCTTCCTGACTGTTCACTATGCCATCCAGCTGCCTGAAGACCAGTTAGTAAGCTATTATTGTAATATCTGAACATGAGGTGAGGGCCTGAATTGGGGTAGTGGCTATGTGAGTGAATAAAGGAAACAGATGCAAGATAGATCATGAAGACCGAGTAAGAAAGATTTGATAACTGATAGAGTTTAAGAAGTGAAGGAACAAGAAAGGGAGAAGAAAAGTCCAAGATGATGAACCTGGGTAAATGGAAGGACAGTAGAGCCCTCAACAGAAATGTTTAAAAGTTATGAATAGTGGAGAGCTTCAGGGCAATGATAATGGATGTGTTAAGTGTTAGATATGAGATTGTAGTTCAGGAGAAGACTAGGCCTTGATAAAGAGATCTAAGCATTGTCTACAAAGAGATGGTAGCTGAATCAATGGAAGTGGATGAAATGACAGTAAGAAATGAAGAGTGTAGAGATCTTCATATGGTGCCCTGGAAGAACACTAATGCATAGAGAGTAAGACAGAGATGATAATTCAGCAAGGGTAACTGAGAGAAAGCAGAGTCATGAAAACCCGGGGATGAGAGGACATCAGAAGGAGATCAATAACATTAAATGCTGCAGAGAGCTCAAGAAAGAGACAGTCAACCTTGCTACAGATAGATACATACACATATATGATAGAAACATTTATGTTTCTAGATACATAGATACGTGGATAGATACATCGACTTTACAAGCTAAGAAAGAGAGTATAATGTCTATCATTACAAAGGAGACCCTACATACACGTGTAGATAGAAACATTTATGTTTCTAGATACATAGATACATGGATAGATACACTGACTTTACAAGCTAAGAGAGTATTCTGTCTATCATTACAAAGGAGACCCTAATGGAACTGGAAGATCCACTGCAGCCACTGATTCATCAGAGGACAAGAATTAGGTTATCAAAAACTATGAAAATAAAAGATAAAAAATTAAAGAGAAGAAAAGTAGTTCTATGCTGAATTGAACCTAAGGTTATAGTACTTTACAAAATTATTTACATATTCGCATAGCCAGAATAACCAAACAATACTTTCCCTTCCAACTTAAGCTATATTTAAAATAATTTCTAGGCATATAGTTTTGTTTTGACTTATCAATACGTAGTTCTTTACGTTTTTACTTTAAAATTCCTGCACTTGCTTGAGGCTTTCTCAATAGTCTGGCTCTCTCTGAGAGATAGAGTTTGCAAAAGTGGCATCCTTCTGCATGCTATGAAGGTAGCTGTGCTGAATGAGCTGGGGTACCTTTCTCCACCTCTCCTATTTCTTCCAATTCTTTGTTTTTTCAGATGGATATAATTCATTGATAACTATTGCTTTATCATTCAAACTAGAGCTGATAAAAATCATTTTTCTGATCCTTAGGAATTTTAAGTTGTAAAGGTTTTTCTCTAGTAGTCCCAGTTAAGGTGTGTTCTAATCATATAATGCAGTTTCACAGTACAGAAATGTTCCATAGCTTGTTCCTTCCCTGGCCAGAGAGAAAGATTCAGCCCAGGGCATTGACCTGTCCTTCACTTCCAGCCTTGAGCATGCCTATCTAGATGACTCTTATAATGGCACTCATAACTCATCCTCCACACCAGATTTGATTTGCTGATCTGCTCTTCCCTCTCCCCATCCCCTGCCCCCATTTCCAAATGTAATCTATATGTGACACGTTAGCTTGGGTATAGTTTTAGTTAGCCTCTCACAAAAATCTCAATGGTTCATATCACCCCCCTCCCTCAGGTAAACCCTGGGAAATTAATATCCTGAAATGTGTGGGTATCAGGGTTTGGCACACACCCAGATCATCTAAAATGGAAGCTCCCCTGTGGGAGCCACCAGAGAAGTGCTTATGCGAGAAAGGGGATCTGGGGCACATGTGCGCCTTCTATCTTTGGCCTACCTACCATGCGACTGGAAGCAGCCTCTTTCCATCGACTGTGTAGCCAGGACTGTCAGCATCTTCAAATCTACCTGACTGAAACACAGTCAGTCTCTTGCCAGGGTTGTCCAAGCGTACAAGACACAGCATATACTGTATGAATGTCATTCAGTTAAGGTAAAATACCTGGGGATTCCTTCCTCCTCAGGCCTTGTAAGTCCAAGAAACAGGCTTGGAGTTTTGGTCTTATTTTGTGCGTACTTTTCAGTTCAGTGTAGGAAGTAGAGTCTTTATCCTGTGATCTTGAACTGTTGGGAACCTGGAGCTCAGGTTTCCAGTCCAGATATTACAACTAGCCTAGAAGGGAAGTCCTGAGAAGCCTGTGCCCCAGGATGCAAACCCAGGGGATCTGTGGACTTGAAACTTGTTGGAACTAATGCTATGTCAGAGTGAGCTAAATTATGAACTTCATTTCCCACCCTTTGTAAAAGACAGAGGTGGAATAGAGAGGCTAATGCCTCTGAGGCTTTGTGGGGAAATGTTAATGTTTGCTCTTGCAACATTTGAAGTAAATACTCCTTTGTGAAAGCTAATCTAGGGGCAGCTAGGTGGCGCAGTGAATAGAGCACTGGCCCTGGAATCAAGAGGATCTGAGTTCAAATTCCAGTCTTAGATACTTACTAGCAGTATGACCCTGGGCAAGCTACTTAACCTTCATTGTCCCCCCCCAAAAAAACCCTAATCTGACTAATAAGTAATTAAATGGAACAAAGGTGTTTGAAACCTTAAATGAAGGGGAACACAATTAGTGGGGATTGCGTCAATGATAGAGACAAATGATCCTCTTAAGTCCTTAAGAGTCCTAAAGAACTTTGGGGAGCAGGCTATGACCTTGAAGCCATAGGGGCATGTACTTTTTCCCAAAGGGATCTCAGCTCCCCCACAAGCACTAATAAAACAGAATTTATTTTAATACAGTCATGTGTAGAATAAGGACTCAGCTCTGAGCTCTTAGAAAAATAATGGAAGTCCCAGCCAGTGTTCTCCCTGCCTTCTCTCAGAGACCCAGCACAGTCCCTGCAATTCAAACAGCAATACCTTAGTGTAAAGATGGATTAGCTGTCCAATCAGTCAGTAGGCATTTACTAAGGGTCTCCCAGGAAGGAAGTTTGCAACTCTTATGACTCTTCATATACTTCTCCTCCAAGATGTTGTTATGTCCATTGGCAATTGATTAAATCTCAGCTACTGGAGCTGCCCCAGGATGAATTGGTTGGTATAGGCCAATCTCTTGGTACCTTGCATTGGAGTGACTAGAATTTCTCCTCCTAAAAGTGAGCCACCATTTGTACTAGCTCATAATGTAAGCAAACATCTGCTTAGCAACTTTTGATTGTGGTTCTTCTTTTCCATTTCACCTTCTGGAGTAGGCACATCAGGTGGGGGAGGGGTGTTGGGGGAGAAGATTTGTCCTCCCTGTTGATGCTCAAGAATTGTTAATGGCTACCTTCAATTAGACTCACATGAAAACTGGATGCTTGCCCAAGTCCTCCTAGCCCAAGAGGATAGCATCTTCTTTTCTCTTTTGAGCACAGGTTAGGGAACAAATGATCTACTTGAAAGTAGACTTTTCCAGCCCAGGAGAAGGCAGCAGGCAAGGCACTGGTGGACTGTCCTGGAGACACACAACAAAGTTACATGTGCTTGCCCATATGGTCTGAGAGAGGAACTCACGGACAATGAATCTTTCCTGCACAGCATAATCCTAGAATCTAGCCTTCTAGCCAGAGAAGGGAGATTTAATGGGTGGCACCAGCCTTGGGAACTGACTTGATAATAACTTCAAGTTTTGGGCAGAGCCAAGATGGCAGAGTAGAAAGACTCACATATGCTAGCTCCGAACCCACAGCCCATAATTATCTATAAAAAAACTCCCAACAAATTCTGGAAAAGTGGAGCCGCGCAGCAATGGAGTGAAGGAGATTTCCGTTCCAGAGAGCCCTGAAAAACCAATCCCAAAGGTCCGTTGCGCACCAGACGGGAGCGGAGCCCAGCCCTGCCTTGGCTGCGCAGCACCAAGAGGAACAGATAAAGCAGGCTTCAGGGACGGAATGTCCAGTGGCCGCGAAGGTCCCTCCACCCACAAACGCACAGGTCAGTGAGAGAGACATCTGGATGGGCTGAGAGGGGAGCGCGGTGTTTCCATGACTCGGGCCCCCTCGGGAGGCAGTGGCAGAGGCAGCAGCAGCCAGAGGCTCCCAGAGCAGGCAGGAGCTCAGCAGGAGCTCCATTACTGAAGGACTCTGCATAAACCCCCTGAGGGAACTGAGCCTGGGAGGCGGCCCTGCTCCCACCTGAGCACTAGAAATTAAGCTCCCACTGAATAGCAGCCAGGCCTGCCACCAAAAGCCCTGAGGGTGGGGAGCAGCATTTGAATCTCAGACCCCAAGCACTAGCTGGGCGGACCTAGGCAGGGGTACACAGGAATCTCAGAAGTCAAGTAACTGGCTGGGAAAATGCCCAGAAAAGGGGAAAAAAAATAAGACCATAGAAGGTTACTTTCTTGGTGAACAGATGATTCCGCCATTCCTCTCTGACGAAGAAGACCTAT
>CM053770.1:156588174-156662416 GCA_028658325.1 Potorous gilbertii
AAGAGAGGGCAGATTGGTGATAGGGGAAATTAGAATGCTCAGTGTACTGGGGTGTGGGGAGGGGACAAATGGGGAGAAAATTTTGGAACCCAAAATTTTGTCAAAATGAATGTAAAAAGTTAAATAAATAAATTTATATTTAAAAAAATAAGAAAATATTAATTAAAAAAATAAAATAAAATAACTTCAAGTTTTGAGAATTTGGTCATCCAATCTTCTATCTGGAGAAGGGGAATTTCCTGAATGGCAGAATTCCCAGAGAAAGAGAACAACCTCTGTAATCCACACTGTTAAAGCATCAATAAGGAACTAAAGCCACAATATGGGTGAGAAAAAGGCTTTGATTTTGCCCCCCACTATTCAGTGAGTTATTCAGTCAGTACAGATTCACTAGGAAGTGGGTTATCTGTCTAACAGGTCAAAAATGTGTTCAAACTATGGAAAATTACTGAGTTTGGAAGACTCTAGGATCTTGTGGAAAAATGAAACCCATTAGAAATGAATATTTTTCTTGATTGGTCCTGGGCCATTGTGAGTCACTTTATATATTTTCTTTTTTATGGGCTTCTGCAAGTTCTTGGAATTTTTTTGGATTTGATGTAGGGTAAAAAAAATTATCTTATACTTAATATGTATATGTTACCTTGAACTCTTGTATGTAAGTTAGGAACCCTGTTACCCACATTTGAGAATGACTTGAGAGGAATATTCAGATATTCTTCAGACTAAATTCTGAATCAGGGCATATATAAGCCAAAGATAGAGTGATGGCATAATAAGCCACAGATAGAGTGATGGTTTATGACCACTATTTGAATTAGACCCAGTCCAGGCAAGGTCACAACTCAGGGCAGTGAACCATAGGTAGAAGAGAAAGACTCATTCCTGGAATTTCCATCTGTGGCTCACCCCTTGAGAAGGTGTGCAGATTCTCTGGACTGCAGTGACTCCGTGCCATCTGTGGTCCTCATGGCTCCATCAGCACTGGAACATTCCTTTGCTCTGCATCCACCACCTGAGGGCTCTGACCTCTGTCATCCTCACCACCCTCTTGGCAAAAAAGCACTTCTCCTCCTCCCTCTCACCCCTGAACTGTCTATCTCCACATGGTTTTTCTCTCGTTCTGCCCAATCACCATGTCACCTCATCAGTCTTCACTACCAAGTCTCTTTCTCTCCTGGGTATTTATACTTTCCAATTTCACAATACCCACTAAGAGCTGAAGACTGCTCTTGGTATATGGCCTCTACACAAGCATGTATTGCTATCTTTCTATCCTGTAGCTTAGAGGCAAAATGAGTTTTGTTTAATTGCTAATTATTTTTTATATTTAATGAATTTATTTGTTTTCAGTTTTCAACAATCATTTCCATAAGTTTTAAATTTTCTTCCCCTCCCTTCCCCTTCTCTCTGAGACAGCATGCAATCTTATATGCATTATACACATATATTCTTATTAAGCACATTTTCACATTAGTCATGTTGCATAGATGATTAATTGCAAACTATTTTTGACCATTTTAATTGAGTACCACCAAATACTAATCTGTCCCCTCCTCTGGGAAGAATTCCTTGATTCTTCCCTTCTCCCAGGGATTAATTTGCTCTCTCTCTCTCTCTCTCTCTCTCTCTCTCTCTCTCTCTCTCTCTCTCATCTTTGTTTTTATCTCCTTTGCATGTTGTATTCAGCTACAACAGTGACAGTTCCTTGAAGACAGTGACTTTTTCTGTCTTTCTTTGGATCCTCAGCTCTCAGCACAGTGCTTTGAACATAGTTGTACCTTCTTGTCTTGACTTGACTTACTCTTGTTTTTGTATCCCCAACCCCCTAGTCTGCTGCTTTGCACATAGAAGACAATTAGTAAATGTTTCTTGAATTAAGTTGTTGAAGTAATGGTTTATCACTCTATTTAAAACTTTCAGACTTAAAAATCATAGGTGCATCTGCTTTTCTCTAAACCATTGGCCTAGAAATTTAGTTTTATTTCATTTATTGCTTGGTCATGAAAACAATATCTGGATGCTAAAAACCTCATAAAATTCTCCAGTTCTAATATGTCTCTCTTTAAGTTGTATTCACATTTAAACATACACACAAATGAAGGAAATATGTCATAACTAGGAAGCCAGGAAATGAGTCAAAGCTGCTTATCCCTTTGCTGCAGATTCAGCTAGGGGGCTGGTCCTGAAACCAGACACTGTGGTTTTCTATGGAAGGAATATAGAGCATGGTACCAACAAGGCCAGAACTGGAGTGCTGTGTTTTACATTTCCTGCCTTTAGTGGATTTAGGCTAAACCCGTCACTTACAAATACACATCTACATTTCAAAGAAATATTTGTTCTCTTGTACCAGGAGTTCTCAGTTTGGGGGTTAGGAGTAGGAGAAATAGGATTGGGGGGGCAGGTTCTCAAATCCCTAAACTTTAAAAAATGGGATTAGCTCTGTAACGCTTGCCCTAAAATTTATAGTTGATGATTATTGGGCTCAGATATCTGACTTTATACAAAAAACATTCTCTCTCTCTCTCTCTCTCTCTCTCTCTCTCTCTCTCTCTCTCTCATACACACACACACACACACACACACACACACACACACACACACGACTCAGACACTTATTAGCCAAGTGACCCTGGGTAAGTCATTTAACTTCTATTTGTCTCAGTTTATTTAATTGTAAATGGGAATAATAAAAATAACAGCCTCTACTTCCCAGAGTGGTTGTGAGGATCAAATGACATATATATCCAAGACATGCCGGGCCTTCTAACAGCAAGCAACCCCAGGATTCCTTGGAAAGCACCCTGTTAAAAGTCATTTAACCCAGGGGTGTCCTGATAGATGTTTAACAACTGGCTCTGGGGAAGCGGGGAATTGTATGCAGAACATATTTTTAAATTTAATCTGTGTTAATATTTTCACTCTCTTTCTTAAGTCTAAAAATCAACAAAACACTAAATCAAGCCTTGATTTGTATCATTTGCCAATTTCCTAAAGTGTAAATGATCACACTGAAAATTTAATAATCAGTTCTATCAAGCCAGTGTGAGTTGGTCCCAGCACTCTGTGATTCAATCCTCTTGAACCCAACTGAGCTCTCTATCTGCTCCAGAGATGTAGTATTACCTCCAACTCAGGTAACTCCTAGGATGACAAATTTGGAGAATGCTTATATAGGGACCAACCCCTTAAACTGGGTTGCCTGGGCAGACCCCCTGTAGAGATAGGGCTCCCTAGAAGACCTAATGCGACCACTTAAAAGACACCACTTTGGAGGGAACCTCTGTTTGCTTGACAGATTCCATTGCTTCTACTCATTATCTAAAAACCCTTCTAATTACCCTGATTCCAATTCAATTTATTTAGACATGCCTGTCTACCCCTTTGGTCACCTACCCAGTTTATCTGCCATAATGAGTAGTTCAGCCCACTTCACTCCATCACAGACCCAACCTGGTCTTCCTCTCCTCCTCTTCCTAGCTCAGGTCCCTCATCATCAACCTGAAATTTATCTAATCAAGTCACACACTAACCTTCATGTGTACCTATGCTCAGGAACTTTGACCTGAGTAGAGTGACTCACACTACCTCTCCACCAAATTGTCAGTCTATCTCTGTGTTGGTAGGTAACTCCCAAGAACTCAACCAGGTAAACTTGAGCAAAAATAGCCCATACCAAGCACTTTGTGCCAAATCACAATTGGGGATAGCTTGAGGCTAATATTTGGGTGCTGTAAAAGACATTTTCCCTGAGAAGACAGGTCTCACGGTTGAATGAGGAAAACTAAACCTTATAGACATATTTCCAGAATGCTTCTCTGTTTCTTGGAGGTCTCAGCTTCATTCCTTTACCCCCAAAATGCCTTCTAGGAAATCTTGTCAAGCATGGGTGACCATGGTAAGTTTTTCAGCCTAGACCCAAGCACATGTGGAATTATGCCTGACATATTTACTCAGACAATAAATGAAAAGAGGGAAATTTGACCCCAAAAGTATAATTGAGACTTAGTGAGTTGAGATCCCTGTGTGGTATCAATGGTTCTAGAAGGGTATAAATTATTCAAAAGTAAGAGGAAATTTTTGTGGTTTTTTAATGGAGGAGAGAGTTAAAGATATTGGACTGGTTTTCAGTTTCCTTTTTCAGTGGATTAAGGCGAACACAAGTTAATTAAGCTGTCCAGGGTTATGAAATGAACTCAGGTCTTCCTGACTCCAGGCCCAGTGCCTTACTCACCAAGCCACCTTGTTGCCTTCCTATTTTTCATGCAGTTATAATCTCATTTGAAGGGTCTTCATGTGGAAGAGGGAATAGGCTTCTATTTCACTCCAGAGGGCATCAGTAGATGGAAAAGGTAAAGATTTATATTTAGGTTTAATAAAAGACGGTTATCCAAAAGTGAGACTTACTGACTTAGTAGGCAGTGGGCTCTCCCTCACTAGAGATCTTCAGGTCAAGGCTGGCTAAACATATTGATGTTGTTGAGAGGATCCTGATTTGAAAATAGACAGCCTCTGAAGTCTCAGTTCAGAGATTCAATGATCCATAAGATCTTAGGATGAAAGTTGGAAAGTAGACCCATAACCCTGATCTATTGAAACACTGTTTAGTTCTATGAAAGAGACACATTGCTGAGGCAGTTTGTATTGAGGCCACTAGTTCTTGCCTTCTTTTAAACTTCACTCAGGCTTCTTACACATGAATTCAGACCCTTCTCCATACCTGAAATGCCTTTCTTCTATATCTCTCCCAGTTGAAATTCTTTTCCTTCAGTGCAAAGCTCAAGTGCCACATCTTCCACGAAACTCCTCTCCCCCTTCCCCATATGAAAGTGATTTCTTCTTTCTTGAATTTCTTACAGCACTTTTTTTAAATCCTTCCTTTGCCCTTAGAGTCTACTTTCCTTGTGCCTTTAATGAATTCTATCTTATTCACATGCATCTTATCCTCCAATTAGATTACAGACTGGTGGAGGGCAAAAACTGTGTGGCTATTCACCTTTGCCTCTCTGCCCTACTAGTATATGTAGCATTAAGTGTTTGTTGGGTTGAATTGAATTAAAAGTTGTTAAGGGAGAAAATCTACCAAGAGTTTATTCGCCTTATGTTCAAAATAACCAAGTCTGGTCTAAGAGAGACAGTGCCTGGCGAAGGAGGTTGCTTCATATCTCTCTTCAGGGAACCTGAAAATACCTCTTTCTGCTTACAACAAGCAAATACAGGTGCTTTTGCACCTCTCACTCTTCCACTTTGTGTAGATAAGGAAAACTGAGGCTCTGAAAGCAGAGAGGTCCAAAAAACCAACCAAGACTTTCCCTGTGTTAGGTCAAACAGCCCAGAGTGAATAGATCACTTGTAGCCAAGGCACAAACAAGATAGCTAAGTGCTGAGAGATGAGCAGAGCTTGGCAGGCTCTGAAACCAATTTCATCCCAAGCTAGAGGACAAATCCTCAGGAAAGATTTTGCTAGAGCCAAGATTCAAGGTGAGTTAATGAATAGAAAAGGGCTAGTGAAATTCTGTCATAGACCAAAAAACTGATATGAAATATCTTACAAAATAAGATAGATTTACCTGCGGTTTCATTGAAATGGGGGGTCCACACTTTCTCTGAAACCTAGACTGTTAGACTTGGATAGTTATAAGTGACTTACCTAGGGTCATAGAGGTTTTGTCAGAGGGAGGACTTAAAGATCGGTCTTCCTAACTCTGAGGCCAGCACTCTCATCCCCTATGCCAAACTGCCTCTCACATCTTTAAAAATAAAAGTTGCTTAATGTCATTTAGTAAAGAATACTGAATTTGAAATCAGAATGCTAGGTTCTAATCCTAATTCATCTGGGTGAGTTTATACAAGTAACTTGACTTCTCTGGTCCAGTTTCCCCATCTATCAAATGAGGTTGCTTAGATTTGATGATTTCTAAATTCATAGAGTTAAGACCCAACATTTTGTGAGTCTATAAATCAAAAGCAACCAATCTTTCAAAATTTAATAGACCTTTAAGAGTATTGGTTAGCTGAAAACTCTATCCATGATGAATATTTCATTAGCTAATATCAGAGAGAAGGTCTAATGCCCATCATTTCTTTAGGACCTTGAACTTTTCCAAGCATTTTCTCTTATATAATGTCCTTCAGCCTAGATCAAGGATGGGGAACCTTCCTCCTCAAGGCCATATATGACTCTCTAGATACCAAGTGCAGAAACTTTGAATTCAAGCTTCATAGAACAAATCCTTTTATTAATATTCCCCACCTAGATTATATATTTGACACATTAGAGTGGTCAAATGCCAAATCATATTATTCTTTCTATATCTCCATCCTTTTCCTTTCCTTTCAAACACAAAGTGTTTCTGGCAGGGGGGTGGGAAGTCATCATTCAAATCAGCACATGCAATTTATCAAGTACTTTTTGTACCCAACTGAGCATCAATATCTCTGCTGATGTTAATTTCCTTCTATAGCATAAGTTACTGTACTTTGTCCTTCAGTTTCCTAAATGATTCTACTGAACAGTCCTCAAAATTGAAAAACTGAAGCTTTACAGAATGCATCTCAGACCTTCACCAGATCATAGATTTTTGGACCAGGAAAGGACTGTAGAGATAATATGGTCCAACTTCCTCATTTTAAATATGAAGAAACGAAGTCTTAGAGAGGTTATGACTTGCCCAACATGATACAACTAGAATCACACGAATCTTTATATAGTATGGTATTAGACTAGAGTTGTCTAGTTAGAATGATAGAAGTCTAATGCCATGCTATATAAAAACTGCATTAAAGCTCAGGTAACTAATTGGTGTTTGAATGTGTTGGTATGAATGCAGCAATACCTTATTTATAGGAAGAATGCTCCAAAAGAATGAAAAGGCTGCATAGTCTCTGGACTCAAAATGATGTTTATTCATTTTTTAGTAGCATCTGACTCTCCATGACCCCATTTGGGATTTTCTTGGCAAAGATACTAGAATGGTTTGCTATTTCCTTCTCCAGCTCGTATTACAGAGGAAGAAACTGAGGCAAACAGGGTTAAATTATTTGTCCAGGTTACAGCTAGTGGGTATCTGAGGTCACGTTTGAACTCAGGACTCTAGGTCTGGCACTTTATCCATAGCACCATCTTGCTGCATTAGTTGACTCAGAGTACTTGTATTCAAATCACACCTTTGCTGCTTTCTTCCTGTAAGTCCCTCAACCTCCCTGGGCCTCACTTTCTTTATTTATAAAATAAGGGGTTTGAAATAGATGATTTCTGAAATCCCTCTTGGCTCTAGATCTATGACCTTAATTGACATTTGCCTATTTAAGTATAAAATTATTTTTCTTTTAAACACCCTTAATGAAAATCTTCCTGAAATGTATTATACTTTTCTCCGCCTTATGAGAATGCACTTTACATAATTTGACCTTTTATGATAACATAAGGTCATCATTACGAACAGCAATTATGAATAACCTCAGAGATTTTGCAAGTGTAAAGCTATTTACCCTTTTACTAACAGGATCCAAATTGCGTTGCTCTTTATTTTTATCTCTAATTTTATAGTTTCTGTCTGTTCCTTTGAGGTCAGATTGTCAGTTCTCACCATCACTGCTGTCAGTGAGGAGTGACACCTATCTCTTCTTTCCTTTAGCTGTTATCACTTTTAAATTTGTTGCCTTCTATGTACTTTGGACTGGAATGCCAAATGTTTATTTGAAATATAATAAATTAAATTTGAGCGAAGCCTGGACAATATCCCCAAATTCACAGCCTTAATCAATTTTTAGAAATCAATTTTATTTCCTCAGAGACCTTTTTCCCATACTCCCCAGTCTGGTTCCCACATACATGGACATGTATTGTTATGTACTACTATCCCTGTTCTAATGTACCCATGCAGTTTGATCCACACACAGTATAACTTGCATTTTTGGAAAATAGAACATGATACAGTTTTGGTGAAACACTACAATGCAGAATCGAAGCTTAGATCTCAGCATTATGAAAGACAGCATATTCAAATATTTTCAGTATAGAACACTAGAAAAATAACCAGAGAATTAGACATTCAGCATATTGTTTTTAACAAGTTTATTTTTGAAAGATACATTTTTTTCCTGATGTGCACTTTTTTTCTAAGTATTTCATTTTTCCTTCCACAACATTTCATTTCATATCTTATTCCTGATAGGATGAAGATTTATTAAAACAACATTCTGCATATTCCCACAAAAATATTATTGTCCCTTAATAATTAATATTTAACTACATTTGACCAAAAATAAATTACCTAATGCCCTAAAGAGCTTCCAAATTTCAAAACAATAATAACCTTGGAAAAACTGGTGATCTTCTTTTCCTACCAAGTCCCCAGTGACATATAAGCCAGATATTCTTATTGATTAAGGTACTTACTCATTCAATAATATTTAGGGAATCCCTACAGTATACTTAGCATTATTGCAGAACAGTCATGGTTCCTTTATAAATTGATCCATGCAAGATGTAACTCAATTTTGATGCATTTAAAGTACTTAGTGATGCTGCATCTGATGGCTCAATATAGAGTTTATTCACTGATAGAATCCAATTCAGTATTAAGCACTGGTAAGAATAAAGTTGGGGCCAAACTTGACCAGCACCTGTCTAAATAAGTTAAGGAAATATAGGCCCTCTGACTGGCCTAGGACACAAGAGAAAAAAGGCAACAAGACATGAGTCAAAGTTTTCAGAAAATTTGGAAATATGCCCCCAAAGTTTTGAAATTTCACTTCCTCAGGCTCACTGCCATCACTGGTAGGTCATTTTGTGGGGGACAGAGGGGGACCCACTATTTTGGAAACTATTTTTGGTATTTGGTGACAATTATTGGAAGGTCAACTCATGAAACTTTTAAGTGTTTTCTTAAGGGTAACTACCAAAAAAACCAAAACCAAACCCAAAAAGCCCTGGATCTCCTGTACCTGTAATAAATGAAACCAAAACATACCACTATAACCTCACCAACCACACTGTCCATCAATCATAAGACAACTTCAAAGGACACTAGGCTTTCTGAGTGTAGATGCTTGTTTCATACAACTCCTCCTTCTATACTGAATACGTTCTCTTTCCAGGTCAAGTCTTATCTGTTTGTCATGTGTACCTTACAGGTAAACATCTATTTTAATCATTTAAATAATCAGAAATATATTATCTTACTCTTCTTCCTAAAGGCTATTAAAAAAAAAAACTATCCCTTTATTTGGTCCCTCTTTAATTTACCTTACCTACTTAACAGGAACATCGAAAAAGAAACTCCTCTCCACAGATCAAAAAGGGAGTGTTGTCACCTCCAACAACCATTTATCTATCTTCTATCCACTTTATAGAGACCACTTGGCTGCACTTTACCCCTTGGAAATGATGCTAGTGATAGTGGCCCACATTTCCCAAATTTGCTATTCCTGTGATTTTTTAAATATATCATTCTATAAAATTCAGTTATATAATAAAAATCAATAAAATAATAAAAGTTAAATAAATAAATAAACTATCTTGTGTGGTGTTGAAATAAATGGTAGAAAAGTTAGTTTCTCAATAAAGTTACATTCTTTGGTGTACCAGTGTCTACAACATATAGGCAATACTGCCCTCTAAAGGGTAGAATGTGTCATATCGTTTAGTTAAAAAAGTGGGGAATTTTAGATCAATTATACCTTTCCCTTACACTGACCCTACCACTTTTGCAGTTATCTCATCTTTTCCATTATTCCAAGGGATGCTGACTGTCTTTGAGCCTGCCACCCAACATAGACAGGTACCAGGAAGGGGGCCCCCTTGGACTGCACACTGAATATTGGAGTGATAGCCTCGGCGATCCTTGAAATCATTAGGTCAGGATGTGTAAATTCAGCCTACAGCCACTCCAAGTGGTCCTCTCTAACCTCCAGGGTGAATCCTTAAATAGAGAAAGCTGGGGAAAACAAAGGGTCAGGTTAGGTCCAGGTATCTTCCTTCAATTCTGAACCAGAGATTTTTTGCTTATTTTGGGTGTAGGGAGAATAGTTTTAAAAAGGAGGTAAGAGTAGTCCTCTTTGGCCTCTGTAACTGGATTTTTGTTCTGGATCCTCTGGTGCTCCTTGGAATCAAAAGAAGGGGTAATTAGATCTACCCTGCTCCCTAAGACGTCTTTGGAACCTTTCAATTACCTTGGCCTTGAACTGACCTGACTCTGAAGAAGTCTCCTAGACCCTCTGTGGCCTCAATCTGCACCCCTGAGGCAGAACTGGAGCCATCTTGAAAATCCAGATAATTCTGCAGGGTGCAAATTGAGGGTAGTTAGAGAAGAACATTTAATTAGTTTTTGATTAGCATTGGTGACTAGGAAACGTCTGATGTTAACGGGAAAACAATGTGCTAGTTCAGAACACATTAATATTGCCATTCACATGTGCTCCTGTTACACATGAGGAAAGTCTCCCACACTAAATCCATCTTTTCAGTCACAAGATATCACAGTGATGAGGAAATAAGGGCTATGAGGACCCACCCATTTCAAGTCACATACTCTTAAAATCTCAGTGTTACACAGCATCTCAGAAATCCAATCCATACCCAAACCATACATCCCTTTTATAATAAGAATTTGGTTTTCTTTTTTCTTTCCATTCTTTGTGTACAACTACCAACCCAGTTCAGCTCCACCGTCTTAATCTCTGGGGGAAATCTTTGCTCTCAAAAAATCATCCCTCCATATTTGTCCAGAGAATTCTTTGAGTTCAAACAGGGGTTTCCATGTTTGGTTTTTGCATAGAGCTGCACTCTAGATTCCAGCTGCTGACTAAATTCATCCAGGGCAGTGGTGCAGGACTCCAGGCTTTCGGCCAGCTTCTGAATCTTGGCCTTCAACACGGCCTGGCTAACCTTCGTGGCCCCCTCTGCATGCCTGGGGATGAGGAAGCCACGTGAGCCAAAGAAGATGATAAAGTAGACTGAATTATATAGAGCAATGGAAGCCTTTTTCCCAGATTGGAGAAGCTGGAAGTCCAGACAGCCCTGTCCTCGGCAAAAGCAATCCAAGCACCCCAGGATTTCTCTCATGTGGTCCTGGCAAACTGCTGCAATGTCCTGTACTCTCCTCAGCTCTCGGGAGTTGCAAAGCACCAGAGACAAGTCCGAACTGATGGTAACAGCCCCTCCTGCTGTGGCCACACCCAGCCCCACTGCTGACGCCAGAAGAGAGGTCCCTAGAGTGATGGGACTCAAGGACAGTCCCACAATGGCTGTGATGGCTCCAGCTGCACTCAGGGAACTTCCTGCGATATTGGCCAGCAGAGACCTTTTGCGAAGCTTTTCAATCTTGCGGATGATGTCCTGGAGGCTCCGGATCTGGCCATGGAGTCTGCTCCTTCTATCCACCAACAACACCTGGAAACGGCGAAGGGAATCCACAGCTTGGGGCTGGGGGACAACGAGTCTTTCCATGACACTATTAAGAAACGGATAAAGGGTCAATGCAAAAGCTTTATGCAATGATAGGAATTGTGTCTATGATCACTGTCAGCAAAACGGTCTCTCAGTGTTGGAAAGACCTGAGTTCCAATTCCATTTCCAGTACCTTCTATATCACCCCCTGGAAATCTTCATCTCTGAGTCTGAGTTTTCTCATTTGTAAAATTAAAATAATAATGTTTCATCACAGGATAGTTATGAGGGTCAAGAGAGGAAAATATATGTTAAAAAGGCACTTCAGAAACTTTAAGATGCTATAAAAACATTACCAATACAGATCAAGACCCCTGAAGACTGCTAAAAGCTTTCAGGTGAGAAAATACCCTCAACCAAGGCAGATCAACAAGTGCCCTATAATTTATAGCCTTAGAAAGTTGCCTGTGGGACACCAAAAAGTTATAGGATTTAAACATAGATGGCTCTCAAAGTTGGCAGTAGGATTTGAAACTGATTTTATTGCCTCTAAGAGTGACTCTCTACCCACTCCACCACACTGTCTCCTCGACGACCATGATCTTCCTCCTCATCAGCATTACTTTCAAACTCATTCACTAACCATTCAAATACTTTAACCTTGGGCATTTCATTTAAAGGGAGCTGGAATCTTATTTTCTTCACAAGTAAATAGGAATAACACTATCTCCCACTTACCCGACAGGAAAAACAAAAATAAATTGAATTATAGGTTTAAAGAGATTGACTAGGGGTGAAAGAAAATATAGGAGGAACAAAAAGTATCGACTTTTTCCTCTCCTTTTTGATCCCCCTTAGACTCTCCTTCCACTCCCAGATCTCAAGTATTTGACTCATTTTGGGATAACTAAAAGGTTTTCTGGGGGTCCACAAGGGTACTTTCATCTCAGTATTCAATTTAAAATATAGTGAGGTAACAGTCAAGGCTCCTCAGTTCCCCCACAATAGCATCACTTTCCTAGTCATTTCAACTCTCTGATGAGAGATCTGAAATGTTTATCAAGTCATCTCTCTTATTTTTTTTTTTACTAAAAACTAAAGCTTCATAGAGAACTATGAAAATTAACAGGATGACAATAGAAGAAATATAAGATAAAAACAAAATAAAACAAAAATAACACAAAATAAAATAGTCATTAGCATGGAAAAGGCAGAGCAAATTGCAAATGCTTTCAGCCAGGGAAGCTTACTTCCTACTGTAATCAATGATTTTCACCTCAGTATGTATATATGTATATATATATATATATATTACATATAAATATATAATATATATATATGTGCCTGATTTCTTAGTCAGCCAACAGTCAAGAAGTATTTATTAAGTGACTAAAGAGGAATTTCTTAAAGACAAAAAATAAGTAGGAGAGGCAAGACATTTTAATTATAACATAATTAAAGCTTTTAAATACTGCCCCCCCCTTTTTACTTACCAAAGTCTTTTCACTTATAGCTTCTTCTTTTATTTCTCACAATAACCCTGTAAGGCAGATAATATAAGTAAATTTTCTCTCCATTTGAAAGGTAAAGAAACAAGTACAGAGCAGTTAAGTGACCAATCCAAAGGCACCCAGCTAACAATTAACAGAGCTGGGGTTGGGATTCTCATTGCTAGCCATATTCCCTATCCCTTGTACAAGTTAATCTTCTCTTCCCAGGGAAATACCTCAATAAGACCATCAAAAGAAAGAAAAACTCACATACACAATGTTCAGTGACATAAACTCAATTTTAACAGAACCCCAAAGGCTATTTTTTGTCTAAAAATATCACATCAGGCTTCCAACTTACCCTTGCTTCACTTCTGGGTGCCTCCAAAAAGGAAAAATCTTGGGCTGTTTCTGGATGAGTATATTTTATAGTTAGGAAAGACCAATAGCCACCCTGGGAAAACGTTGCCTCATTCCAGGAATATGCCATTTCCTGCCTCTGGCCCCATGCTGCCTTAGTCCCAAAGGATGTGACATACGGGAAAGTGACTTCCTAGCTGTGCAGCCCAGCACAGCACATCCCGTGTTGAGGAAATGAACATTGTGTATTTGCTTTCCCAAGAGTGCAGGAAAAAGAACCGCAGGTTCTTCTCCAACTTGAAACAAGTGTTGTCATCATTCCAGGAGGAGACCCTGCCTTTCCTATCTTGGGAATAGCTGGTGACATCATTGAAGAGGACATCAAAAGTGTTGACTGACCAATTACAGAACTTCTGAAGAAACATTTCCTAACCACTTGTAAAAAATGAAAATAATTCTTGCATTAGATAGTCATCTCCCGTGTAAAGTGACATTTTTAAAAATCAAACTGTGAGTGCTTGAACATACATGAAGCCCATTTGATAGGATAAGACGTGAAGGCTACCTCCACAGGAAGGGCTGAGAGTGCCACCAGCTGGGAAGGAGACATTAGAGGGCTCAGAAAGGGCAAATAACAGAGCAAATGCGTCAGAAAAATCAACTGGGTCATGTCACATAAGGAGCTAATTATAGACTTCAGCAGCAAGGGTTTGGCTTCATATTTTAACTAGAACTTAGAATTGTAGCCCAAAGGGGAATCAAACAAATGGACTTTATCTACTTTGGTGAAGTGAAGGAGAAGCTATGAGATAATCTATACATAAGACCCTTAAAACAATTATGTGGAAAACATGTTGAGAGCAGACTTTGCCACTGGCTAAGTCAACTGAGGGATAGGTTTCATTAGTATGAGTAATTTCAAATTATATTAGCCAGCTCTGCATTTTCTTCAGTGCTGGGTTACCTGAATCAGATCGCCCTACGGTGGGGAAGTAGCTGACAAGATTTCAATAAGTTTAGCTTCTTAGCTGTGGTGGTCCAAAGTTTTTCCCTCCTAAATTTGCTATTGTTGTGTGTGGTTCTTTAGAAACAGTAGTCAGTAAAAGGCTGGTGTAATGGGGCAGGAAAAAAAAGAGAAAACAAATTCTTGTTATGTGAAAAAAAATATTTAAAAGAATGCTGGTATGAAATTCATGCGTTTCCTGAAGTTCCATTTGGTTCAAGGCTGGATCATATAATGTCTTGGCAACTAGGACACAGAATATAGCCAAGATTATATTTGAGCAGTAATGATATGTGTTGTAGATTCAATATTAAATATTTCATGACTGAGTTTAATTTCCTATTGCTGGAGAATAGGCTTCATCGTGAAAACTGTGACAATATGTATAGAACTCAAAATCAAAAATGCTAAAGCTATACTATTCAAAAAGGAATATTGTTTATAATGTGATTCATTTGAAAAAAAAGATCTGGAGGGTTCAATGGAATTCAAGCTCAGCGAGAGTCACCAGTATCATATGGCAGCCAAGAAAGCCAGTGATGTCTTAGGATGCATTGAGAATGAAGGTGTATAGAATTAAAGAAGTAATAACACTTTGGAATTAGGGCACAGCCAAGATGGCAGTTATCAGACGTGCAACAAAGCTCCTCTTCCCACCTCAAAACATGTCTAGAAAATTCACCAGACCACATTCTGATTGGAAAATTTCCGCCCCCCCCCCAAAAAAAAATCACAGTAAGTCATTTTCCCACCCACATTCACATAAGGAGATAGAGAGATCTGCAGACAGGGAGACAGGGTCTAACTAAGAATAGCAGCATGGGTCATGCCAGCCCAGGGAGAGGCTACAGACTCCAGGTAAAGAACCTAACAGCAGCTGCTTCATAGGGTTTTTGTGAGGATCACATGAGATAATAACTGTAAAGCACACATTACAGTGCCCAGCTCATGGAAGGTGCTTAATAAATACTTGTTCCACTCCCTGAAGCCTTCTAAAACCAGCAAAGAGAGTCCCAAACTTGAACAGGATGCAGAAATAGATGCCAAATGGCAGTTGCGTTGCTCATTACCCAGGTCTAGGCTATAGATCCAGGGCTGGTTGAGGAAGGGTCCTATAGCTAAGGGTGGTGGTCCAGGTTGAGGGGCAGGTATAGCAGTGCACCAAACAAGGAATAGGTTCAAAAGAAAGAGCAGCTGTATGGTTTTGATCCTATAAGAAGAATGAAGTAGGAGTTCTAGACTACAGCTAGTATGAAGTCTACAATGGAATAAAGAATCCCAGACAAATGGGAAGCCTATAGTTCTGCCATTCTTGAACCAGCATCATTCCAGCTGATCAAGAGTAGCCAAGTCCAGCAGCAGTCTACTTGAACTACAAGCAGGGGTAATGCCAAAGGTGTATCCCCAGACACAAGCCGAAACTTCCAGATCTCAGGCCAGTGGGGAAGTGATCAAACTTTGTTCTGGATTGGATCACTTTGGAAACACTGAAAGTTTGCAAGTTCCTAGCCTGAGCTTTTCCTGATATCCTGGAATAATTTAACACTCACTACCCTAATAAAGCAGCAGAAAGACTAGCCCTGAAGTGTATATAGTTCATCTTTAATATGAAGTTAGCAAGTAGACCAGAAAAAATAGAGGGAAAGAAGAACTCCACCATGAAAAGCTATTATAGTAACAGTGACACTCAAGACACAAATCCAGAAGAAGAAAACAACTCCAAAACATCTGTAAGCAAATTCTCAAAGAAAAGCACAGGTTGACCACAAGTTCAATTAGAATTCTTTCAAGAGATGAAACAAGAATTTTTTGAAAATTTTTATATTTTTAAAATAAGTAACATGAGAGTACTATAGGAAAAAATTGGGTAAGAATTTAAAGCGCAGAAGAAAGAATTGGACAGGGAATTAACAGCTTGCAGAAAAGGCACAAAACCTCACCCAAGCAAGCAACAAATTTCTTGAAAGCTAGAATGGACTAAATAATAGTAGTTACCATTTGTATAGTGCGTTTATGGTTTGCAAAATGCTTTACAAATACAATCTCGTTCATTTTTCTGGCCCAAGACAACTTAGAAGATCCAAAGGAGAAATCTGTGACATTGGAATGGGGGTTGGACCAGGAGCACAAAACACTGGAAACATCAACAGTGGGCTTTGCTGTGGCAAAGCAGCAGTAGCAGTAGCTTCAGGAACTTGGAAACTACAGTGACCTCTATGTAGGTGCAGGACCAGGTACCACTTGGTATCTCCCTTGCCCATTACCCAGTTCCATGAAACAGTTCCAGGGCAGAGAGAGCAAGGGCCCTAGTTCCTGGTAACAGTTCTAGGGTAGAAAGATGAGCACTAGTGCTTGCTTTAATAAGTAGGCAGGAGCCTTTCTTAGGGTCAGAGTTGCAGACCAGAAGAGCAGTGACCACATTCCAGATTTTCCCAGATCATACCACCTGGGAAACACTGAAAACTTACAGACCCCCAAACTAGTTGTGAAAATACAGCAGTATGAAAAATTCTGAAGCTTGAGACAATCCCGCTGTCACCAGCAGAGAAAGTTCATTGAGAAATATATTAGAAAAATAAGTTAACATAAAAAAAGAACTTCACAGAGGTAAGTAGAACCTTACTCTAACATAAAGTTCATACCTGAGAAATATATTAGAAAAATAAGTTAACATAAAAAAAGAACTTCTCTACCCCATATTACCTCCAACAAAGCTACTATTGTGACAGGGAAACTCAAGACACAAACTCACAATGTCAAAACCTCTATAAGCAATGCCTCAAAAAATGCAGGTTAGCTACAAACCCAAAAAGACTTCCTAGAAGAGTTAAAGAAAGTGATAAAAAAAGAAAAATCTTTGTCCTCACAACAAGCTTACAAGAGAGGTGGCATTATTATCTCAATTTTATAGACGAGGAAACGGAGGCAGATAGAAGATAAGTGACTTGTCCAGAATTACATAACCATTAATGGTCCAACGATGGATTTGAACTTAGGTCTGCCTTATTCTAGGTCTAGCACGCTATCCATTGGACCACTTAGTTATCTCTAAAGTTAATGACTCCAAAAGATAACAAGAACTATTCAAACAAAGCCAAAGTTTTGAGGGGTGCAGAAGAAAACGTGAGGTATCTCATGAGCAACTATGGTTTTAGAGGACTAATGATAAAACATGGTACCCGCCTGTGGATAGAGAGCTGAAGGACTCAGTGCAGAATGAGAGAGAGAGCAGAGAGACAAAAGACAGAGGCAGAGGGAAGGAGGGAGATAAGGAAAGAGAGAGAGGGGAAAAGAAGGAGGAAGAGGAGAAGGAGGAGAAGAATCAGAAGGAGAAGAGAAGGAGGAGGAGGAGGAGAAGAAGGAGAAGAAGGTGAAGGAGAAGGAGAAGGAGGAGAGTGAGTTTTTTCCTTTTGGTAATGGCTAATATGGAAATTTGCTTTCTTTAACTATACATATTTATAACATAGATTTTAATTTTTCTTTTCTTCTGTGGTGGGAGGGAGAAATAAGATAAAGTAGATTTTTGCTGTTTGAAAATAACAAAACATAATTTAAAAAACAAACAGGAACTCTGGTAAACAGAATGACCAATCTCAGAGGACTCATGGTGAAATATGGTCACCTACATGGCCAATGAAGGAATTTATTATGTTTGACTCTATATGTTTATCACAAAACAAAAAAAACCTAAAGACTGAAAATATGAGAAGTTGTCTCTGGCTGGGACTGCAGCATGGTGGAACTTTGTGCGGTATACCACAATACTCAAAGAACTAAATAATAGAGAGAACTGAGGTAGGATAGCAGTATTTACGATGCTCACCTAGGCCTGAAGGAAAGTGGACTGGCATCTATGTGGAAGCAGTTCTATCCCTCCAAAAGTCACTTGATTCAGGGACTGAGACCAGAGAAATGCGAATTGTCCAACATGGAAAGAGGCTCTGATATTTTTTAATGTCCAGCCTCTAGGTAAGGAGGCAGAAACTAATGAGGAAAGTAAAGGGGAAAGATTGAAATAACACAAGATCTCAGGAGAAAGAAAACTCAGCTAAAGACAGTGAATATAATCAGATAGACAACAGATAGGCAACAAATTCTGCAAGCAACCAGAAAAAAATACCTTCAAAAATAAAGGAAATTTGAATAATACAAGACTATTCAGCAGTCACAAGAAACCACAGGGAATGGAATAATGTGTTCCAAAGAACAAAGATGCTACAGTGCAACTCAGTAAGACATATTCTACAAAACCAAGCCAACCATTAATAAAAATAAAAGATGTACTTTCAACGAAAAGAAGTATTCCTGCAATGAAAACCTGACCTGAATAAAATGTTTGACTTTCATAAATTCCAGACAACCAAAATACAAAAAAGCTAAACAAATATAACAACCCAAAAAAGGCACAGACAATGAAATAAACTACTTCCTCTAAATGAAAAAAAAATCTAAAATGAGAAAGATACCCACAGATTTAGTGGCAACAACAATAATATAAAAACAGAAATCATCAAGAGATTTTTTCCCACTTAATATTATTTCATTTTTCCAATTACATGTAAAGATAGTTTTCAACATTTATTTCTATAATATTTTGAGTTCCAAATATTTTTTCCCTTCCTCCCTCCCCAAGACCACAAGCAATCTGATATAGGCTGTACATGTACAACTATATTAAATATATTTCCACATTAGTCATGTTGTGAAAGAAGAATCCGCACAAAAGGAAAAAACCAAGAGAAAGAAAAAAAAGAGAGAGAAAATAGTATGCTTCGATCTCCATTCAGACTCTATAGCTCTTTCTCTGGATGTGAATAGCATTGCATTTACAATTTGTCCAGCCATTCCCTAATTGATGGGTAGCCTCTCAATTTCCAATTCCTGGTCACTACAGAAAGAGCTGCTATAAATATTTTTATATATGTGAGTCCTTTTCCCATTTTTATGACTTCTTTGGGATACAGATGTAGTAGCGGTATTGTTGGATCAAAGGGGTATACACAATTTTATAGCCCACTAGGCAATGTTCCAAATTGTTCTTCAGAATGGTAGATCAGTTCACAACTCCACCAGTAACACATTAGTGTTTCCCACATCTTTTCCAACATTTATCATTTTCCTTTTTTTAATCATGTGACCAATCTGACTGGTGTGAGGTGGTACTTCAGAGTTTTTTTAATTGGCATTTCTCTAATCAACAGAGATTTAGAACTTTTTTTTCATATGGCTACAGATTGCTTTAATTTCTTCATCTGAAAATTGCCTATTCATATCCTTTGGCCATTTCTCAATTGCAAGAATGACATGTATTCTTATAATTTTGACTCAGTAAGAGATTTTTTTTCTAAATGTAAGCAAGAAGACAAGAGTGAAAGCAGAAGTCAAATAGAAGAAGTGATAGAGAAACAAGCCTGAAACGTCATGGAATAAACCTCACAATACCCCACCTAGATGTGAACAGATGTGTGCATGTGTATGTGCAGCTAAATTAAACAGTACAATGCATAAAAAGGTTGAGGGGAGGAAAAAGATATAAGGGAATACTTGATGTTCTACAATCAAGTTAAAGGTTAACACTGAAGGAAAAATAATTTCTGGAATCTCTCAGGAAGAAGAGGGCTTACAGGATAATGAATAATAGACAAAAAGATTAAAACAGGGAAAGAGGGAAATATTCTTTCAGTGATGGGAAAGAGTCCTACTGAATGCTCCCATGGGTGAAGACAGAGATTCTATAATGAAGATAGGGGCCTTATAAGAGATACAACCTGCAAGGATATGGTGCTTAGAGAGACCACTCAATTTTCCTCATAAAATGAAGAATCAGAGTTCCTGGAGGGAACCCAGAAGAATAATGGTACAGACCCAGAGAGAAGAATTCCTGGCAAATGGGGTAAAAAAAATGATCACGGGAGAAAATAAAAGATAGTAATGAAGAACACATTCAATTACATAGAAAAATTCCTATCATGAGGCAATAATTGTATGTTCTCTATTGACTGAAGGAATTGACACAGAGTGAGGCATAACAGAAAAAGAAATTGGGGGAAAATTTGCATGGCCATAACTTAGACATTGTTTAGAAGAGGGAAGTCAAAATTAGTACCTTAGAAGCTTTAATTCCAGGGGAAATGAAGAGACTAAACAAAGTCTAAATAATAACGAATTAGAGAATAAAAGTTCAGAATAGACAGAAAATGAAAATGAATAATGAGGAGAATAAGGGAAAGAAATCTCTGTAAAAAAATGCATAGAATGTGAAATTTTAATATTAGCAAATAAAATGAGTTGAAGGAAAGGAGAGGAAGATGAATTTTATTTGACTACCTAGAAAAGAGGGAGAAAAGGGGGAGCAGATTTAGATACCTAAATAAAAGAAAGAAAGAAAAGCTAGTAGGTAAAACTTCAAAACTAGAGAAAGGTACAAGTGGAAGGGGAATAGTTGCTGGTGAGAGAAAGAGAGCTACTAATAACAGGATTGCCTTAAAGTAGTTTAAGCTCAAATAACTGAAGAGACAAAGTATTGTCTTTATAGAGGAAGAGGGGAAACCCTAATTCAGAACATGTGTGCATATGTGTGTGTGTGTGTGTGTGTATGTGAAATACAGGAAAACATAAACCTCTCATAACCTTAAATGTGAATATGTTAAACAATACAATAATATGAAAGAGTGGCATATTGGATAAGAAAACAAAACCCCACAATCTATTGCTTACAAGAACCATACCCCCAAAATAAAATTATGCATAGAATAAAAATGAGGTACTGGAATAAAGGTTTTCATACATCAAGTGAATCAAAAAAAAACCCAGTAGTTTCAATCATACTATCAGACAAAACAAAAACAAAAATTCACAATATCAAAAAAGAGAAACTAGGAAACGACATTATGCTGAAAGGAAGTATAAACAACAAATCAACATCAATATTAAACTTACGTGTTCCAAATGCCTTAGTATCCAAATTCATATAGGAAAAATGAGTTACAAGAAAATAAAAGAGAGTAATACAATAGTGTCAGGAAATTCTAACATCTCTATCTTAGTTTTGGACAAAAATGACAAAAAGGGAAACTATAGAATTGGCAGCAATAAAGTTAAAAGACTAAAGGCATAGATGCTGTGAGTCACAAATGAGATAAGGGATGAGAAGCACTTTGGAAATCTTAAAGTTCTACATAAATGTCAGTTGTTCATTATCATCATCAACATCATCATCATCATCTTCATGATCATTAGCCTACAGTCAACAGTTCTCTAGTTTGGCGATGATTTCATTCCCTGTACTATTTATTGCTGAGCTCAAATGATGTCTATAGAGCAATACAAGAGAATGCTGATAAACATTAACAACTAGGATCTCTGACATGAAAAAAGTATGCAAAACATTCTTAAATTTAATGTGCATTATTGACGCTAAGTCTGATCAGTCAACAAAACAATCAAGCCCTGTTGTGTAAGAAATAATGAGCTATAAATGATCACACTGAACATTTACCAATGAGGTCTAATGAAATAAAGAATACTGATATTTCTACAGGAAACTTGGACAAACATTGTGTATTATGGCACATAAATATTTAAAACAAATGTAAAAAGTCAGAAATAGCTTTTTTAAATCTTTAAATCAACTAAAAAACTAATTGAAATAATTGACAACTTTAGCAAAATTGCAGAACACAAAATAAACCTCGATAAATCATCAGTATTTCTATGTATTATTAACAAAGACCAGCAGCAAGAGATAGAAAGAGAAATTCCACTTAAAGTAATTGTAGATAATTTAAAATATTTGGGAGTCTATTTGCCAAATCAACCCCAAAAACTATATGAACAAAATTACAAAACACTTTTCACACAAATAAAGTTAGATCTAAGTAAACGGAAAAATATCAGTTGTTCATGGGTAGGCCAAGGTAATGTAATAAAAATGACAAATCTATCTAAATGAATTTACTTATGCAGTGCAATATCAATTAAACTAAAAAAAATATGTTATAGAGCTAGAAAAACAGTAACAAAATCTATCAGGAAGAATAAAAGGTTCAGAATATCAAGAGAATGAATGAAAAGAAATGCAAGGGAAGGTGGCAAAGTCATACCAGATCTAAAACTCTATTATAAAGCAGCAATCATCAAAACTACTTGATGCTGGCTAAGATACTGGATCAGTGAAACAGGTTAGGTACACATGACACAGTAGTCAATGACTATAGTAATCTCCTGTCTGATTAACACAAAGACTTCTGGGATAAGAATTCACTATTTGACAAAAACTGCTGGGCAACTAGACAACAGCAGAAACTAGGTATATACCAACATCTTACACTGTACACCAAGATAAGGTCAAAATGGGTACATGATTTAGACATAAAGGATGAAACTATAAGCAAATTAGGAGACCAAGGAATAGTTTAACCTGTTAGATCTGTATAGAAGGGGAAAATTTATGACCAAATTAGAGACAGAGAACATAATGAAATGTAAAATGGATAATTTTGATTACATTAAATTAAAAAGTTTTTGCACAAACAAAACCAATGAAACCAAGATTAGAAAGAAAGCAGAAACCCGGGAAACAATTTTAACAGCAGTATCCATGACCAAGGCCTCACTTCTAAAAGATATAGAAAACTGAGTCAAATTTATAAGAATACAAGTCATTCTCCAATTGATAAATGGTCAAAGGATATGAACAGGCAGTTCTCAGATGAAGAAATTAAAGTTATCTGTAGTCATATGAAAAAAATGCCCTAAACCACTATTGATTAGGGAAACTCAAATTCAAACAACTCTGTGCTATCACCACACACCTATCACATTGGCTAACATGACAACAAAAAGAAAAGGAATAAATGTTGGAGAAGATGTTGGAACACTAATATATTGTTGGTGGAGTTGTGAACTGATCCAACCGGAAGAGCAATTTGGACCATGCCCAAATGGTTATAAAACTGCATATTCTTTAATCCAGCAATATCACTATTAGGTCTGTACCCAAAAGAAATCCTAAAAAAGGGAAAAGAACTCACATGTATAAAAACATTTATAGCAGCTCTCTTTAACCAAGAATTATAAATTGAGAGGATGTCCATCAAATGGGGAATGGCTGAGCAAGTTATGGTATATGAATGTAATTGAATACTATTGTTCCATAAGAAATGGTAGATTTCAGAAAAAACTGAAAAGACTTGCATGAATTGATGCTGAGACATTGTACATAGTAACAGCAACGTTGGGCGATCACTTTCTGAGCAATTCAATGATCTAAGAAAGTTCCAAATGACTCATAATGGAAAATGCTATCCACATCCAGAGAAAGAACTATGGAGACTGAATGCAGATAGAAGCTTTTCATTTTCATTTCTATTTTCACTTTTTTGTTTGTTTTTTCTTCCTTGTGGTTTTTCCCTTTTTTTTCTGATTCTTCTTTCGCAACATGACTAATGTGGAAATATGTTTAATATTATTGTACATGTATAGCCTATATCAGATTGCTTGCTGTCTTAGAAAGGGGGAAGGAGAGGGAAGGGTGAAAACTTTAGAACTCAAAAACTTATAAAAGTGATTACTGAAAACTAAAAACAAATAATTTTTTAAAATCTTTGCCAAATTATATTATATATGATATATAATATAATGCAATAAAATGGCAATTAGTTCAGGGAGCACAAACAATACAGACCCTAATGAAATCCTAAATTGAATCAAAGGATAAGTCATGTAAATAATGAATAATTAATGTGAAATAAAATTATAATGATGAAACAATATTCAAAAATTCCTGGGATTCAGCTAATGCAGTTCGTAGTGGGAAAAGTATGTCCATATGATCATTCATTAATAAAATAGAAAAGAACTAATAAGTTACATATAGATTTTTTTTAATTAGAAAACAAAAAATCATAAATCATAAAAAAGCGAATATAAACATAAAAAGGACATATTAACATTTAAAGGAGAAACAGTTGAATTACAACCAAAAATAGAAATGATAAACTGTACCAAAAGCTGGTTCCTTGAAGTATTAATAAAATTTATGTCTTTAACTAATCTGATAAAAAAGAAGAGAGGAGAAAAATCAAATAAATAAAATAACAAACAAGATGAAATCACAATAGAACCAGAACTAAAAGGAATTATCAATACCTGCTATATAGAGTTATATAGTACCAAAACTGTGAACACAAAAGAAACACAGAATGCCTTCAAAAATATTTTTTAAAAAACCTCATCTAGTAGAATACCAAATAGATATAAAATAATCCATTCTCAGAAAAAGAACTAAACGTAAAAGAAACACCAAAGGAAAAAAACCTCATGGTCCTAATGGATCCACAGAAGAATTTATCAAACTTTTAAAGAAAATTAGTACCAAAAAAAGAAAAAAAAAAAGAAAATTAGTACCAATACTACAAAAATTATTCTCAAAAATTGAGGTATCTTACTATCTAGTAGAGTACCCTACCAGATTCTTTTTAGTAGACAAATAGAATCCTAATACTTAAATCTAGGAAGAACAAAGCATAAAAAAAGAACTATAGGTCATTATCATTAATGAATATCAATTTAAAAACTTTAAATACAATCCTGTCAAACCAACTACAGTGATTCATCCAAGAACGTATTCCTCATAACCAAGTTGAATTTATATCAAGGATGCAAGAATGGTTCAATAGTAGAGAAATAATAACATAATAAATTATATTAAAAACAAAGATATCCAAGACTACATACATATCTGAATAAATGAAGGAAAAGCCTTTGGAAAAGCACAATACAGAATTATCATTTAAAAAACTCTACAAAGCAAAAACTGAGGGAATTTAATATAAAAAACTATCTATTTAAAACCAAAATCATCATAGACAATAGCGATATACTAGAAACATTCCCAATAAATACAGGGATAAAGTAAGGGTGCATATTTTATCTGTTATTATTTTATATGGTTCTGGAAATGCTGGGAATAGCAATAAGAACAGAGAAAGAAATTAAAAGCATAAAAACAGATAAAGAGATAAAACTATCCCTATTTCTTTATGACATGATGGTTTATTTAGAAAAAGTAAAGGAATCAGTTTACTTGGGAATAATTAAGACAACAACTAGGGCAGAGTTGCAGACTACAAAATAAACCCTCAAAAAGCAACAGCATGTAATGATAACAAAATTCAAGAAGCAATAATAAAAAGGGAAATACCATTCCAAATAACTAAATAATGTATAAAATATCTGGGTATCAATCTACTAAAATACACAAAATATTTAGACAGATTCCTACGAAGTTTTCCTTAAAGAAATACAGAACAACTTGAATAGTTAGAAGAATATTCTGTGCTCATGGCTTGGCCATGTCATTACAATAAAAAATCATAATACTACCAAAGTTAATTTATATTTTCAATACTATACCAATCAAATTGTCAACAGGATACTTCTCAGAAATTAATAAAATAGTGACAAAACTCATTTGTGTTAGTGGGAACTTTGGAGCATGCCCAGATCACCCAACATGGAGGGCTCTAGGAGAGGTTGCCTGGGCAAGTCCAAATCTCCTAAGATGGAGGCACTCTTTGTCCCCTGTCACATTGGTAAATATACCCTCTGTGGTGGGCTATGCAGCCAGAAATGCTGTCTTTAAAAACTGAGAAGGTTGCTGCTGCTGTTTTTTCTACCTCTTGCTTTTTTTGCAGGCATCTTCCTGCTGCTTCCAGTACTAGAGTCATTAACTGATTCAATAAGAGGAAAAGGACTTCATTCCTCTTCTCTCCTTCTCCCTGGTTCCCTGGTTCCAAAAAAATGTCTTGGGGTGTTCAATTCTGTTTGGTTTGGTTTGTCTCATTTCAAGTATATGCAGTGTTCCCCACCAGACCCTAGAATTTGAGCCATAGTGACCTTGCAGCCAAGATTCCCAGCAGGATTGGACAACCAATCACCCTGGCAGGGATGCTCAGTGGAATCAGAGCACCCAAGACTTGTGCCTAAGGTGGGTTTTGGTTTTGGAACAGGAGCTGTGCTGTACAGGAACTGAGCTAAGCAACAAAACCTAATTCTCTCATTCTCCCCAGAGACTGAGGGAGAGTAAGGAAGGGGAATTATGTCTTCTACATATTGGGGAAGTCAGTTTATATATGTGAATATACTTTTTGTAGGAAGGTATTAGCTTTATAAAATGCTAATTCAAATATTAGTGGCTAATGGAACTGGGGTGCAGGTGATTTCTGTATACCTGAATCATTTTTTAGTAGAGGACAGAGGCATTTGCAGGTTCTGTATACCCTAAAGCCCTTTAAAGGTACCAGAAAACCCTCGGGGTAGGGTAAAATTTAACCTACATGGCTTTCCAAGGAAGTCGGATAAGGGTAGTCAGTGCTACTTTTGGAAGGGGAAAAAAGATCTAAAATATCGGGGGAAATAATTTTTATAAGGGTGAGGGGGAGAATATAATTTCTACACTTCAAACTATGTTATAAAGTGTGAACTTCCTCTTTGGGTCAGCAAGACCCTATGCCATTCTCAGGACGCAATGAATGAGGCAGAAGGCAGGGTGGAAGGCAACTCCATTTATTAGCAGTTGAAGCAGTATAATTTATAATATAATAACCTCATGAATTATACCCTTTAGCCAACCCCTTTGAAGGTCAAATCTAATCCTCCAACCCCTGCTCCGCATTTACCTCGTGTCCAGCTCGTGATCATCCACTTCTCCTAAACTCCAGGAGAAAAATAAGGGTGCAAGTCCTGCCTCAGACGCCATTAGTTCCAGGCACTTTAGGTGCGGTCCTACAATGGCACCTGAGAGTTCCTAGCCCCCTTACAATAAAAAAATCAGTTATCAAAACCAATTCATACTGCCTAAAAAACTGAGAGATAGATTAATGGAATAGACTAGACAAGGGAGAATCAGGAATGAAGGAACCTGATAAAACAGAAAACATAAGCTATTTAGAAAAAAAAAATTTTTAATTGCTTATAAAGTCCAAAAAGAAATATGGCAGAAATTAGGCTTGAACCAACACCTAACACCTTATTATACATATACTCTAATTGAGTCCAAACCCTTAATATTAAAATCACATTTTAAAAAATACATTTGGAGATGGATTCTTAAACAAACAAGGGACAGAGGCAATTATAAAGACTAAGTGATCACTTAAGCCACGTTAAATTGAAAAGATTCTGAACTCATACTCATAGGATTTATTACCTATGGATATATTCTAGTGTTTCAGATAAGCTAGCTGTCTTCTAGGAAAGGGATAGGCTTTCAAGACGGAACAAAGGTCTGCTAAGTTAGCGGTAATAGTGTGTTAGTAGTGATAGCTTTGAGGGGAATAAGAAGAAGTCAGAGCACAGGACATTTCATATTTGGATTTACATAGTGTAGTCCTTGGGGTAGCCAAGCGACAACACAGCAGTACTGATTGGTCAAAGTAAAACAGATCACCAACGAAGAAAGGAAGGAAGGCATCTAAGAGACTTGTGGTCTTCACAATTTTAACTGTAGATGGTCCTTGAAATAACTTTCTTCTGCCTCCTTTTAAATTCTTTGGAATGTGCTTCTATTATTCCAAATGAATACTAATACTAAACTTGACATGAGGTTCCCATTTTCAAGATTTTATTAGGACTTGAACCAGGACTTAGGAAAAAATTCCAGCACTTAATCAGATACTAAATAGTCTTTAAAACCAACCTAAAGAACCAGTCCAAATTCAAGCATAATCTAGTTTTACTTTCTCTTAATTTTATCCTCTCCTAGATGGGTACCTCAGCTCATCTTCTCCCTCTCCCTCTCCCTTTCCTTCTTCTCTCCAAAGGAAAGCAAATTTTGGTGATCAGAATCTACCCACTTAACTTAGGATTTACTGGCTAGATTTCCTTTCTTTCTTTTTTTCTTTCTTCCTTTCTTTCTTTTTTCCTTCTTTCTGCCTGAAGTTCACTCTGAAACCCATAGATTAGACCACAATAGGTCCCTGCCCAAGCTCCACTTGATGGCTGTTTTTTTTTTTTTAACCCTCCTGGCTTAAGAGTAAATCTCAAAGGTAACCGTTTCTCTTTGAAACAGCAACCTGGAGGACCTTGCCCTCCCAGCTTGATTTTTTTTGTTTTTCTAATTAAAGGGGACGTCCCTTGACTACTTCTTAAAGAAGCCCATTCACTGAATAGGCATTACCTCACTCTAAGTGAGTACTTGGAAAGGCCTTAGCCTAAAAGGGTCAGGGTCTCCCACTGCATCCTGGGTCATCTCCAGTCATCCTGATGAATATATCAGGTCACTGGATCCAGATGGCTCTGGAGGAGAAAGTGAGGCTGGTGACCTTGCAGAGCCTTCCCTCACTCAAATCAAAGTCAACTATAAGTCATATCATCATTCTCCTGATGTCATGGTCCTCTTTGAAAATGAAGGACATATTTACACATATTCAGTCTCCCTCAGTGACTTTCCTCAGTCTGTCCTCTCCTATGGTCCTTCCATCTTCCCCTCCCTCATTCCTCCCCCCACCTCCCATCTCTATGTCTATCCAGATCCTATCATTTCTTCAAGGATCAGTTCAATTTCCAAAACCCAAATGAAATCTACACTGGGTATTTCATCCCTGATTGCCCTGTACCTTCTGCTGTACTCCTATAGCACTGATATACTTTTCCAAATTATTTACCATTTAGTTACACACTAGCTTATACTGTTGTCTGATTGTTTCGCATGCATTAGTTTTGTGTCCCCAGCAAGACTATAAATTCCTCCATAGAGTGTCTTATATTTCTCATATGTCCCTAAGGCAGACAACACCAAATGGATTAGTCTATTGTGTCAAAGGTCAAACAAACTGGAAAGGTCTGATATGTACAAAAATATATATGGCTGCTCTTATTGTAGTGGAAAAAAAAGCAGAAAATAAAGAGAGACAGCAGCTGAGGAGTAGTATATAAACTGGGGCACAAAAATATGACAAAACTCTATTATAGTGTAAGAAAAGAGGAAATAGATGATTCCTTGGAGACAATGAAAGACTTCTACAAACTGATATAGAGTGAAATAAGCAGAACCAGAAGAATCTTTTAGATTACCACATTGATATTTAAAAAATGAAGTTTTATAAACTGATAAAAAATGAAAATAGTAAAAAACCAGAACAATTTACATAGCAATAACACTTACTTTGAAAGTTGTAAAAACTATGCTCATGCAATCATTATCCATAATTAAGAGATTTGATGAAGAAACACACTGTTCACCCTTGACAGAGAAGTGGTGAATTAGAGGTACAAAATGACATATTGTTTGTATGCAGCCATTGAGAGAATTTGTTTTGCTAGATTATGCATATTTGTTATAAGAAATTTATTTTTCTCTTCTTTTTTTCAATGGGAGTGGGGTGAAAGGAAAAGAAAATAGATTTCTATTAATTAAAAATTTTTTTTAACAGGAGTATGCTACATACATGGAATGTTTCATGCACTTTTACATGAGGTCACTGTGTGATCAGGTTTGTTTCATTGTTTAACCTCATTTTAAAAATACTTCTCACAGAGTAGGAATAATTTGAAAATGTTTGTAATATAAAAAAATATGGCAGCAAAACTTTAAAAAAATTGTAAGGATAATCTAAGCAAATCATTCATTTTATACATGGGGAAACTGAGACAGACATTTAAAGTGACTTCCCTAAGATTACACAGCCAATTACAAATCCCCTGGCTCTGAGAACAAAATCCTTTCCAGCACACCATAGTACGTTTACAAATGGAAACTTTTTTCCAGGGATACGCTGTTCTCAACAGCATAAAGATGAAAAATGCTTTAAAGTGACAACTGAGCATGTAAAATGAAATCCATGTACTCATCTTCTAAACCTTTGCTTCTTTCCATATTTTTGTACACTACAAAGACCTACAGTTAGTCACCAAGTCTTTTTTCAGAGACTTCCAGGGATAGTGAACCTACCCCATCCCATGGCAGCCCACTCTCTGATTAGAAAGCTCTAATTATTAGGAAGTTTTTCCTTCTAGCAAATCAAAATCACCATCTGTATCTTCTCCCATCTGAGGCCAAACAGAACATGTTAATGAGCTTTCTTCATATAGTTGGAAAGCTGCCATGTGAAATACATGAAGACAGCTATCATGTCCCCCCAACTCTGGTGAATGTGGCCCTGCCCACAAGCTTCCAGGGAAGAATTCAATGGCTCCCTTGGGGAGAAGGTCATTTTGTCCCAGCTGTTCTGAGTTTGGGTCCAGGGGGGATGAGACCTGGCAGCCACACAAAGTTTGGGACACGAACAATAAAAGGAGAAGAGCAGTTGGGAGGATTGAGAAACAGGGCAGAGACTGCTTAATGGAGTGGAAATTCATTTGGGATCCCCCTCAGATGGCCAATATCATCATGGGACTGGAGGAAAGGCCAGATTGGTAATAAATTCCACCTCTTCTCCCCCGCCCCCACCCTCAACAGCACAGCGCAGTGGTTATTTCTCCATGCCTCTGTATCTTTACAGGGTGATGAAAAAATACAACTATGTCCTATTTTGCTTATCCACCACCCCGGTGCTAAAAATCAATGTTGGTGGTTTTTAGTACACCTAATTCTCTTTTTCATAAATTAGTTTATTCTCATTCTATGGTGCCATGAGATCAGAGTGTACAAAAAGAGATATCCCTCAGAGGTTTTGGATTTCACAATGTAATATTATTTATTAAACTATCTATGCCTTGATTCTGGAATTCTAGGTTCAGACCTCCCTGGGATCAAAGTTCAGTTTTATGAATGATATTAAAGCAGAACCTAAAACTTGAATGTGAGGTTAAATTGGATTTCCCCTGAAAGAATGAGCCATTGGAGCATGACACCACTGAGGAAGTGAGCTCAGGACAGGAGGCTAAAGAAATCGAGGCTAGCTCAGACCCTCAGACCGCACAGGGCCACCTAGTATTACATAAACATTCCCAGTTTCTTCAACTTGGGTTCAGTCTGTCCAACTCTTCATGACCCTGTAGACCACAGCATGTACGTTCATGAGTTTTTCTTGGCAAAGATATTGGAGTGGTTTGCCACATACTTCAGTGAATTAAGGCAAATGGAGGTTAAAATTATTTGCCCATGGTCATATAGCTTGTAAGTGTCTGAGGCCAGATATGAATTCAGGTACCCATAACTGCAGGTCTATTCTCTCCACTGAGCCACCTAGTTGCCTTCAACTTATCCTTATGGAACAAGATTTGATGCATGCCCAAACTACCTGAAATGGAGATCTTCATGTGGGAGGTACCAGAAACCTGCTTCTGTTACACAAAAGACATGTGGTGGATATTCTGTATTGGTCTACCATGTAGTTAGGAGGACCCCTTTTCCACTGGCTGTGTAGCTAGAATTGGATTCATTTTTAAAACTACCTGACAGAAAGTCTCTCTCTTTTCTACCTTCATCCAGGAATGAAAGATACTCACTGCAGGAACATACCATGTAATAATCTGGAGAGGAGCCTAAGGGACACCTTCCCCATTTCTGAAGTCATATGTCTGAGAAATGGGCTTGAGGTTTGAGTCCAATTTTTTTTCTTTTTTCAGGTCTAGTTTTAGGGAACAAAATCACTGACCCAGGAGCTTGAGCCACAGAATGTCAATGGAGCTCAGAATTCTAGGCCAGATGTTGCAACTAGCCCAGCAGGAAAGTCCTGAGAAGCCAGGGTCCTGAGATGTAAGAGAAGGGGGATGGGGTTGTTAGACTTGGAATATGCCAGGATTAATGTTATGTAAGATCTGAGCTAAACTGTGAACCCAATCCCCTTCCCCTCTCCAGAGACCAAGATGGTACAGGGGGATTATGTCCCCCAAGGCATAAAGGAAAATGTTGGTATGTTTGCTCTTGCTTGATCTTTGAAAGACATATTCCTTTTTAAAGGCTATTCTGTTAAGTAGTTAAATAAAATTGGAATCCTCAGACTCCTAAAATTGGGGAGGGGAACACAACTGGGGGTAGAGGAAACTGAGCCCATGGAAAAGATGAGAGACCCTCTTGACCCCCTAAGAGTACTAGAAAACTCTGGGGGAGAGGTGAAATATAATCTACCTGGCCCTTAGAGAGCACAGTCACAGCTCTCCCATTGTTACACTTACACAGTATTATCTCAAGACCCTTTATCACCATGGCTACTTACTTTAAACTCCTATAGTATTGATTATCTATCTATAATGGTAAATGCAATTTTAGTATAATTCTATAAAGTGTAGCCAGGATTGTTATTCAACTGTTTCATGTGTGTGAATCTTATCCTCTCAGCTCAGTTGTTAGATTTAAGAGGATAAATGCCAAGTGTTATATTTCTTCTATATTCCTCTAAAGCTCCCAGTACAGGGCTGAGTATTTAAAAGGCGTTCAACAAAATACTGACTGGATCAAAAGAATTAACTCTGTTTCTTCCACTTAACCTAGAATCCAAGTTTTAATTATGTCACATTCACCCTGCTTTGAGACTCCCCATCACCACTACCCTCACTACTTTTATCACATCACCTAAGAGAAGAGCAGTTCTAAAGAAAGTAAGAAAACTTCAGAAACAGGAAGCATCTGCTTCAATTAAGAAAATCAAGAATCTGAACAAGCTTCATACTACTATCTAACCAAGGGTGTCAGACTTGAAGCCAGTCATGAAACTCCAGGTTTCAGCCCGAACAAAATTAAAATGAAACTGGGAAATGTTTAACAAAATAAATAAAAATAAAATAAAATACAGATAATGTTAATTTGTAGTTTTCTAAATTAATACATACCTAGCAGGGATCTGTTCAATCTAAGGGCCTAGTCCTGGTAGAGAATATAATATAAATGTTCATTTCACTAATGTATGACCCAAAAACCCACCCTATCTCTTATAAAGTGAATTCATCTGACAAGGATATGCCAGATTCAAGATTCTCCACAGATCTTCATCCATGCAAAACCATAGCTCATGAGCCCCTACCAACATGTTTACCTTCACTAGTCAGCCAGAAGACATAATGCAAAGGCAACATGAAATACAACATGTAAATAAAACATTTTCTCACTAACCCTGAAGCACAATTTCCCACAAATATACATACCATTTGTAAGGATAGAACACATATAGAAAATGGGTAGAGATACCCACACATGGGCATTATTTGTGGAGTGGCATTCATGTAAGGAATATGCAAGGCCAAGATATGCATGTAAGGAGTCCACACATGTCTACAGTGCTTCAGGGCCACTGATGCCCTCTGGCACTATTATGTTGGTCCAGTCCAGCCTGTTAGGCTCTGCCAGACACTGGTCCCACTGGTCTTACTTGGCTGCTGCTCAATGTATCTGGTCCCATGATCCTTGTTGGTACTGTACTGCCAGCTGAAATTCTACTCAGCACAGAGCTGTAGAGCCTCTAGGTTCTGGCATTCACTAGTCTTTAGCTGGGAAGCTTTCTGCCATCGCTGTTTTAGAGAAAAGCCCATAACGTTTTTCTGGCTTCAGTTCTTTCAGGAAAAGACAGAAAACTTAGTATACTTTGTCATCAGGCAAGAAAAAAATCCTTCTTATGGGAGGAAAAAGCCTTCTCAGCTTTCTTCTTCAAGCAATAATCACTCTATTTCTTAAAAGTTGAGCCAAAAGGAATCTATCTCTCCAGGAGTCCAGAGCACCCATTCCTACTTAGCTAGTAGCCTGAAGCTTACTACTAACTTTTGAATTGTGGTTCTCATTCACTAAGAGTTTAGTATCTGTTAGATACCAGTCTCTAGTTTAAAGACAGGAAATCTCTGAGGATTTCTATTTATTTTCCTCACAAAGGTATGTGGATCTAACACATAGCAGTATTTTTGTGAATACTATGTAAATAATTCTTCATTTATTTATTTATTCAATCATTCATTCATTCATTTTGGAGATTTTTCTTGGTTCTTTGTTTTCTTTTTTTTTATTTTCTTTATTTTTAGTTTTTAACATTCATTTCCACAAAATTTTGAGTTCCAAATTTTCTCCCCATCTCTCTCCTCCTCCCACCCCAAAATGCTATGTACTCTGGTAACCCCTTCCCCCAATCTGCCCTCTCTTCTAACACTGCTCCCTTGCCTTATCCTCATCTTCTCTCTTGCCTTGTAGGGCAAGATAAATTTCTATATCCCATTACACATATTTCTTATTTACCAGTTGTATGCAAAAGCAATTCTCAACATTTGTTCCTAAAACTTTGAGTTCCAACTTCTCTTTCTTCCTCCCTCTCCACCCATCCCCACTAAGAAGGCAAGCAACTCAATATAGGCTATATATGTATAGTTTTACAAATGACTTCCATCATAGTCATGTTGTGTAAGACCAACTATATTTCCCTCCATCCTATCCTGTCCCCCATTTATTCTATTCTCTCTCTCTCATATATGTATATATATATACATATATGAGAGAGAGAGAGTGAGTGTGTGTGTATGTGTGTGTGTGTGTGTGTGTGTGTGTGTGTGTGTGTGTGTGTGTGTGTGTATAATCCTTCCAACTACCCAAATACTGAGAAAAGTTTCAAAAGTTACAAATATTATCTTTCCCTGTAGGAATGTAAACAGTTCAACACTAGTAAGTCCCTTATGATTTCTCTTTCCTGTTTACCTTTTCATGCTTCTCTTGATTCTTATGTTTGAAAGTAAAATTTTCTATTCAGCTTTGATCCTTTCATCAAGAATGCTCTATTTTATTGAATTACCATTTTTTTCCCCCAAAGTATTATACTCAGGTTTGCTGGGTAGGTGATTCTTGGTTTTAATCATAGTTCCTTTGACTTCTGGAATATCATATTCCAAGCCCTTTAATCCCTTAATGTAGAAGCTCTTGTGTTATCCTGATTGTACTTCCACAATACTTGAATTGGTTCTTTCTAGTTGCTTGTAATATTTTCTCCTTGACCTGGGAACTCTGGAATTTTGCTACAATAGTCCTAGGAGTTTCTCTTTTCATATCTCTTTCAGGAGGTAATCGGTGGATTCTTTCAATATTTATTTTGCCCTCTGGTTCTAGAATATCAGGGCAGTTTTCCTTGATAATTTCATGAAAGATGATGTCTAGGCTCTTTTTTTTGATCATGGCTTTCAGGTAGTCCCATAATTTTTAAATTACCTCCCCTGGATCTATTTTCCAGGTCAGTTGTTTTTCCAGTGAGATATTTCACATTGTCTTCTATTTTTTCATTCTTTTGGTTTTGTTTTATAATTTCTTGGTTTCTCATAAAGTCATTAGCTTCCATCTGCTCCATTCTAATTTTTAAAGAACTATTTTCTCCAGTGAGCTTTTGAACCTCCTTTTCCATTTGGCTAATTCTGCTTTTTAAAGCATTCTTCTCCTCACTGACTTTTTGAACCCCTTTTGCCAATTGAGTTAGCCTATTTTTAAAGGTGTTACTTTCTTTAGCATTTTTTGGATTCCTTTAGCAAGTTGTTGACTCACTTTTCATGATTTTCTTGCACTGTTCTCATTTCACTTCCCAATTTTTCCTCCACCTCTCTTACTTGATTTTCAAAATCCTTTTTGAGCTCTTCCATGGCCTGAGACAATCGCATATTTATTTTGGAGGCCTTCGTGGAAAGCATTATTCTTCCTCATCCAAAAGGATGGAAGAAAATAAATGTTCATCAAGAAAATAACCTTCTATAGTCTTATTTTTTTCCCTTTTTTGGGCATTTACTCAGCCAGTTACTTGAGTTTTGAGTCCTTTGTCAAGAAGGGGGTATACTCTGGGGACCTGTAAGTTCTTAGTTCCTCCAAAGTGGCACAATCAAGGGAGAGGAGTTTACTCCTCCTGGCCTGTGCTCTGATCTGGGAGCTACCAAAGCTTTCCTGCCCAGGATCTGCAAGTAGGATTCCCTTTCCAGAGCCTCCACCAGCTCCACCACACCAGCCAGCACTCTTCCTCACCCTCCCAGTCACCACTCAGGGCTGAGACTCAGATCAGCTGCTCAATTCTCCCAGGGGCTTTAGGCTGAGGGCTCCAAAAATGGATGCTGCTGCTGCCACTGCCTGGGACAAAGGCTAGGGGAGGACCATGTTCCCTTCTCACCCAGATGAAAAAGCTTTCTCACTGACCTTTGAAGCTGTCTTTGGTGTTTGTGGGTTGAGGAATCTGAGAACCCCTGTTGCTACTGTGGATTCTGCCCCAAAGCCCATTCTAGTCCTATTCCTGCCAGTGTCATGAGGTCAAGGCTGTGTTGGGCTCCATGGGCTGTGCTCCACTCTATACCCAGTGCAATAGATCTTTCCTGTCAACCTTCCAGGCTACCTTGGTCTGGAAATCTCTTTCGCTCTGTCGTTTTGTGACTTTTGCTGCTCTAGAATTTGAGAGTCATTCTTTACAGGTATTTATGGGCTGTGAGGGAAGAGCTAGAGTATGTGTGTCTTTCTACTCCACCACCTTGGCTCCACCCCCAATAACTCTTTAAAAAGCTCAAATGCTAAGTACAACTGGCAAGGTGCATTGTCTATCTCCTGATTCACCCCATTTCTGGCCCCTCATATGTATATGTGCAGCAAAACAATCCTTTTTAGAGTTGGACCATATCCATCATTAGGCAGCTGGTGGTGCCAAGGACAGAATGCTGAACCTCAAATCAGGAAGACCTAAGTTCAAGCTCAGTCTCAGACACTTATTAGGTGTGTGACTCTGGGCAAGTCCCTTAACCTCTGTCTGTCTCAACTTCTTCAACTGTAAAATAGACATGATGATCGCACCTACCTCGGACTGCTGTAGGGAACAAATGATATACTGGTAACATGCTTTGCAAATTTTAAAGTGCTTGCTGTCATTATCGTTATTAAGATAATAATTCTAGTGCTGTAACAATGCTCTAAATTGCTACGCTGAGAAGCTTCCCAGCTTTGTGTTCAAAACTACTCATGTGGTCCTCACCCACTAAATCGCCCCCTTTTTACATCAGTCCGGATTTATCACATAGGCTCAAACAGCAGTGAGAACAAGAACGATTTACTTTAAAAATGAAAGTATTCTGATATCAAGGCTCCTCAAACAGAAGATCACATCACCTCTGGCTCTCATTTACATATCAGCAACAAAAATGTGACCTCAACCTCCTACATTCCCTGCACTACTTCCACTCAACAACAGAGAAAAATGTAGTTTCTCTGCCTCCTCATTAGTTCTTATACCTCTCAACCCTTCCAGAGAAGAAGTAGCATAGTAGAGAAACATATTGGTTCATAGGGTGTGCTGGTCCTTACATCAGGACTCAGGGAGTCACAGAAACTTTACATCAAGATTTACGGGTCTAGATTTAGTTAGATATGGCAGGTAAAAATAGTTCATTGTCTGTGAACTAGGAAGGGAAGAGAAGCCCAAAGGGGAAAACCTAGAATGGCCATTTTCCCTTCATCCATATTCTCACTGGCCCCTTTCTCTTCTGTCTCCCCTCCAGTTTGGTTTATTCCAGTTTTTTAAAACTACCAGAAGTCACATCTCTAGTGTACATAATTCTTTTTTTAAAATTATTTTTATTAATCTATTTGTTTTCAGTTTTCAACAATCACTTTCATAAATTTTAAATTTTCTCCCCCTTCCTCCCCATTCCCATCCCAAGACGGAATGCAATCTTATATGGGTTCTACACATTCATTCTTATTAAACATGTTTTCACATGAGTCATGTTGCATGGAAGAGTTATAGCAAATGGGAGAAACCATGAGAAAAGCCAAAACAAAACAAAACATAACAAAATAGAATTCCGACTTTATAGTTCTTTTTCTGGATGTGGATAGTATTTTGCATCTTTGAAAATGTTTTAGGTCCTGGCATTGCTGTGAAGGGTTAAGACTCTCAGAAACAGTCCTCGCACACTGTGGCTATTACTACATACAATATTCTCCTGGTTCTGCTCATTTCACTCAACATCAATTTCAGGTTTTTCTGAAGTTCTCCTATAATCATTTCTTAGAGCACAATAGTATTCCATTGCAACCATGTACCATAACTTGTTCAGCCATTCCCCAGTTGAAGGGCATCCCCTCAATTTGCAGTTCTTGGCCACCACAAAAAGAACTGCTATAAATATTTTTGTACATTTGAGTGCTTTTCCAATTTTTATGATCTCTTTGGGATACAGCCCTAGAAGCATGACTGCTGGGTCAAAGGGCATGCAGTCCTTTGGGAATAGTTTACAGTACATGATTCTTGTAGACTGTGCTGCCCCCATGAAGTCATAGTCAGTACCTTCTATCATGAAACATACTACATGCTTTCAAAGCTTCCTGGGAGATATAGTTGAAAAAGTCCTTATTCATCCAGACATGTCTATTCTAAAACCTTGTTCTTTATAAGGTCCTTATAAACATATACACACACATACACACGTGTATATACACATACATATATACACACATATGTACATACACATATGTAGTATACCATGTGACTGCTTTAAAATATGTTTTTTAATTTTTGGTCAAATTGGAGGTTGTAACTTTTCCCTGTTTTTATTTCACTGACATTAAGTAATTTTATGATCATTGTATCATAAATTTAAAGTTGGAATGCACCTAAAGAATCTGATTCTTCATGCTACAGATGAGGAAACTGGGCCAAGTGACTTGCCCAATATCATGCATGTGTTTGTTCTTCATTGCCAAAGAAGACCATGCCATCAGAGAAATAATGACATGTCTTGCACTTGACTTTGTTTTCCATGAGGGAGGGCTGTGCTGGTCACCAGCCTCACTTCTCCCGCAGAGCCATCTAAATCCAGTGACAAGATATTCATCAGGATGACTGGAAATGACCCAGGATGAGGCAATTGGGGTTAAGTGACTTGCCCAAGGTCACACAGCTAGTGAGAATCAAGTGTCTGAGGTGAGATTTGAACTCAGGTCCTCCTGACTCCTGCACTGGTGCTCTATCCACTGCACCGCCAAGATGCCCCCAATATCATGTAGCTAGTAAGTGGAAGGCAGAACCTAGTTTTAAACCTTGATCCTTTGACTCTAAATCTAGAGTTCGTTTCTTTGCACTGATGTCTTTTTTTCTTTTATTTCCTAAGACTGTAACTTCATAGAATGTGCAGTATCTCTATATACTTTCTCTCCACGATTTTTTTTTTTTGACTAGGCAAAGAGGTTATTCGCTGCCTTAAAAGGCCACTGAATCCAGGGCTATCTCCAGTTGTACTGATCTACATCTTGCCACCAGACCCAGATGGCTCCAGAGGCTGGAGACTTTGCACAGCCCTCCCTCACTTAAACCCAATTCACTTGTGCGTCATGACATCACCACCCTCATGTCATGGTCCTAATGGAGAATGAAGGTCTGACAACAACAGTATCTATATACAGCGCTCTCAAATCTTGACTTCCAGCCCTGACTTAGAATGTGGAAAGAAGATGAGTTCTGGGGTCAGAGGGTCTGAATTCAGATCTTCTCGGATGCTTACGGCCTTCATAGCTGTAAGGAGACTGCTTAACATTCCCGAGTAGTAGCTCTTAGGGCACAGACAGCACAAGTGGAAGAAGCACCTCCTCAGATGACACCAGTGGAGACAGCTTCAGAGAAAGACAGAGGATCCTCTGTGGCCTCCCCTCAACACTCTGAGTTGCCCTAGCTACCTATCGATGTGTAATGTTTCCTTATGTGTGTTCACTCCTATTCCCAAAATTAATGTGGAAGGACCTCCATGTATAAGAATATTTATAGCAGCTCCTATTATGGTGGCCAAGAACTAGAAATTGTGGGGGTGCCCATCAACTGGGGAATGGCTGAACAAGTTGTAGTGTATGGTTGGGATGGAGTATGACCATGCTTGAAGAAAGGATGAACAGGAGGACTTCAGAAAAACCTGGAAAAACTTCTATGAACTGATGCTGAGTGAGGGGAACAGAACCAGGAGAACACTGCACACAGTAACAGTCACAAGATGTGATTACTGACTTCTATAGACTTATCCTTTCTCAGCAAGGCAAGGACCTAAAACATTTCCAAAGAACTCACGATGCAAAATATCATCTAGATCCAGAGAAAGTAATATGGAGTTGGAACACAGAATGAAGCAGACTATTTTCTCTTTTGTTATGTTTTGTTTTTCTCATGGTTTCTCCCATTCGCTATAATTTTTCTATGCAACACAACTAATGTAAAAATGTGTTTAATGGGAATGTATGTGTAGAGCCTGCATAAGATTGCATGCTGTCTTGGGGAGAGAACAGGAAAGAGAGGGGAGAAAATTTAAAACTTATGGAAGTGAATATGGAAAACTGAAAACAAATAAATTAATAAATTTGGGGGAAAAAAAAGTAACGTGTGAATCTGTAGGAGAATGTGTCCCTGCCTGCATGAGAGGATTCTATTTGTTATGTGCTTTGATATTCAGTTTCATTAAAGCTAAGCCTTTTGCTATGAGTTAATGTGTCTTCTAGTTTGATATGGTTAAAGAAGAAAAACAGGTAGGGGCTTGTGAATTCTATTGTGAGTCTGCCTTGAGCCTGCAGTGGCTCTCAGAGGCCCATATTTGAAAGGGCCCAGGATTATATGTTCCTGCATTATCCCACCATCTGGTTGTGACCTCAATGAGGGCAGTGATTGCATCTTATCTGAATTTTGCATTTTTCCCCAGAACATAACATAGTATTCCATACAGAACAGGTGCTTAATAACTACTTCCAAAGATATATAAAGTCTTACATTTGATTTCCAAAAAACCGCTTCCTAAGTAGAATAAGCTTCATGGTAGAAGAGGCACGATTAAAGCATAATTTACATGTAAAAAAAACTGGGTAGTCTTGTGGATTGTAAGCCTTAACTGTGAGCTGCAGCAGCCCCTCAAGTTAACAGCGTGGAGGAGACACTAGTCCCATTGTACTCTGCCCTGATCAGAGAGGATTTTGATATGTAGAGGGCATCCAGAGGAAGGCAGGTAGGATGATAAGACAGTGCCATATGAGGACTGGTTGATGCAACTGTCGAAGAGAGGATTTAGGGTGAAGGTGATGGTTGGCTTCAAGTGCTGGAAATGGTTATTACATGGAAAAGGAATGAAGATTTATTCTGTTTGGCTCAGAGTGCAGAATTTAATGCAAGAGGTGGAAATTGTAAAAAAGTAGATTCAGTTTTTATATAGGGATCATAGAATTAAGAGTTGGGAGGGACCTCACCGATCACATGATCCAACCCTTTCATTTTACATATGAGGAAACGGAGGCCCAGAAAAGCTAAATTATTTTGCCCAAGGGCACACAGGCAGTGTAAAAACTGAACTCCATATGAACTCAGATATTCCAAATGGCCTCCCATTAACTTTATCTCTCTAATTTTTCCTGAGCCAGTGAGAAGAGACATCTTATAGCCTGGGGGAAGACAGAGAAGATATTATCTCCTTTCCAAGTGCAGTAAACCAGGATTGGACTGCGTCCATGCGTCACCTTGCTTGGACTCCCCCAACCCCCTGCAATTAGCACAGATATTCTCTCTGAAAGCTCTAGGAAAATAGAGAGTTCAGGCCACTTGGAAAGTCTTCCAACCACAGAGGTTTTGAAAGCCAGCCCTATTTCTCATCTGGATTAGTTACAGTATGAGCTCAGTTTGAGCAGAGTGTGACAGATAGGAGGGAAAGAAAGTCTGCTCACTCCATGACTTAGAAACAAACATTCCCAAGCATGCAGTGAATAAAGCTAAAGCCCAGAATGAGAACCAAAAGAATTTTTTTTACTATGTTCTGAGCAAAAAGATAAACAAGGGAAAAAATGCTCAGTACTTAGGAGATGATGTTATGTAAACAGATGATTGAGGGAAAGCAGAACTATTCTGTTCACATTCTGCCTTAGTCTTCTCCACCGAGATCTTTAAGCTAGAAAATATAAAACAAGTACTATTAAGAAAGAATTAAGACAGGATAAAAGATATTAAGAGAGGAACTGGGTATTCATTTGCTCAACGTTTATCAAGCACCTACTGTGTGTAATTATAGTGCTAGGCATGCTAGAAGGAGACAAAAAATTTTTAACAAAACCGATGCTGAAATTTGTTTTGACTGATATGTTTTCAGTAGTTACTGTTCTCAAGGTTGAGGAGAGGAAGGGAAAGATGAGAGGGGAGGAGAGAAGCAAATCTTGTCTGATTGAAACAAATGAAACATTTTTTAAAAGAAAAAAGGCAAATTAATATCATTTCCCTTTATATATGATTGCTAAACTGGCAGCATCTGAAGAACATCAGGAAGTATGTCTTCAAGGAGGACTAGCACCTCTGATATGAGGACTTACTGGGCCCTTTTCAGGCCTGCTTATCCACATTTCGTGTCCACCTGCCACCCAACTACTTTTTTAATTTAATATTTTATCTTTTTCCCAATTACACATAAAAAATTAACATTCTTTTGTCAAATTTTGTGTTCTAAATTCTTTCCCTCCCTCCATTCTCCCCGCAATGAGAAGGAAAGCAATTTGACATAGGTTATACATGTGAAGTCATACAAAATACATTTCCATGTAAGTCATGCTATGAAAGAAAACACAGACAAAAAAAATGAGAGCCAAGGAGAATAAAGAAAGTGAAGAAAAAGTATCTTTGATCTGCATTCAGGCTCCACCATTTCTTTCTCTGGAGAAAGACAATACCCTGCATCACAAGTCTTTTGGAATTATCTTAGATTATTATACTGCTGAGAATAGCTAAGTTATTCCTATTAGACCATCATGCAACACTGCTGTTACTGAATCCAATATTCTCCTGGTTCTGCTCACTTCACCTTGCATGACTTCATGGAAGTCTTTCTAGGTTTTTCTAAGAGCATCCTGCTCATCATTTCTTATAGCATAATAGTATTCCATCACAATCTTATACAACAACTTGCATTCCCCAATTGATGGACTTCCCCTCAATTTCCAATTCTTGCCATCAGAAAAGAATTGCTATAAATGTTTTCTACATATAGACCCTTTCCCTTTTGGTTTTTATTTCTTTGGGATACATACTTAATAGTGGGCTCAAAGGGTATTTATGATTTTATAGCCCTTTGGGCATATTTCCAAATTGCTTTCCTGAATGGTTGAATCAACATACAATTTCACTAACAGACCTTAGTGTTTTAATTTTCCCACATCCCCTCCAGTCTTTGTTATATTCCTTTTCTGCCATATTAGACAATCTAATAGGTATGTGATGGTGGCTTAGAATTGTTTTAATTTGCATTTCACTAATCAAAAGTGATTTAGAGCATTTTATCATATGACTATAGATAGCTTTGATTACTTTCTCTGAAAACTATTCATATCATTTGACTATTTATCAATTGAGGAATGGCTCCTATTTCTATAACTTTGACTCAATTTACTATATATTTGAGAAATGAGGTCTTTATTGGAGAAAACTGCTGTAAATTTTTTCACAGTAATAATTACCCTCTATCCCATTTTCCTCATTTATCCTTCTCCTTCTCCTTCTCTCTCTCTCTCTCTCTCTCTCTCTCTCTCTCTCTCTCTCTCTCTCTCTCTCTCTCTCTTTCTCTCCATGTCCATTATCAAAAATGTTCTGACTTTTACCTCCCCCAATCTACCCTTCCATCAACACTTTCCTTCTCTTATCCTCTTCCCCTGCTAGTTTCCTATATAGTAAGATAGATTTGTACACCCAACTGAGTGTGTTCCCTCTTTGAGCCAATTTCGATGAGAGTAATGTTCACATGCTTCCCCTCCCCTTCCCCATCTTCCTCTCCACTGTAAAATCTCTTTCAGGCCTCTTTTATGTCAGATAATTTACTCCATTCTACCTTTCCCTTTCCCCTTCTCCCAATGCATTCTTCTTTCCCACCCCTTAATTTTTTTTAGAAATCATCCCATCATATTCAAATTAACCCCTGTGACTTTTACTATGTATACTCCTGACCGCATTAATAATGAGAAAGTTTTTAGGAGTTACAAGTATTATCTTCCCCTTTAGAAAGGCGAACTGTTTAATCTTATTAAATTCCTTATTATTTCTCTTTCTTGTTTACCTTTTCATGTTTCTCTTGAATCATGCATCTGAAAGCCAAATTTTCTATTCAGCTCTGGTCTTTTCATCAGGAATTCTTTAAAACCCTCTATTTCACTGAATATTCTTTTTGTCCTGAAGGATTATACTCAGCTTTTCTGGGTAGGTGATCTTGTTGCAATTCTAGCTCTCTTGCCTCTGGAATATCATATTCCAAGCCCTCTGCTCCTTTAATATAGAAACTGCTAAATATTGTGTTATCTTGACTGTAGCTCCACAATATTTGAATTGTTTCTTTTTGGTTGCTTGCAATAGTTTCTCCTTGATCTGGGAATTCTGGGATTCAGGTATAATGTTCTTGGGAGTTTTCATTTGGGGATCTCTTTCAGGATGTGATCTGTATATTTTTTTCAATTTCTATTTTACTCTCCGGTTCCAGAATATCAGGGCAGTTTCCTTGGCAATTTCTTAAAAGATGATATCTAGGCTCTTTTTTTGATCATGGTTTTCATGCAGTCCAATAATTCTTAAATTATCTCTCCTGAATCTATTTTCCAGGTCAGTTGTTTTTCCAATAAGATGCTTTGCATTTTCTTCTATATTTTCATTCTTTTGACTTTGTTTCATTGTTTCTTGATGTCTCAAAAAGTCATTAGCTTCCATTTGCCAATTCCAATTTTAAGAAATGATTTTCTTCAATGAGTTTTGGTACCTCCTTTTCCATTTGGCCAATTCTACTTTTTACGTAGTTATTTTCTTTATTGGATTTTTGTACTTCTTTTTCCATTCTGCTTTTCAAGGCATTCTTCTTTTCATTGGCTTCTCATGCTTTTTTTTTTTTTAACCATTTGGCCTACTCTGTTTTTCAAATGTTGTTTTCTTCAGTATTTTTGGTCTCTCCTTTGCCAACCTCTTGAGTCTATTTTTCATGATTTTCTTGCATTATTCTCATTTCCCTTCCTAGTTTTCCCCTCTACTTCTCTCATGTGATTTTTTTTTGCTATACTATGCTGCCTCATTTTTTTCATGTACTTCCATAAGTTTTAAATTTTTTCCTCCTCCCTCTTCCTTCTCTCCCCAAGATGGCCTGCAATCTGATAAAGGCTTTACATATGCATTCCTATTAAACATATTTTCACATTAGTCATGTTGTATAGAAGAACTATAATGAATGGAAGAAATCATGAGAAAGAAAAAACAAAACAAAATAAAAAGAAAATAGTCTGCTTCACTCTGCATTCAGACTCCATAGCTCCTTCTCTGGATGTGGAAAGCATTTCACATCAAGAGTCCTCTGGAACTGTTTTAGGTCCTTGCATTGCTAAAAAGGACCAAGTCTATCAAAATCGGTCACTGCAAACTGTGGCTGTTAATGTGTACAGTGTTCTCCCAATTCTACTCACCTCACTCAGCGATAGTTCATATAAGTCTTTTCAGGTTTGTTTTGAAGTCTGCCCGCTTATCATTTCTTATAGCACAATAGTATTCCACTACATTCAGACACCACATGTGTTCAGTCATTCCCCAGTTGATGGCCATCCCCTCAACTTCCAGTTCTTGGCCCCCACAAAGACAGCTGCTATAAATATTTCTGTTCATGTGGGCCCTCTTACATGATTTTTAAAATCCTTTTTGAGTTCTTCTGTGGCCTGGGGCCAATTCATATTTTTCTTTGAGGCTTGGATATAGGAGTTTTGACTTTTGTCTCCTGAGTTTGTGTCCTGATCTTCCCTGTCACCACAGTAACTTTTTATAGTGAGGATATCTTTCTCCTGTTTGCTCATTTCCCAGTCTATTTCTTGACTTTTAATTCTATGCTAAAGTAGAGTTCTGCTTCTGGAGTGGAGGGGGTACAATCCCAAAATTTTGTGCAGCTGTTTTCAGAGACAATTCTGGGGACCTGGCAGGGATGAGATACCTACAGCCTCAAGGCCACATGTGGCTTTCTAGGTCTTTGGGTGTGGCCTTTTGACTGAGTCCAAGTTTTACAGAACAAATAATTTTATTAAGGGTATTTGTTTTGTGAAGTTTGGATTCAGTCAGAGGGTCATGCTTGAGGACACAGGTTCTCTACCCTTGATTTAGGGAGAGGTGTGTTTGCTACTCTCCTGCACTGTGCACTGGTCTGTGAGCAACCCAAAAGCATTATTTTCCACCTTAGAACTGTGACAAGGTTCCCTCCTCCACTGAGGCCACAAGTTCTAGTGTCCTAGTGCTCCTCCTTTCCCTGGGACTAAGACCCCAGACTGTGACCCAGATCCAAGTATGGACAATGCAACAGAGTCCTCCCATAAGTGCCAACAAGAGAATCATATAATCTCCTCTCGGCCAGTTGTCTGACCCCATTATGGTATGGGGGCTAAACGGTTCAGAAATCATCATTACCACCACTGATTCAGTCATTTCCCAAGGCCTGTTTCTGGTTTGCTGGGGCCCCAATCTACACTGACAAGGCCTGTGTGGGACTGCATACCACTCTCATCCTGTTACAACAGACCTTTCCTGCCAACCTTCTAAGTTGTTATGGGATGGAAAATTGTTTCACTCCATCCTTTTTTATGTTCTGCTAATCTAGAATTTATTTTGAGAGGCATTACTCAAAGGTATTTGGAAGGATTTGGGGAAGAGAGCTCAGGTAAGTCCCTGCCTTTTCTCCACTATCTTGGCTCAGCCTCTCCTACCACTCAACTCTTACCTGTGGCATCCCAGGCCATCAGCAGTCATTTTTTGGACTTTTGTCCTGCCACTGAACTTCGATAACTCTGAAAGAGCAAGTGAGACTGATGACTTTGTACAACCATGCCTCACTTAAATTCAATTCATTCATAAGACATCAACCCTGAAGTCCCTGGTCCTTGGTAATTAATAGTTTCTCATAATATCCTCATGGCAAAGTAAAAAATGAGAATTCAGAGTTATTTCAACCACTATGTGACAAACAAGAAATTTGAGGAGTCAAGGGGCAAGATGGATAGAATGTTACATCTGGAAGCATGAAGAACTCAGATGCAATCCTGACTCAGACACTTAGTAGATTATGAGGTAGCTCAATATTTCTGAATCTTCCATTCCTCATCGACTTCTAAAGTTCCTTCTGACTTTAAAACTGAATAGCTAGGAGAGCAAAGACCCAAAACTGTGGCCTTGATTTTACTTGACTATTTTCCCTTCCTCTTTGTGAAGTATGGAGGAGGCAGGCAGGACAATCCATGTGAAGTGTGTAGCAGGACCCAGATAGATGGTAGTCTAGTAGTAGTGGTGTGTTATTCTAGGTTGGTGGGCAATCCCTCTGACCTTTTTTATGGGAGTGACTACTCTTCTCCTTGTACAGGGCTTCTAAACCCTCTGGGAATGCCTTTACTCAGAAATCCAGTTTCCATAGGAGGACAGCCCACTTTTCCAGACTTAATGCTTAGGTAGAAGAGGGGAGGGAGGTCAAAAGTCTAAGTAGAATCTCTTTGCCCTGAGAAGTTATTTTTAAAAAATCATAATTCTAGGCCCCCTGACAGAGATGATGCTCTGTTCCCAGGATAGTCACTCCAATGCTACCTGCAAGAAAAGTGATACACATAAGGTTCACGATGCAAGGGGTTGACAATTTTTACCACAGCTTAGACAGTAAATAGAGACTATTCCTACTCCGAGAAATGTAATAGTCAGGAAGGGTTTCACATTCAGGGGGAGGGGAGTCAAGTGGATACCCTCTCTCCACTTCTTCACTTCCCTGATCCAGGGCTCCTGCCTCCAGAAGAACCCAGCTCTGGCAGCCTCTGGTGTGAGGGCCCCCCTACATCAAGGGATTGGAAATAAGGTGAGGCTGAAGCATGGCCCTGCCCACTTCCTCCTAGATTCCTGTAGCTCTCTCCTCTGAAGTAGCCAGGATGTCTATGGCACCAAGAGGACTTCCTTGGTTCCCTACCCTGGTCCAGGTAGCCTCTCACACCCTTCACTGCCATCCCAGGTCTGTGGGCCATGGTGGCAACCACTAAGGTGGCCCTGATGATGTGGATTTCAAGAAAAGTTGACCTTCACGTCAACCATGTTTGTGTCTCTGGCAGCCTCTCAGGTCCATGGCTACCAGATCTTTTAGGTGCCCCAGAGGTGAGACTCAGACTAAGGGATACTTTTCTCCTCTTCCGTGCACTGAAGTCGGGCTTATGGGCTCTCTCTGACCTCCTACACAGAATTTTCAACCACCCAAGCTGGCCCTTGGGCATGTGCTGTCTTATATGGGTCACTGTTGTTTCTATGTTGGGTTTTCCTCTCCAACTGGACTTAAAATTCCATCATGGCAATGATCCTGTCTTCTACTGGTATCCCCAGCCCATTCGACTTTTCCAGTCCAAGGTTGCTTAATCAGCAGAACTCATAAAGACATGGATATCAACCTCCATCCCAGAAAACACCTTCCTCCCCACAGGACCTGACTGAACAATTTAGTTGGAGTTTCTGCTACTTGATCTGTTTGACATCTTCCCACTCTCTGGCAAACAACTCTGACTCAGAAATTCTGAGATCATTTGGCCACCACTAGTCATAGTGGCCACATGCCCCCATCCCCTTTCTCAGCCTTGGAAGGGAGCAGGGAGGCAGAGGAGAAGGTAGAGCAAGGCAAAGTCCTCATGATTGCTGCTAGATCTAGAGGAAGCTTCTGTGACCTGACCAGTTTGATATCCCTACGCTGGCTGTCAAACACCTATGCCTCATAAATTCTGAGATCATTTGGCCACTTCTAGAATGTGGCCAGACCCTGTCAAAGATTCCCCTGACCTCTTCTCCAGCTTTTCTTGAAGGAGATTGCAAGTCCAAGGCTCTCATGAATACTATTGGGTCTAAAAAAGCTTTCTTAACTTGGATTTGGTTGAGATAAATCTCTACTTTTCCTTGAGACCAAAGGAAGACAGAGTAGCCAAGCATAATATGAAAGTCCCTGCATCCTTCTACCTTGCTCATCCTTTTCCTATGAGTAGACAGTAGAGAGAAGGCTAGGATCTCATGGCACTGCTAGGCTTGAAGGAAATTTAGAAAGGAAGGACCTCTGCCTACCCTCAACCTTCAACTCAATAATAAAATGACCGGCATCATTTGGCAAGAACCATAAGGATTCACTGGCACTTTGGACTAGATTGGCCACCTCTCCCTTTTAGACTTGAACATTCCATGGCAGCTGTAACAATTCAGACTGTCTACTAATGCAATGATATAAAAGGGAAACAGCAGACAGACCAGCTAAACTCCTACTAGTGAAAGAGTGTTAACAAAAAAGGGGGGATACAAACACTAATGCGGGGAAATGTATGCCCCAACTGGCTTTGCCAATAGCCACCCTCAATGATACTGGTGATGCTGATAACGATAATACCTTAGTCCAATAGGAAAAAAGAGAAATTTACTAGTTAAGAAAAAGATTATCAGAATAAGGGAGCATATTTTTGGTCAGGGTGGAAAAAGACTAAAAACGGAAGATGAGAGAAGGTGCATGATCAATGAGTAGGCTCTCACTAATTATTCTTTTTTTCAAGCTAATGATCATTTTCAAGTTAACCATCAGCCTCACAAAAACTGAGAGGGATCAACTTTAAAGTTCTGCATCTTATTCTCTCATACTGCTACGCATAGTGGCTCTATACTGCATCAGAAGTCAATGTTGAACCAGCAGTATACTAACTCAGGTACTCTCTACATCATACTGTTACACTAAGCACTTGACATTACAGAATGTTAAGTAATTCCAAAAAGTGAAATAGAAAGCTGCATTAACCAAAACTACAGCTAAACAGTTCAAACCAGGCATAAGAAACATGGGTACATCCAATTATTTTGGTGAGTTTAATGCCTGGACTAGGCATGGTGGTTTCAATCAAGACCACAGAATTGATTATAAAGACATTGAGAAGCCTATGTTAGATTTTTCATTCTTTGCTGAATCTTCACATAATACCCACTAATAGTGGAGGTCTCCTAAGGCTCTGTTTTAGCTCCTCTTCTCTTTTCCCTCAGTAATATTTCATCTGATGATCTATGGTTTCAATTATTATCTCTAAGTTAATGGCTGTAATATCTATCTGTTCAGCTCTAACTTTTCTTCAGTCTTGCATCTCCAGCTGTCTTTCAGACATCTCAGACTGTACGTCTCAGAGACATCTTAATCTCAACAGGTTGAAACTTGAACTCATTATCTTTGCCCCCACCCCAATGTCTCCCTTCTTCCTAACTCTCCTATTGAGGATATCACTATCACACAGACTCACAATCTAGTTGTTATCCTTGACTTCTTACTCTCTCACCCTCCATATCCAATCAGTGATCAATTTCTATTTTTCCTACCTTTATTGTATCTCTGGTACATGCCCTCCTCTCTCCTCTTACACCACCATCATTCAAGTGCAGGTTCTCATCATGTGACACTTCTATTATTTCAACAGTCTGCTGGTCTTCCTGCCTTAAGTGTCTCTAGTTCATCCTCCACTCATTTGTCAAATTAACCTTCCCAAAGCATAGATCTGGCCAGATCACACATCCTCTCCCCATTCAATCATTTCCAGTGGTTCCATATCATTTCCAGGATCAAGGACAAAATCCTATTCCTGCCATCTTATACTTTACTCCACAGTCTCTCAACTCCACTCTGCCACATATTCTGAGATCCAGAGACAGCCTCCTTACTGCTTCTTGCACAAGCTCTTCCATCTTCAGACTCTAGACTTTTTCACTGGTTATCTCCCATGTCTGGAACACTCAGTCCTCATATCCAACTCCCGACTTCCCTGGCTTCCTTCAAAATTTCACCTTCTATAAAAAAACTCTTCTGATCCCTCTTACTGCTACTGTCTTCCTTCCATTTGTTTTCTCCAACTTATGTTGTATATATACTGTTTATACATAGGTATTTTCATGTTGTTTCTCCCATTAGACTGTGAGCTCCTTGAAAGTGTGAACTTTTTGCCTTTCCTTGTATCTTCAGAGCTTAGCACAGTACCTGGCATGTAGTAGATAATTGTTAAGACTGACTGAGATACAGACTTATTTTCATTTTGGTTAATCAAGTGAGACTAGATTGTGCTTTTGAGCTGGCAATATGAAGCTGACACAGAATAAGTTGGTTTTTTTACTGTCTTACACCCACCAACCAACATAGACCAACCCTAATGTTTTCATTATTCTATGCCCAAACCAACTTACCTTAGATTTCTGAGTTATATTACAACATGTCCTAGTCTTTGAATTGTTCTCAATGTTCCAGGAGCAAAGAATAATGTGTAGTAAGTGATAATTTTCACTCAGAACAGAACAACCAAGGAGAACTAATAGAACGCACTGTCTGTCAATGCTGAATGGAAGCACTGGACTTAAAAAAATGTTACTATGTAAATTGAAGACACAAGAAATAATGGGAAAGGACATATGGGATTCTATAAGGAATCAAAAAGCATAAAAGCATATCTTGAGAAGCAAACAATTAAGCATAAGCCAACTTCTGCCAAATAAGGTTGCAAGATTCCATTCTCAGTGAAGAAAACATTGTAGAACAACAAAATGCAATTTTAAAACGTTAAAATAATGAGCCTATATATACACATGTGGATATGGTACAAATTATCTTTAATATATTATTAATAAATCAAAGAAGGTCTCTAATTAACTCCACCTCATATTCTGTAAAGGGAGTGAAGAGGATTTCCCTAGCTACATGTGTGTGGACTGACAAATATGACAAATGACTAAACATATAGTTTTTCCCAATAGAATAAAGTTATCTAGTGGATCATTTTCTTCCTGTTTCCTCCTCCAAATTGGTAGGAGGGGGAGAAAAGGTAGAGACAGCTTCTTGGTCCCTTCCAGCTGCTGAAGAAGCAGTCGGTGTTTAGAAAGGTTATTCTTTTAAATGCTTATTTGTGTTACTATGCTACTGAAGGCAGCCGTGGAGAAGGGCATGGAAAGCATAAGCAGGCTGGCAACACAATATAAACAAGAATTACAAGGAAAAGGTGTTATAAAGGATATCATGATGGATATGGATGAGTAAAGTGGTTACCAGATGCGGTTACAATGCATGCTTGGAGTCTAATTCACAACATTCTCAATCTGGTTACACTTTTGGGAAAAAGGGGAAATCTAATTGGGTTGTGGACCAGGTAAGCTTTAAGATGGTTCTACCCATTTTATTCTCATGTCTGCATCTGGTCACTGTTTCAACCTGCTGCCAATATCCACCTTCGGCTGTCTCTGATCAATCCTGTCTGTGCATCCTGGCAGCAGGAAAGGGTCCTGACCTATAGGAATCCATGAATACCCAGAGAACACTCCCTCTCCATGCTCAATCTGTCTGCCTGACCACTGGCTTATCAGAGGCAGTCCCTACCTGTAGCTTTCATGGATAACCTGTACCCTTACCAAAGTTTGGGATCCTGCCATGTCTCAGAAGCACATCACTGGGGCAGGATTACACATTCAATAGATTTGTGAACTCATCACTGTGATTACTCTCTGCAACAATGTAGAAATCAACCTGTCCATGTCTGCCCATCCTAAGAAACTCTTTTCTAGTTTTCCCATTAATTTCTCTGCAAGGAGTCCATTTAATATACTCACTCATTTTTTCTTGCTATTATAAGGATGCCAATGTAGTACATCAGTGGTCTCATGTTTATCTTTTGTTCCTTCCATGTGACTAGCCCATCACTTTTGTTTGTCCATTTTCTTGAAGATGTCCTGTACAATGTTTCTTCTTTATAATTTATTTATATTGCTCTTGAAATGATGCCCCAGTTAGATTGTGAGCTCCTTGAGAGTGGAGTTGTTTTTCTATTGCTACTCCATCACTTTAAATAAGTGCTTAAATGTTTTTTCACTCATTTATTTACCTGCAAATTTAATTCTTTAGAGATGATAGCATCCCAGACTTAACTAAACAACACTACCAGGAAAAGGTTGGCAGTAAAAAAAAAAAAAAAAAAAAAAAAAAGATGAGCCTTTGCTTCAGGATAAGTATAGGTTCATTAAAAGAACTTTGTTACTTCTCAGAGGTCATCCAGTCTGCTCTCTTCAGTTCTGTGCCTAACTCATAGTCCGTTAACAGTTTTTGTCCAAAATATATACTGATGAATGAACCCTATTAATTATCCATTCAACATATCATGGCCTGGGAAACAGGCATTCTTTACTCTCTCAGTTTTTCAAAGTCATGTGGTTGGGCCAAACACTTTAGGGCAATTACAGATCTCATATATGAAGCTGCACTTTATCCCAGGACTTGATACAATCAGCACATTGTCATCTATAAGCAGAAGCATCTACAGGGCTTCACTATCTATAGGCAATCCCCAGTTTGACTTCAAAGTTGTACTAGATCTCCTTCCTGAAAGTAGTGAACCTGTTTAGTGAGCATAGTCCTCCTTTTTTATATCTCATTTAATATTAATGATGAAAGGGTCACTTAATAAAGTTATTTCTATTGTTAAAACTATTGAGGAAACTTGAACGTCATGGCAGTAGATGGTACAATGGACAGAGTGCTGGGTCTGAAGTCAGGAAGCCTCATGTCCCTGAGTTCAAAGCTAATCTCAGACATTTAGTAGTTGTATGGCTCTGGACAAGTCATTCGATCTTGTTTACCTCAGTTTCCTCATCTGTAAAATGAGATGGAGAAGGAAATGGCAAGCCATTCCTGTATCTTTGCCAAGAAAACTCCAAACAGGGTTGCTAAGAGTCAGACAGGGACATAGGACTTGGAATATGGTACTCTGGAAAGCAAAGGACGTAAAATAACAACCAAGAATAACCTACCCAGAAAAAAATGAGTATAATTCTTCAGGGGCAAATGGATATTTAGTGAAACAGAGGATTTTCAAGCTTTTACTGATAAAAAGAGCAGGCCTGACTATAGAAAATTTGACAAACACAAGGCTTAAGAGAAAGATTAAAAAGTAAACATAAGTGAGAAATAATAAGGAACTTAATAAGTTAAACTATTTATATTCCTATATGGGAAGATGACACATGAAACCCCTAAGAAATTTATCTAGGTCATCAAGACAAACAAAAAAACAAATGTATCATCATTAGGATGATTAGAAGGAGCCTACTTAGAGGGCATGGGTGTGAGTCTATTACAGTGGGACAATCTCAGAAGAAAAATGGAAAGATGAGAAAAAAAGAATGTACTGGAAAAAAGGAGGAGAGGGAAAAGTATCTCACATAAAAGAGGTAGGCAAGAGTTTTTATGGTATAGGAGGGAATGGGGGGAGGAATGAATCTTACTCTCATCTGAACGAGTTCAAAGAACTAAATACAGAAGGAGTAGTCAGAAGCTAAACAAAATTTTGCAGAGAAGATAAGGTAAAAAATAGAGAAGGATAAATAGAAGAGAATAGGATGAAAGAAATAGACCTTTAGAAATCATAACAATGAGTGTGAATGGCATAGATGCCCAACAACATAGAATACAATAGCAAAATGGATTAGAAACCAGAATCCAACAATATGTTGTTTACAAGAGACACTTAAAACAGAAAGACACAGAGATAAAATAATGTGGTGGAGCTGAACCTATTTTCTTTCAACTAAAGTTTAAAAAAAAGACAGGGATAGCAATCATGACCTCAGACAAAGCAAAAGCAAAAACAGACCTAATTAAAAGAGACCATCAGGGAAAGTACACTTTGCAAAAAGGTACCATAGACAATGAACTAATTAGTATCAGTACTGAATATATATTCAAACAGCCTAGCATTTGAATTCTTGAAGGAAAAGTTAAATCAATTACAGGAAGAAATAGACAGCAAAATTAGTGGGAGACCCAAATTTATCCATCTCAGACCTAGATAAATCTAACCATAAAATAAACAAGAAAGAAATTAAGGAAATTTAGATATGATAGACCTCCAGAGAATACTGATGGGAACAGAAAGGCTTATACTTTTTTCTCAGATGTATGTGGCACTTTCATAAAAAAAAAAATTCATTAGGATCTAATAAACAAATGCAGAAAAACAGAAATATTAAAAAAAACTCTTTTCAGACCATAAAGCAATAAAGATTGCATTCAATAAAGGACCCTGAAAGCATAGATTAAAAATGAATTGGGAACTAAATAATCTAATACTAAAGAATGAGAACAAGTAATAGAAATGACCATTTTATTAAAGATAATGATGATAGTGGGATAAAATATACCAAAATTTGTGAATTGTAGCCAAAACAGTACTTAGGGAAAATTTTTTATCTCTAAACACATCAATAAAAGAGGGAAATATTATATCAATATATTGGGCAAATAACAACAAAAAAAGAAACTAGAAAAAAATTTAAAACCCCAGTTAAATACTAAAATAGAATCAAAAGAGATGTTAATAAAATTAAGTTTTAAAGAATTGAACTAATAAGTAAAACTAGGGGCTGGTTTTATGAAAAACAAAATAAAGTACTGGACAATTTGATTTTAAAAAAGAAAAGTGAAAACAAAATTACCAGTATCAAAAATGAAAAGATGAATGCATAACCAATGTAGATGGAAATTAAATCAATTGTTAGTAGTTATTTTACTCCACTATATGCAAATAAAAGTGACAATCTAAGTGAAATGGATGACCGTTTACAAAAATAGAAATTGCCTACATTAACAGAAGAGGAAATAGAATACTTATATGACCCTATCTTAGATAAAGAAATTGAACAAGCCACAAACAAGCTCCCTAAGGAAAAAATCTCAAGGATCTGATGAATTTAGAAGTAAATTTTACCAAACATTTAAAGAAAAATTAATTTGAATATCGCATAAACTGTTTGAAAAAATAGTTAAATGAGTCCTACCAAATTCCTTCGATAACACAAATATGGTTTTGATACCTAATCTTGAGAGTAAAAACAGAAAGAAAATTACAAACCAGTTTCTCTAATGAATAGTGTTGCAAAAATTTTAAATAAAATACTAGCAGAAGGTTATAGAAATATATCAGAAAAATCATATAATATGACCAGGTTGGCTTTTTATCAGGAATGAAGGGCTGCCTCAATATTAGGAAAACTATCAGCATAATTGATCATATCAATAAAAAAAACAACTAAAACCATATGATGCAGAAAAAGCTTTTGACAAAATAAATGCCCATTTCTGTTAAAAACACTAGAAAGCATAGGAATAAATGGGGTTTTTCTTAAAATAACTGGTAGTATCTATCTAAGCCCAAGAGCAAGCATTATCTGTAATCAGGATAAACTAGAAGCCTTTCCAATAAGATCAAAGGTAAAGCAAAGACATCCATTATCACCATTATCATTTAACATTGTACTAGAAATGCTAGCTATAGCAATAAAACAAGAAAAATAAAGTACAGACAATGGAGATAGCAGATACATGATGTTATACTAGCGACCCTAGAGAAACAACTTAAAAACTAGTCAAAACAATTAACAACTTTAGCAAAATGACAGGATATAAAATAAACCCACATCAATCATCACCATTTCTATGTAACCAACAAAACCCAACAGGAAGAGATAAAAGGAGGAATTCTAGTTAAAATAACTACAGATAGTATAAAATACTTGGGAGTCTACTTGCCAAGACATATACAGGAACTATTATGAACACAATTACAAAACACTTGACACAGAAATAAAGATAAATCTAAAGTACTGTAGAAATACTAAGTGCTCATGCTCATTGCTTTATTATATTGTCTAGGCTAATATAATAAAAATGATAATACTACCTAAATTAGTTTACTTATTCAGTGCCATACCAATCAAATAATCAAAGGATTGTGTCATATCAGGAAAAATAATAACAAAATTTATCCAGAGGGATAAAAGGTCAAAATTATCAAGGGAAAAAATGGGGAAAAAAATGTAAAGGAAGGGACCTAACAGTACCAGATCACAAACAATATTACCAAGTGGTAATCATCAAAACAATTTAATTCTGGATAAGAAGTAGAGTGGTGGATCAATGGAATTGATCAGATACACAATTTATAGCCACAAATGAACATTAGATCCTAGCTAATGGAGGAATAACTGCACTAAGACTTAGCAAGGAGAGAAATGAGGCAGAAACCAATAGGTTATTGCAAAAATCCAGTTATTAAGTGATGAGGGCCTACAAGAGGCTATGAAGGTATAAGAAGAGGCAGGATGATGTATATGAGTTATCTCTAGCCCAGGAGGATTTTTCTTGTTTCAGTTAATTAACTGATCTCTGCAATTTTGCTTATCCCCTTGAACTGGCTAAGAGACACTATTGCAGGCTATCTCCATTTTTTAATGTCCCTGGGAAAAATCATGACTTGACTGTATTCCTACTTTTCAGCCTCCAAGGCACTAGATGCTTCTTCCCTCTCTGGCTGCCCAACCTCCCAATCTGCAATGGTGCACGTAACATTAAACATGAAACTGGGCGAATGACTGCTAATACATTGTATGTAATACTAAAATAAACAATGGTGAAGAAATAGAAAGCACAAGGGGAAAGGAAAACAGGAAGTGCTGCTCAGTACAATTCACTGAAAATAATTCTAGTCAGTGATAAACATTTATGACAAGAGTAAGAAATGACTTTTCCTACTTAAACACCAGAGGGGGTAGTTCACACAGAAGCTTCATCCCTGAGGAACTGTCTCACCAAACCAAGGCTGTTTGGCACCACCAATTCCTTGTTATCCTCAACCACCATTACCCTTAGCAGGGCATTAGCAAGCACATGATCTTAAAGTTTCTCAAAATGAAAGAACTGAGACAATCCTGAGCACCAGCATCTCTCCACACATTCCTAAGGTGGGGGAAATACTCACATATCACACTCCACCAGTATCTTCTAGTATCTTTCTCTTAAAAACTCTCTTCAGACAATCTCAGGAGCCTGCATCCAGTTCATAACTTCATTAGCCAGTATGATCCTGGGAAGACAAAAGTATTTCTATCTATGACTATTCTGAGCCAGGGCCAGATTCCAAGTTTACATCTATTATGTTAAGTTTCTCTCTTCTTCTCTTTTTCATTATCATGCATTGTTCTTAATCCTTTTGAGGTCACGGACCCCTTTGGCAATCTGGTGAAGCCTATAGATTCTTTCTCAGCATACTATGTAACCCATGGCTCAAAGGACTAATCATACAGAACACTCCCCTTATTGGTAAAGATGGATTACTCAATTCCCAAGCCTGTGTAAAGGACTGGTGGAGTGGTTGAAAGCAGGAAAGAAATCTATCCTTGAGACTTTTAGAATCTTCTAACTCCCAAAGCTTCTGCCAGCCTCTAACACCAAGAGAGAAGACAAGTGAGATTCAAATCCTTTTTTAGGGCTCTGATGAAAGACTCTGGGAAGAAGTTAACATGTAGAATTTCAATCATGTTTTTATTCCCAGTTTGCTACATTTGCTTCAGGGAATTTTCCCTTTTGAGTAAGATCTGGGACCCCCTCAGTTGAGCTGAGTTTTCTTGCTCCCAATAGGAAAGCTCCTTCAATCTGGTATGTATTGGTGTCTATTCTCATATGCATACTTTCTCTGATTTCTGTTTTGATATCAAACTGAATAAATGCTGTTTTGTTTTTGCTATTTACTACGTTCACTGTGCGATTGGTGTTTGGCAAGAAGGGTGTCAAGCCTTGGATTAAAGCTTGGGACCTCATTTCACCATAATGAATAGTGAGGAGTTTAGTTTGAACTAACAACATTTAAGAGAGCAAGTAAGATACAATTCTAGCCTGGTACCCCTTCTCTCTGAGCAGAGCAGAACAGAGCAGCAACCTCTGGCCCCATCTCCTGCTTCCATTTCTAGCAGGAATTAGTCTCCTGTGGAGAAGAGTGAAGGGAAAATACACTAGAGATGTCTATTCTTGCCTCCCTGTGAGCCAAACACGATACCCTTTGCTACAAATATTTTTAAATGCAAAATAAACAAATAAATAAAAAAGAACTATAAAGAAAAACAATTATGTGGAAAAATGGCTATCAAAATATTTTTTACAAACAGTTTCATGGATGCCATGGATCCCATCCCTAGGTAGGGAAAGAGAATAAACAGATTGGGGAATGAAAATAATTCAAAAATAAAATATTTCCAAGTAAATTTTAAAATAAATTTAAAGAGAAAAAAATCCCACAAATGCATGCCCCTCTTCTCTCTGCCGTCACCTTGCCCCACTGTCCCTTTTTCTCCCTGTTGCCCCTCCTCCCTTCCCCACTGCTTGCCATCATAGCTAGAACTGGTCTCTCTCTGCTTCTCCCAGCTGCCCTTACTGAGGTCTGTGTCTCTGTAACCCTGCCACTCTGTTACAGTCAACTGCTACCTTCCTATGCCATGGCCTGAGTCCATCTCATGAATTGCCATAGCCCTTTGTTCTAGGGTAGGCCAACTACTAGGGCTGGAGGTCTGCAGTCCTACGATAGACTAAGTATTGCTTTCTATGTTGTGACCTGACTCTGCCCCAATGTGCCAAGATGAGAGACAAATACTTCCCTATGTCTCAGCCTGACTGCCCCACTTTGCAAAGCATTACTGTAGTCTGGGCTATCCCTGCCCTCCTGTGCTCAGCAGGAACACTATGGATGCTACTGCCGCTGGGACTTGACTCTGGCCCCCTCTGCTTGAAGGGTCACTGCGTCTGTCGAGTCCACTACAGCTGATAAGATCAGGGACTTCTACATGGGATGGCTCAGACAATTCTGAAAGATTCTGGCCAGTCATGTCAGGGTTTGGTTTCCTCTACCTGTCAGAAGCAGCTAGGTAGTACAGTAGATAAAGTACTAGACCCAGAGTCAGAAAAATGCAAGTTCAAATATAGATTCAGAAACTTACTGTAAATGTGTGATCCTGGGCAAATCTCTGTCTGCCTCAGTTTCCTCAACTGTAAAATGGGGTAATAATCACACTATCTCCCAGAGGTATGGTGAAGATCAACCAAGACAATATTTATAAAGGGCTTAGCATAATTCCTGACACACAGTAAGTGTTTAATAAGGGCCTGTTTCCTTTTCCTGTCAGGATCTATCTTCTTCTAAGGGACCCAGAAGTTCTTGACACCTCAAACTCACAAGGGTGCCTCCAAGACTAGGAATATCCAGCTCAGGACTGCACCTGTAGCTGGGGAGTGGGGAAAAGTACCTAGGGGCTCTGGAAGGGCTTCTCACTGGAAGTTTCAGAAAGAGTTACAATTCACAGGAGAGAGTAGAAAATTTTTGAACAGATGCAGCACTCTGGCTTGTCCCCAGCAAACTGAGGCAAAATTGGCATGTTTATCTATATTTCCAACTCCATACATGTTTTTCAAGAACTGGGGAAAACTGAGTCTTGTCCTTTCAAATACTTGCCTTCAATGGCTTGAACCAAAAAATCATAACAAAATCCATGTATCATAAATTTTGACTGAACCCTTAAATACCAATTTAAAAAAAAATCACAGTTCCTTCAGCACATTAAAATTCCAGGAATCTGCCTTGGTTTGCATTCTCTCACTGTTGGGGTCCCTTATGCTATCACTCTACTAGCTGACTACTTCTATTTACAGTTATATTGATTGAGGATTACTTTTTCAGCTTCTAAAAAGCCATTCAAAATGAAACATTCTCTATTCACATATGAATATTAAAGCTGAGAGGAGCCTTCTTTCAGTAAGTCCCCACTGAAGAAATTAGGTGGTAATGACCATTAACAATATAAAAGCATCCAGTCTCAGCCAGGGGAAAGCATGTCTCATCTTTTTTATCCTTTTTAGTGAGGAAAAATAATCACTTTGAAGTCCCTCCAAATTCAATTCCTCTTGGCTACTTTGAAGGTAAATTTTTCTAAGAAAATCCTCTAGCCAAACTTGCTAGGCTAAAAAGCCCAGGGGCAACACAGCTGGTAAGCCTCAAATCTGTCTTAGGGACACAGATCATATTTGATCTTTCATTGCTGAATACCCACAAGCTGTCTATTCTCTAATCTCCCAGGGTTAGGGGAGCATTGCAAAGTAAGCAACTACCAATCTCTAGATACATCACCAAAAATGCCATTAAAACTACGGTGCAACTTGGTAGACAAAAAACTAATTTCATCTTAGGTTGCATTAAGAGAGGTAAATAGTTTGTAAGAAGGAGTAAATGGTTGCTCTGTACTCTGCCTTAGTCAGATGAAAGCTGAAGCATTATGTTTAGGCTTGGGCACCATAGTGAAGCTGGAGGGCACTCAGAGGAGGGAGGACCACTGAATCCTCCCAAATGTGAAGATTAGTTGAAGGAACCAGAACTATCAAGCTGGAAGAAGAAAAGGCTTAATAATAACAACATTGTGATGATGATGATAGTTAGCATTTAAACAGCACTTTAAGTTTTGCAAAACACTTTGCAAACATTATGTCATTTCATCCTTGCAACAATTCTAGGAGCAAAGTATGATAACTTGCCTGGGATTACACAGCTAGTAAATGTCTGAGGCTGGATTTGAACTCAGGTCTTTCTAATTTCAAGTGAGATGTTCTATCCATGGAGCCTTCTAGTTCCCTACATGTGATAACTTTGTCCAAATATTTGTAAGGCTGTCATGTGGAAAAGGGATGAAGTTTGTTCTCTTAGGTCCCAGAGGGAAGAACCAGGAACACCAAGTAGACAAGAGTACAACTGAGCCTTGACATCAGGAAAAACTTACTAGACCTATCCAAAAAAAGAATGGACTGTTTTGGGTGGTGTGGCATGTTCCCTGATTTGAGCTCTTCAAACTGAAGGAGTCCTGTTGAGAACACCTTTGGAGGAACAGAGTGGTCCACAGGTCCATTAAAATCCTTTCCAACCCTAAAAATTCTCAGATTCTCTTACAGTAAATCCTTCTAGGGAGGTTTGGATTAACTACCTTGCAAGGTACCAAAGACCCCAGAATTGTGTTTCTTTGCAGCAAAAGGAAAGAGCCTTCTTATCTTGGGATGTTGACCAGGGAGAAGTTTTCTAGTTGGGCAGTAGTTTTTTTAATCTTTCTGGAGAGGAAAAAGAGTCAGAAAGCAAAGAGCGCCAGCCAGTGGCAGTTACAAATGGAGACTTCCAGGAGATCAAATCCAAGTCTTGTAGCTGCTGGGGACTTTGCTTCCCTGGCTCACAGATTGGTTTATTAAAAGAATATACCAGAGATGACGGAATGCTGGCTTCTAGGAGAAACTGCTGGAACAATAGTGAAACTACCCCCAGTCAGTCTCCCTTTTGTTTTATTTCCAGGCTAAATTGAATTGTCTGGGCAGGAGCCCAGGAAATATCTCTGGGTCTTTAAGCATTTGGGAAAACGTATTTGCCATTTGTATTTTTAAGATTTTTAGCTTTATAGAAAAAGGAAGTCATGGGAAACTGGGACCTTCACCCTAGACTAACAAGACCCTCACAAACTAATCTCATTACCACAAGCTGGTAGGTTACTTTGCACTAGGGGCCTTTGAATTCTCCATATATTGAGGGTGGTGTTGAGTATAAACCTCAAGAAGTCATGCCCTGAGCCAGACACAGTGACCTCTGCTGGGCAATATTTTGATTCTGGAAATCAGATTGCAATGCATTGAGAAATAAGTGAAAGGAGGGGAACTGCAGATGAGTGATTCTTTTCTAGGTGTTTAGTCATTAAAGAGAAGAGCTATAAGATTGTAGTTTATAGTTTTGGGGATGCAGGTCAAGTAAGGAATTTTTAAACTTGGACATGTTTGCAAATGGCAGGGAAAGACTCAGTGGATAAAAGAGAATGAAGATTGGAGGAGGCAGAAGTATGATCAAGGGGAAGCCCCTGGAGGAGAAAGGATGGGATGGGATCATGAGCACAAGTAGAGGGGTTGGTCTTGGCACAAAGGGCTACCTCTTTGTCAGAGGATAGGGCAAAGGAGAAGGGAATGGGAAATGATGCTAAGTACATTAAAGGTGAGGAATTGAGAAACAAGGTGTGAGACACAATTAAATCAAGTTATCCAAGAGCACTTAAAGATGAAAAGGATATAAGAAAGAGAAGAAAAATAGAACAGCTTTTTGTCATTTCTTTAACAAACTATTTTCATCATCCATGACAACATAACCTGATTTGGTAGGCGCACAGCTTCAGAGCAGGAAGGGACCAGGAGGACATCTAGACCAATTCCTCCACTTCGCAAATGAAGAAACCAGGGCCTAGAGAGGGGATATGGTTTGCCCAACGTCATGTAGGTGGTAAATGGCAGAGATAGGACTTGAACCCAGGTTCTCTGATTCCAGCTCAACATTTGTTCCACTATAGCACAATGCCTCCCAACATCTCAAAGTCCCATTGTGACAAATGAGGAAATAGAAATAACATTTAAAAAAGACAAAAATGGGAAGAGAAACTGGACAAAATCAAATATACAGGGAAGAATTCCTTACCAGAAGCAATATAATTCTGAAAGCAACAAGACATTAATTCTGAAAATTCATGATATTGGGCAAGATAAAAAAAATTTAATGGGTGGTATTACCACTGGGGGGAAAGGCAATTAAGAAGACATAAAAAATACCAATCCATATGCCATCTTCTCAATTCTATAAACTCTGTGGAAATGATCAGGATGAATATTGAGAGTATTTTTAATGAAAATAGGCAGAGAAAACAATAGGTAGGCTTTTGTAAACAATTTTATATTGCAAATGGTATTTTCAGTCACAACTGAATAAAAGTCAGTCAAATTCTTTTACTTGCTATTTAAAACCCTTCACAATCTGGTTCTGGTCTAATTTTCCAGTCTTATTACATATTATTTCCCTTCTCAAACACTACAATCCAACCAAATTGGCACTACATTTCCCATCCACATGTCTTTGCACAGGCTAGCATGCATTCTCCCTTCACCTCTGCCTCTGAAATGCTTCAAATGCTCAGCTCAAGCACCAACACACACACACACACACATGCGCGCACACACACACACACACACACACACGCCCCTTCTAGTGCTTTCCCCCTGGAATCACCCTGTCTCTATATAGATTACTATGTAGATATTATCTATATAGACAGATATAGGTACATATTGTCTTTTCCAACTGGATTATCCTCTGCGCTGGAAGCAATATTTCAACCCCCTTTTCCATCCAAATTAGTTTGATTTCTTTTCTTTTAAAGGTATTAAGACCATCCTTGAGTCCTGTCTGGCTTAGGACATAAAGGTTCAGGCTGTTCTCTTTTATCCACTGACTCATTGCCTGAGTACAAGAAAGCTATGTAGCAGATCCAAAAGCTACTAATGTTTGATTGGTGGATCATGATGGGCAACTCAGGCAAAGGAGTTTCACTCAGCTGAATCAACCAGAGGTGTCCTCGATGCATATCCTTGTTAAATATCTTTCTCCTGCTATCGCTAAGTAAATCTCCTTTCATTAACTACTGAATGATTGCTGAGTGTCTTATTTCCTTACAGGGCTGAACCTAAATTATCAGACAGCTGCCCTGAGTCAGTTCTAGTCCTTTAACCCTCAAGAGCAGGGACTGTTTTACTTTGTTTTTATATGCCCAACACTCCATAGAATGTCTGGCATGTAGGCATTTAATAAATGTCTGTTGTTGATTACTTGATTGAAAAATGCCAAAAATATAAGATTTCATTGTTTACTGTTTGTTGACACAGTAGGCTCTCCTCTTTAGCATCTGCTACTACACAAGATTCATTGAAAGATGCAACAGAACTCACTTTGTGCAACAATCTTCCTATTGTCCACACCAAACATGGCATAAAACAGGAAGATGGATGTTTATGGAAGATGTTCATCTTCTTCAAAGACGATGTCCAGCACAGAATTCAACTAGAACAGAGATTCCTGAGAGATGGTAAGATTCTTCATATGTTGTTTTTTTACAGGCCACACTGTACTGATGGCATCAAGCCCCAGAACATTAAGAACCTCTCTAACTCACTTTATAATCACTCAAAAGAATTCAGCCCAATTTATCCATTCCAGAAAAATAAAATAAAGAAAACAACAATATGCAGTTGGTGGAAAACCCATCAAGTTAATCCATCAGTACATAGATCTTGACAAGTACTGAACACGGCTGAACAACAACCTGGTCCAGAATTAAGGAGAAGGAAGAGGCAAGATCAGATTGCATTTGTTATAGTTGTTTTAGGAATCCAAGAAACTTTATTTCTCTTCATTCTGTGTTGTACAAAAACACAAACAGAAAGAAAATTATAGGTAAACCAAAAAAAAAAAGTGTAACAGGAACACAATTTGTCTAAAAATTTTTAAGAACTTTTCCCCATTTGCAAGGGCAAACAAAGTAGGATCTTTTGCTGTTTTTGTTTTATTACAATCAAAGTGCCTCTGACTGAATCTTGCCTTTATCAATCAAGAGTCTTTACTAGGAGTAAAATACAGAAACAAGAGTTTCTTTAACTAGAAACTGTACATGTATTTGTATTGGTAATTATTTTAATGTGATTAAAGATCTTCCCCATCCATGAAAATGGGTCTGCCCGTTAAGGGGAATTTAATTAGGGAAGATTTGTAGGAAGGTCCACATCTTTTGTTAAGAACGTATTGGTTCTCAAGGGTTGTGATGCCCTCTGGCTCTAAAAATATGTATAAATACTCAGAGTAAAGTTTTACTTTGGGGCTTACTGACTGGAAGTGTTTGTTTGGCCAAATGAGACTCTGGGAAGCCACTAAGGAACCCCCCAGTTGTGAAAACCCAGATATTGGTGCTTCCCTCTCTGGTAACTATGGTCAGACAGTTGGACCTGTCTACTGATTTGTGATATATGTATTGATCATGATCAGACAGTTGGAAGCCATATCTACTGATCTTTGATTTCTCTGTATTTTCTCTGAAGTTCAGGGTGCTGACTTTTTCCCCTGAACTAGGTGGATGATACATATACTTGATTAAAGGAGATTTGTTAACCCTCAAAGGTTAACTTTCCTTTTAGAAAAGCAAATCAAAGAACCTGTGATAGCAGGCCCCTCTGTGTATGTTAGGTACTTACTGATACACCATGGTATTTAGATCACTGTCATCCCCACTGCCCATCTTTTCCAAGGGTTTCAGAATCCACAGGGAGGAACTTTTACAGTAGTATTATGCCCTTCTCTCCAGACCTTCCTACTGGCATTTGACAAATCCTTTCAGAAAGTTATGTTTCCCTTGAGTTCCAAGGCAGAGCTAAGTTCTGCAAAAGTATTAGTCATCCCTTGGTTGGAGATGACTGTCACCATCAAGTGATCATACAGAATCCAATCCAGGGAGTCTGTGTTAAGCATACCGTTTGTGTCCTTTCAATCAGTCTCCCGATGATCTGAAAACTAATTTCCCTTGTAGAGAAAATCCCACTCTTCTTTCTGTCCAACTTCATCCTCCAGATAGTAACAGTCAAGCACCAGGACCTTCTCTCCAATGAGTTATTGTTGTTGTTTCAAATGAGCCACACCTTGAAGTTAGAGTTGACTGTCAGTTCAGGCTCCTGCTCTTTAACTTTCTACATGGTAGCTCATTGTCAAAAGTTGGTGGGATGCAGTTGTTAATGTGGAATTTGATTGTCATTTTCTCACCAGTTAATGTCTAGAGTAATTTAGCTTCTGTCCCATGCACATCTAGTTCTCAATCTCCAGACATCTTAGTGAGATGTTTATGTTTCTGGATTTTTTCTTTAGTCTCAAATGTCAGGAATTATGCAAAGACTTTGCCTTCATCATGTATGTGAATGGAAGAGATAGGGTGCTGAGATAGAGCAAAACAACCATGACCTGAGCCAGAAAAGGGAGGAGAGTGAATATAAGGACCTAAGTGGACATAAGGTAAATCAAAGCCACCATAAAATTACATTTGAAAAACTGTACAATATATTTAATGATCCTAGGCTGCATGCACACACACACACACACACACACACACACACACACACACATGTCCTTTTTGTGGGGAGTGGTGAGGCAATCAGGGTTAAGTGATTTTCCCAGGGTCACACAGCTAGTTAGTGTCAAACTGGATTTGAATTCAGGTCCTCCTGACTTACACATATCTTTTTAAAATCAAGGTGCTCTCTGACACAAAAACCCATTTAAAAAAACAACATTCTGGCAATGTTAATTATTATTATAGACAGTAGGATTATAGAACTAGAGCTAGTAAGATCCCAGAAATCAAGTAGCCCAAACCCTTCATTTTAACAGTGAGGAAAACTGAAGCCCAGTTGTGGTTTAGTGACTTGCCCAAGGTCAGTAAGTGTTAGAAGCAGGATTTAAACCCAAATCCATAGCCCCTGCTATTTCTTGTATGGTTATAAATGATGGAATAGCATTATCTCAAAAGAATCAAAACTGTGAATGATCCAAAGAACAATGGAGAGACACATGATGGAAATAAGTAGGTTTCTGTGTATAATAATATATGCTATAATATATAATAGCATATAATAATCATCCACCTGAAAGAAATGGAGTTGGGAATATCATCCAGGGAACTGTACTGGTACTCAAAAAATGCAAAAAGTACTAGAGAAGGGTTTCTTATGCTTCGCATGGATTCTTTATAGATAACTTATGGACAAAGACAAAAGTTTCACATCCTTAAGCATGAAAGTCATTTTAAACAATAATAAAATAAGTTTGCATTTGTACTAGGCCTAGAGTTAGGAAGATTTATTTTCCTGGGTTCAAATCAGTCCTCAGACATTTACTAGCTGGGTGACCCTGGGCAAGTCACTTGACCCTATTTGTCTCAGTCTCAACTATAAAATGAGATAGAGAAGGAAACAGCTAACTATTCCAGTATCTTAGCCAAGAAAACTCCAAAAGAGGTCAAGGAGAGTCAGCCACAACTGACATGACTCAACAACACCATGAGCCAGGCACCCTGCTAAGCACTGTGGATACAAAGAAAAGCAAAAAACACAGTCCCTACTCTCAAAAAGATCACAGTCTAATAGGGGAGACAACAGAAACAACCATGTACAAACACGACAGATACAGAATAAACTGGGGATTGTTTCAGAGGCAAGGCACTAAGAATAAGGAGAATCTAGAAAGTTTTCTTGCACAAGGTAGGACTTTAGCTGAGACTTGAAAGAAGCAGGAGGTAGAGATGAAGAAGGAGAGCATTCCAGGTTTGGGGATAGTAAGCAGAAACCTTAGGAGATGGAGTCTCTAACTGAGGAAAAAAGAAGGCCAATGTCAGTGGACTGCAGATTACATGGTGGGGGCACTGGGAAGATGTAGGGTGTGAGAAGAAAAGTAGGAAAGGGCCAGATTACAAAGGGCTTTGAAAGTCAATTTGAAGATTTTATTTTTGATCATCAAAATATATTTAGACGTACATTATCAGGAACCTTATTATTCTGTCAGCCTTGATATTCCTTCCTCATCAGTAACCTCAGCATCATTTGCTCCTCTGGTTGAAAGGCCAGCAAAGACCTCTTCCAAAAGTTTACATTTAAGGAGGGCTTCCAGACCAGTCATATCTTCATTTTCCACATAACTGTCCTCCTTTGGATTTTTCCCCATGCTCTACCCCTAGCACCATTATCTTCCCTCTCCATTCCCACCTTCTCAGTTTTCCTTCCCCAACTGTATTATATAAGCTCCTTGATGGCAAGAACTGTCTTTGTTTTTTATATTTGAATCCCTAGCACCTAGCGTAGTGCCTGGCTCACAGTAGAAAATAAATGTTTATTGACAGACTGACCTTGGAGGTGATAAATAGTCACTGAATTTGATTGATTAAAGGGGCAATATAGTCAGATTTGTGCTTTAGGAAGATCAATTTGGAAGCAGAGTCAAGATGGCAGAATAGAGAAAGCTAAACTCTCCAAACTTTAAAATAATGTCTCAAATCAAAATCTGGAGTGACAGAGCCAACAAACGGTCAGAGTGAGACATTCTTCCAGCCTAAGATAACATAAGATGTCAGAAAAAGACATCCGGGAGGAGAGAAGATGGATGGGAGCAGGCTGGCTCAGATGCATGTGGATGAAACACCAGCAGTAGGATGAGATGGTGGTGATAAAAGCAGAAGCAAGTTCATGAATTCTTAAGCCAGATATAATAAGGTGACCTGGCAAATGGTCAGAAATTGATCAGAGTACAGGATACTCCTGTACTAGCAATGGATGAAGAACCAAAAACTGCTTGGCAGCTCCACTGTCTATACCATGTCTGAGTCATAGTTTAAGGGCAGAGAGAAGGCTTTCAGTCCAGAGGAAGTGGAAGTCCTTAGGGGCAGTATCACTTCTGGCCCCAACAAGTCAGGGACCCTCAGAAACAATATCATTTTCAGTCCCAAGGGAGGAGGGGCTCTGAGGAAAGGTATCCATGGCCATCCCAAAGGGAGCCCTACCTGAGTAAAGACTAGATTGCAGACCCAGACAGCAATGACCACACCTCTCCCCAGATCATACAACTTTGGAAGCACCAAAAACTTCCAAATCCCTAGAGCTAACTCTGAAAACAGCAATGGGAAAAAGCCTGAAGCTTCTGACAAAGCCCCTCTCACCCCCTGGAAAGGAACAGAGTTCAACATTTAACGTAAAATTCTAAATCAAGAAATAGGATGGGAAAATGAGTAAATAAACAAACACAAAAAAGAACTTGACCATAAAAAGCTACTGTAGTGATAAGGAAGATCAAGGCACAAACTCAGAAGAAAACAATAAAGTCAAAACAGCTACAAGCAAAGTCCCAGATAAAAATAACACAAGCTTAACAAGAATTCTTAGAATAGCTAAGAAATTACTTTCAAAATTAAATGAGAAAAATTAGGTAAAGAAATGAAAGCAAAGGAAGAAAATAATGAAAAAAACAACCACACAAATAAACAAGACACACAAATCAGAAGAAAATAATACCTTAAAACAGAGAATCAGTCAAATGGAAAAAGAGGTGCAAAAATTCACAGGTGAAAATAACTACTTAAGAAAGCAGAATAGGCCAAATTGCAAAAGAGCTACAAAACCTCATTGACAAAAGTAATTCCTTAAAAATTAGAATTTGGCAAGTGGGAGCTAATGACTCCATAAGACATCAACAAACAATAAAACAAAATCAAAAGAATGAAAAGAAAAGAAGAAAATGGGAAATAAATCATTGGAAAAATCAACTGACCCAAAAAAATATATCAAGAAGAGATAATTTAAGAATTATCATATGACCTGAAAGACATAATCAAAAGAAAGAGCCTAGACATCATCTTTCAAGAAATTATCAAGGAAAACTGTCTCAATATCTTAGAACAGAAGGGCAAAATAGAAATTGAAAGAATCGAATGATCCCCTCCTAAAAGAGATTCCAAAATGAAAACTTCCAGAAATAGTATAGCCAAACAGCAGAACCCCAAGTCAAAAAGAAAATACTTCAAAAGCAAGCAGAAAACAACCATTAAAATACTGTAGAGTCACAGTCAGGACCACATAAGATCCAGCAGCTACCACATTAAAGGAGCAGAAGGTTTGGGATATGACAATCTAGAAGGCAAAAGAGCTAGGATGACAACCAAGAATAACCTACCCAGAAAAACTGAGTATTCAAGGGGAAAACATGGATATTTAATGAAATAGAGGACTTTCAAGCATTCCTAATGTAAATATAAGAGCTGAACAGAAAATTTGATTTTCAAATACAAAACAGAAGAAAAGCATAGAAAGATAAACATGAAAGAGAAGTCATGAGAGACTCAATAAGGTTAAACTGTCTACCTTTCTAAATGGGATAATGATACATGTATCTTTTAATAAATTCACCATTATTAGGGAAGTTAGAAGGATTCTAGCTGACACAGAGAAAGAAACAGAAAAAGACATCAAAAGAAAAATGGAAAAATGAGAAAGAGGAAAGTAGTGGGAAAATAGTGAAAGTGGAAGAAGAATGGGGGAAATTATTTCACATAAAAGAAGGAGACAAGGGAGAATTTTTACGGTAGAGGGAAAAATGAGGGAGGGGGGACAGGCAATGTTTGAACCTAACATCTGATTGGTTGAAAACGGGAAAATGTGTGTATAGATAGATAGATAGATAAACAGATAGACAGACAGACATACCCAATTGGTAACAGAAATTTATTCTACCCAACAGCAAAGTAGGAGAGGAAAGGGTTAAGGGGGGGTGGTGATTAAAAGGAGAGGACAAACAAAAGAAGGAAGTATTCAGAAGCAAAACAGACTTTAAAAGAACTGGATAAAAAAAGAGAAGGATAAACAGAATAAGATGGAGGGAAACTGTTAATAATCATAAATGCATGTGAATGAGATAAACTCACCCATAAAATACATGGACAGCAGAATGGATTAAAAAAGACACCAACAATATGTTGTTTACCAAAAAAACACACTTAAAAATGGAGAGACACATCCAGAGTTAAAATACGGGGCCAGAGAAGAATCTATTGCTTCAACTACAGTTAAAAAAAAAAAGGCAGGGGCAATAATTACGATCTTAGACAAAGCAAAAGCAAAAATAGACCTAATTAAAAGAGATCATTATGGAAACTATATCTTGCTAAAAGGAACCATAGACAATAAAGCAATATCAATACTAAACAATATGCACCAAATGGCATAGCATCCAAATTCTTAAAGGAAAGATTAAATGAATTACAGGAGGAAACAGATAATTAAAACTATACTGGCCAAGATGACAGAGTAGAAAGACAGACCTGCTCTAGCTCTACCCCCATAGCCCATAAAATATCTGTTAAAAATAAATTCTAAACAAATTCTAGAGCAGCTGAAGCCACAAATCGACAGAGTGAAAGAGATTTCCAGCCCAAGACAGCCTGGAAGACCAACAGGAAAAGTCTATCACACCAGGCTCAGATCACAGGCATGGAATCACAGGTAGCAGCTGCGGTTCCCAAAGACAGCTTCAAAGGTAAGTAAGAAAGCTCTTTTACCTGGGTAAGAGGAGGGCTTGGGTCTATACCAAGCCCCGGCCTCAGGGCTATGGCAATCAATGCAGCAGCCTCCACTTTTGGAGCCCTCAGCCTAAAGACCTTGGGGGAATCAAGTAGCTGATCTGGATCTCCATCTTGCATGGGGGTCCTAGAGTGAGGAAGAGCATTAGCATGGTGGAGTTGGTGGTAACTGTGGAGAGGGAATCCTACTGACAGATCCTGGGGAGAAAGGAGTACTTGTGGTTGCTCACAGACCAAAGTACAGACCAGGAGAGGACAAAATGCCTCTCCCTTGATTGTGCCACTTTGAAGGAACTGAGAACTTAAAGTTCTCACAAATGACTCAAAAGTCAAGTAACTGGCTGGGAAAATGCCCCAAAAAAGAGGAAAAAAATAAGACTATAGAAGATTACTTTCTTGGTGAAAAAGTATTTTCTTCCATCCTTTCAAATGAGGAAGAACAAAGTAAACCATCAGACAAGACATCAAAGTCAAGGCTTCTACACTCAAAACTTCCAAAAAAATATGCAACAGTCTCAGGCCACAGAAGAGCTCAAAAAGGATTTTGAAAATCAAGTAAGAGAGGTAGAGGAAAAATTGGGAAGAGAAATGAGAGCAATGCAAGAAAATCATGAAAAGTGAGTCAACAGCTTGCTAAAGGAGAGCCAAAAAAATGAAGAAAAATAACACCTTTAAAAATAACCTAACCCAAATGGCAAAAAAGGTACAAAAAGACAATGAGGAGAATAATGTAAAAAGCATAATGGGTCAAATGGAAAAGGAGGTTCAAAAGCTCGCTGAAAAAAAACAATTCTTTAAAAGTCACAATGGAGCATATGGAAGCTAATGACTTTATGAGAAACCAAGACATTAGAAAACAAAACCAAAAGAATTAAAAAATAGAAGACAATATGAAATACATATATATATATATATATATATATATATATATATATAATTTTCTCAGCTGTACATGATACTTTACAAAAACTGACCATGTATTAGGGCATAAAAACCTCACAACCAAATGAAGAAAAGCAGAAATATTAATTCAGCCTTTTCAGACCATAATACAATAAAAATACATTTCTTAAAGGATTATAGAAACATAGATTAAAAGCTAATTGGTAACTAAATAACCTAATCCTAAAGAAAGAGTGAGTTAAAGTACAAATCATGGAAACAATCAATAATTTCATTACAGAGAATTGCAACAATGAAACAAAATTCCAAAATTTGTGGGATGCAGTCAAAGCAGCAGTTAGGGGAATATTTGTATCTCTAAATGTATACATCAATAATAGAGCAGACATAGCCCATGAAACACCTGTAGAGAGGGACTCTCAACAAATTTTGGAGCAGTAGAAGTGGAGGAGATTTCCAGCCCAGGGTGACCTGAACAAGAAACGTCAGTTGCACCGGACACGGAGCAGAACTCCGAGCTCGGAGCCCAGCCCAGCCCTGGCCTCAAAGTGCACAACTCATTAACAACCCCCCAGGGCAGAATCTCCAGTCGAGGAATCCCCCAGTCCCAGCAGCAGAGGGTCTGCAGATCACTCAACCCACAGGCGCCAAAGGTCAGTGACAGGGTTTATTCAGCTGGCCAGGAAGGGAGAAGGGCCTTCACATGAGGCAGGAGGCAGGAGTTCTCAGGGCAGCCCCTACAGCAGCCTGAGACCATAGCTGATCATAAAAACCTCTGGAGTAACTGAAGAGCTGAGTCTTACCTCAGCCCTGTGTAGATGCTCTGAGGCAGCTGGTGTTTGTCTCGAACAGAATGGTGGCCCTGCCCCCACAGCTTGACTGAATCCCACTCCCCCAGTGCTAGCTTGGTGGAACTGGAGGCCAGGTGCCTGTGGAGAGGAAATGCTGCTAAGATTCTGGGCACGAAAATCCTTCCCTGAGCCCAGACCAATACACACTTAATTGTGCCACCTTGGAGGAACTGATATCTTACGAGGCTCCCCAGAGTATACCCTACTCTTGACAAAGGACCTAAAAGTCAAGTAACTGGTTGGGAAAATGTTCAAAAAAGGAAAAAGAAATAAGACTATAGAAGGTTACTTTCTTGGTGAACAGATATCTCCTCCCATCCTTTCAGATGAGGAAGAACAATGCTTACCATCAGGGAAAGACAAAAAAGTCAAGGCTTCTGTATCCCAAACATCCAAAATAAATATTCAGTGGGCTAAGGCCATGGAAGGGCTCA
>CM053770.1:156662916-156729894 GCA_028658325.1 Potorous gilbertii
AAAATAGATCCAGGAGAGACAATTTAAAAATTATGGGACTACCTGAAAACCAGGATCAAAAAAAGAGCCTAGACATCATCTTTCATGAAATTATCAAGGAAAACTGCTCTGATATTCTAGAACCAGAGGGAAAAATAAGTATTCAAGAAATCCACCAATCACCGCCTGAAAGAGATCCAAAAAGAGAAACTCCTAGGAACATTGTGGCCAAATTCCAGAGTTCCCAGGTCAAGGAGAAAATATTGCAAGCAGCTAGAAAGAAACAATTCAAGTATTGTGGAAATACAATCAGGATAACACAAGATCTAGTAGCTTCTACATTAAGGGATAGAAGGGCATAGAATATGATATTCCAGAAGTCAAAGGAACTAGGACTAAGACCAAGAATCATCTATCCAGCAAAACTGAGTATAATATTTCAGGGGAAAAATGGTCTTTTAATGAAATAGAGGACTTTCAAGCATTCTTGATGAAAATACCAGAGCTGAAAAGAAAATTTGACCTTCAAACACAAGAATCAAGAGAAGCATGAACGGGTAAACAGCAAAGAGAAATCATAAGAGACTTACTAAAGTTGAACTGTTTACATTTCTACATGGAAAGACAATATTTGTAACTCTTGAAACTTTTTTCAGTATCTGGGATTACACACATACACACACATGCACACACAGAGAGAGACAGAGCATAGGGTGAATTGAATAGGATGGGATCATATCTTAAAAAAATGAATTTAAGGGGTGAGAGAGAAATATATTAGGAGGAGAAAGGGAGAAATGGAATGGGACAGGTTATCTCTCATAAAAGAGGCAAATAAAAGACTTTTCAGTGGAGGGAAAAAGAGGGGAAGTGAGAGAAAAAACATGAAGCTTACTCTCATCACATTTGACTAAAGGAAGGAATAAAATGCACACTCATTTTGGTATGAAAACCTATCTTACAATACAGGAAAGCGGGGAAGAAGGGGATCAGCAGGGTGGAAGGAATGATAGAAGGGAGGGCAATGGGAGGAGGGAGCAATTTGAAGTCAACACTCTTGGGGAGGGACAGGATCAAAAGAGAGAATAGAAGCAGTGGGGGGCAGGATAGGAGGGAGGGAATATAGTTATTCTTACACCACACGACTATTAAGGAAGTCATTTGCAAAACTATACAGATATGGCCTATATTGAATTGCCTGCCTTCCCAAAGGGAATGGGTGGGGAGGGAGGGATGGGGAGAAGTTGTAGCTCAAAGTTTTAGGAACAACTGTTGAGTATTGTTCTTGCAACTAGGAAATAGAAATATAGGTAATGGGGTATACAAAGTTATCTTGCCCTGCAGGACAAAAGAGAAGATGGGGATAAGGGAAGGGAGGGATATTAGAAGAGAGGGCAGATTGGTGATAGGGGCAATCAGAATGCTTGGAGTGAGGGGGAGGGGAGAAATGGGGAGAAAATTTGGAACCCAAAATTTTGTGGAAATGAATGTTGAAAACTTAAATAAATAAATATTTAAAAAATGAAAAAAAAATAAAAGAGCAGAAGAATATATCATTGAATTGGGCATTCAACTAAATAAAACTTTTTTTAAAAGAACAAATTTTAAATCCCCATTAAACACTAAAATGGAAATCCTGAAAACAAAGAAGAGATTAATAAAACTGAAAGTAAAAAAAAAATAGCATTTAATAAATAAAACTAGGAGCTGGTTTGGGGAAGAGGGAGGAAACCACAAATTGAATAAACCATTGGTTACTTTGATTAAAAAAAAAACAAAATAAATTACTAATATCAAAAAATGAAAGGGGTGACTGCAACACCAATGAAGATGAAATTAAAGCAATTATCTGGAGTTATTTTGCCCAATTATATATCAGTAAAACTGACAATCTAGGTGAAATGGATAAATATTTACAAAAATATAAATTCACCAGATTAACAAAAACAACCCTATCTTAAATAACCCTATCTTGGGAAAAGAAACTGAACAAATCATCAGTGAGCTCCCTAAGAAAAAGTCACCAGGACCAGATTGCTTCACAAGTGAATCCTACCAAACATTTAAGGAACAATTAAATCCCAACACTATTTAAACTATTTGAAAAAATAGGTACAGAAGGAATTCTGCACCCTTCATTTTGATACCTAAACCAGAGAGAGCAAAAACAGAGATGGAAAACTATAAAACAATTTCCTGAATATCAATGCAAAAACTTTTAAATAAAATACTAGCAAGGAGATTATAGTAATACATCACAAAGATCATATACTATGAGTAGGTGGGATTAATACCAGGAATGCAGGGCTGCTTCAGTGTTAAGAAAACTATTAGGATAATTAACCATATCAATAACAATAGCCATAAAAATCATAATATTATATCTAGATGCAGAAAAAAGCCTTTGACATAATACAACACTCATTCCTATTAACACACACACACAAGCATAGGAATCAATGGAGCCTTTCTTAAAATGATAAATAGTATCTATCTAAAACAAAGAGCAAGCATGTCTGTATTGCTTGTAGTGCACTTGAAGCTTTCCTAAAAAGACCAGGAGTGAAGCAAGGATGTCCATTATCACCACTATTATTCAACATTGTATTAGATATGCTAGCTATTTTCTGCCACAAAATGACTAATATAGAAATGTTTTACATGATTTCATATGTATAACCTGTATCAGACTGCTTAGGGAAAGAAGGATTATGTAACTCAAAATTTTTTTAAAAAACAAATGCCAAAAACTATTTTTAACATGTAATTGGGAGGTAAATAATATTTTTTTTATTTTAAATTCTTAGACAAAAGAAAAAAAGAAAAAATGCTAGCTATAGCTATAAGACAATAGTGACTTTCTCCTTGTCAAAGAGCAGGAACTATGTGGTGCCAGGCCTGGAGTTATGAAGACCTGAGTTCAAATCCAGTCTCAGACACTTACGTGAGATCCTGGACAAGTCACTTAACCTCTGCCTTCAGTTTCCTTAAGTTTCCTCAACTGTAAAACAGAAATAATAGCATCTACCTTCCAAGGTTGTTGAGAAGATCAAATGAGATATTTGTAAAGTGCTTAGTACATAACAGAGTAGGCACTTAATAAATGCTTATTCTCCCTTACCCTAAGGCCAACTTGTGCCCTTGATTGCTTCCTTCTCATTTCCTCTGGCACCTGGTTTTCTCTAATTGTCAATCTCTTTTTATCTGCTGGATTCTTTGCTGTTATCTCCTGCATTAAGAATGTAAACTCCTTAAGTTGAAAAAGCTATCTTCATTATGGTATGTGTGCCCAATGCTTTATACATATTAAGCATAAATGATTTTTCATTTATTCATGCAACATAGTTCCTGGTTGGTCCTTGTGTATATCTATGCCTGTGGGGATGAACAAAAAATGATTGGTGACTAAGCCAAGACAAGCCACCTACTTTGTCAACCGTAAGAATAAGAAATGAGTCCTCTCTCCTTTGATACGACCTTTTTGTTGAAATGTAGCCAACACTAGCTCTCAATTGGACTTCCACTGAAGTAGAAGAAGAAAAAGAAGAGGAGGAAAAGGAGGAATTTTCCTCCCTTCCCCCCAACTTTGGCCCCACCTCATAGACTTGAAGGCAGCTCTCCATGTTAGCAGACTCTGAGTTCAGGTTCAGTTTTGGTACAAAATGAAACACTCAAAAGTCAAAGTCAACAAAAAGAGGCTTAATATATCTTAACACAGCAAAGAATACAGTGGGCATGGACATGGCTCATTTCATCTATGGAAACTTACCTAGTCATCAGGGCATGATATCATGAAGGACATAGTGATTCATGCAGTCTTCATCAACCAGGTCAGAGAGGCCTTGACTGCTCCCAGCTACCCAAGGCAAGAACTTTTTAGGCTTGTAGGACATCAGGAAACTCCAGGAAGTTGCATCAAGAAGCAGGGCCAATTAGGTTTTAAAGACTATCTTTGCCACTTTTTCAGGGAAAAAGGATTAGGAAACTAGTAGAGGTGTAGCCCTAGCCCTCCCCCAACTCCATTCCCCATGTTGTGAATGGAGGGAGAGAAGCACCATCAAGACAATGCTGATAAATATTAGTCATATCACAAAGGTTAATCAGATTTTAGGAGCATAGATTTAGAACAAAAAAAATTGGGGAGGTCATCTAGCCCAATACCATTTTATAAATGAACAACAAGATGCTCTCAGATGGGAAGTAACTTGTTCAAAGACAAATCATGAGAATTGGAAGTTTCCAGTCCTGGTAGTAATCTCATGGGTTTCAAAAGTTAGGAATCCCTGAGTCCACTGCTGGTTCCCTAAACAAATGGTGGATTTTACAATTTCCTGGAATGGAAGATGCCCATCTTTGGAAGATGGGTCAAGAGAAAGTTGCCTCTGCCTCTTTAAAGAGTGATGGGTTACTTTGTCACATTTTAAGTATAGAAGGTTTTGGAGAAAACAAACTATTTATAGCTTGGTGGGGGTGGTCCCCTCTCTCTTTAAACTGCTACCTGACTTATTACCTTACTAATTCGTACTCTAGATTCTAATGCAACCAAGGGAACACCTTCTGATATTCCCTTATAGGTCAGGGAAAGGGATAGGAACTAGCTCAGCAATTTCATTGATATTGAGAACTCCCAGATAAGGAAATTCTGTCTACCAATGCAGGTTGGCACCTACTTTCTCCCTTAAAGTATACAGACATTTGCTCAGAGGTTAAGTAATAACTTTTCCAAGGTCACACAGCCAGTATGTGGCAGAAGTGTGACATGAACTCAGGTCTTTCTGGCTCTAAGATCAATTCTATAGCTAGTATAGCATACTGCCTTACTCGATATTTCCTGATAAATTACTAAAACTATAACATTACTCTTGTTGATTAGTAAACTAGCTCTGTGGCTGTACCCCAGTTTATTTAAAGTAATTAAATAGACTGAAGAAATTTCTTTTCCTGTAAGCTTCACCTATCATTGCCTAAATCATAGGTTTAAGTAACATGAGTCCTACTGGCTACACAATTAACTAATTGTATAACAAAAATAATACCAAGACAAATTTAACTATTTCAGTAAGATATCATAGTGAAAAAGGTGACAATCCAAGGTATTTCTAGCCTTCAAATGCTTCTCTACTCTGGAAAGACTGTCCCATCATTCATCTCTCTAAGGATAGAAGTAAAAGTCTTCTCAAGAATTTTCCTCATAATTTACCTTCACAAATTAAAAAAAATGACAATCTCTCAGGAAAATTCTCTTAGTCTCTCTTCAATCATGACAGTTAACAGAATGTTCACTGTCTCCAGAATTTGCCAATCGTAGCTTTCTTTCAAATTGCTATCTGATGAGCAGTGTCTCTTATTTGTCAAGTTGATCTGCTACTTAGCCAAAAAGCATAGGCAGAGAAATCCCTCTATCTTCTCTGTACTCTAGAGGAAATACAAGGGAAAAGGCAAACTCCTAGAAAAGCTGCCTATTCCCATTGTTTCCACGTCTCTAGTTCCCATAAATTTGTCACCTCCTTGCAAACTAGTGTGTCATTTGACCACTCATCTGAAACTGTTTTCTTAAAAGTTACCAGAGGCAAGTTCAAGTTCTACTCAATTATTTCCTTAGTTCTGTGACACAGGGCACGTTGTTTAATGTCTGTTTCCTCTTTGGTAAAATAGTCATAATAAGAGCCCTTTCCTTATTTTATTGTGAAGACTAAATGAGATAATGTATATACAGTAGAAAGTGCGAATATAAGTGCTATTACTACTATCTCTTAAATGCCAAATCCAATGGCCTGTCAGTCTCCAACCTTTAGACCTAATTGTAATCAAAGAGTAGAAAAAGAACTCACATTATGATCTTCCTACTTACTCCCTTGGTCAGCTTTTGTGATAGTGTTTTCTCTTCCTTTTCTTCCTACCTGCCTGACCTTACTCCTCAGGGTCTTTTGCAGGGTCATTATTTGTATCCTTTCCTAATTATGGGTGCATCTCAGACCCTCTTCTTTCTCTCTACTCCCTTAGTGAATTCATCAGCTCCCAAGGATTCAAATATTATCTCCTTGTAAATAATTCCCAAATCTACATATATCTAGGCCTCATTTCTCTCCCAAGCTTCAGTTTAATGCCACCAACTGCCTGATGGGCACTTACATCTGGTTGTTTCATAATTCCACATGTCCAAAATTGAGCTTATTATCTTTCCTCCAATACCTGTCCCTTACCTCAACCTCCTGCATTTAAGGGCACTAATACCCTTCCAATCATTCAGATTCAAAACTTCTTACTACTTCTCTTTCATCCTTCTAATCAGTTGCCAGGTTTTGTCAATTCTCCCACCACAGCATCGGTTTCATCTGTCTTCTTCATTTATGTAACCATCCTCTCCCTCTTTATCTCCCTCAACTACTGAGATAGACTTCTGATTGGTCTACCTACCTCCTATCTGTCCCTTCTCCAATCTGCCTTCCACATAAGCTACCAAATTGGTATTTCTAAAGCACAAACTGACCAAGTCACTCTGTCCTGCTTGAAAATTTTCTCAACTTCTCTATTGCCTCCAAGATAAGATACCTATTCATTGTCATTAACAGTCATTCACAATCTGGCCCCAGTCTTTTCACATTTATTTCACACCACTCCCTCCAACATATTTCTCAAACTGGTCTTTCTGATGCTCCACAAAAAAAACAGTTCACTTCTCCCCGCCCCAACCCCCACCCCCATCAGTGCCTTGACATAGGCTGTTTCGAATGACTGGTTTGGATTCCCTTTTCTCTTCTCTCTTGTATCCTTAGATCCCCTCAAAAACCAGCTCAAGTGCTCTGTTCCTCACTCCTAACCCCTCCCCCATCACTTGGTTTATACATTCAATGGATCGATGAACAAGCGTTTAATAACATCTGCCATTGGTCAATTGCTGTGCTGGGGTGGGGAGTGGGATAGATTTAGGATCTTTCCATTAGAATGTACTTCTCTGGAAGGTTGAACTGTTTTCGTTTGTCTTTGTATCTTCACAGTCTCACGAACTTACCACGTATATATTGCAAAGTTTTAACCAGTGCTTCCAGAATTAAATTGAATTAGAAAAACATGTGAAATTTAGAGTAGGAGGTTCAGAACCCCTATAACCTGTAACTCCTTACCTTTGGCACAAGTATTTCAGTGTCTTTGGCCTCGGTTTTCCCTTTCAGTTAAAATGAAAGGGGAAAGGTAGTATTGGACCAGATGACCTCCAGGCTCTCTGGTTCTAAAACCTCTGATTTTAAAGAAGGGATGGAAGAAGAAATGGGAACCTAGAAGCATTCTTGTCCAAGACATGGGAACGTGCTATGTATAGCTCGCCTCAATCCCAGGAAGTTCGTGCCGCATTTGTGAACATTATTATACTACATCTGCTCAGTTTTCTAGTGCGTTCTATCACTACATACGTGTACCCTCCCCCACTCATTATCAACCACATTTTGGAAAACGAGAAATTCAGACAGGAAGCTTCGACTCTGCCTCCGCCTACTTCCTCAAAACCACCACGCAAACACCCTATAGATATCGGGCTGCTGACGTCGCTTTCATCACATGCTCTCGGTACATTACGGTCTCCTAATGTACTTACGACCCCCTCCCTCCCCAAAATTAGAAAATTCAAAGTGCAAGAAACGACCAATAAGGGAGAAGGTGGTAAGTGGTAGGAGCCGGAGAAAGACACGTCGGGAGGAGGACCTTGGGGAGGGGAAGGCTAAAACGCGGCCACAGAGCTAGGCTTTTTTTCTTCTATTGCAGAGACCCAGAAAGGCTTCAGCTCAGGTTGCAGCGTCTCGCGAATCCACCTTAAATCTGAAAATGTACGCTGCGCCGGGGGTCACTGCAGGCAGCCAATGCCGATCGAGTTCACTAGCACCACCGTGGTACGGGGAAGGAGGACCGAGAAAAATAAATAACCACACCCCCCTCCTCCCTCCTCCCTCCTCCCAGCGCAAGCACCAGCACCCCACCCCACCCCGCCAAAAAGAGCGTTTGTAAGCAAAAAAAAAACTTTTGCCAAACGGCCGGGGGAGACTGGTTTCTGGGCCTTTTTTTCTTAAGGAAAAGAAGGAAAAGCAAGGACTCATCCCCAGGCCAGCGCCATGATAGTTGCTACACTCTCCCGAGGTGGAGAGGTTACAATGATGCAATCCCCGGGTGCGCTCGCTCGGAGCTTTTGCCCTTGCCCTTTATTTGCTTCTTTTGAGACTCGTGGAAAGACTTCGAACCTCCGTCGACTTTTCTGTACTAATTCCTACGTGTCCACATGTTTGCACACACGCACATTAATTTCTAGGTCCACGTACGTAGACGGACGTGTGCATGCCCCTTCTCACTGCCCCGTCTGCCTGGAGATTCCAGTCGCTCGTCCTCCCTCTGGCACTTGCATGGCATCCGTAAAAAAAAGTCCTTACCCAATTACCAAGTCACCCCGAGGATCCTCGGGACCTGGAGGAGAGGGAGTCTTTGTTTTCCCCCACTCGTCTTAGACTATTTTCCTTTTTTTGCCAGTTCGCCCGAGTTAGGGCGTGGCTCAGGTGGATCCTATGGCTAGCTTTAATTTTGTTTAAATTCGCTCTTTTAAAAGCTCATTGCTCACCCTAAAGAAACATTCACTTTTTATCTTCTAAGACACAGAAGCGTAAGGAGACAGACTGCAAATAAAGACCAGGAGCGATTGTGCAATCCACGCTTCCCTCGGTAGTCCGGAATGTTCATTTCTGGGAAGGTTAAGCCGTGGGCGCATCCTGGCCGGAGACTACCTACTCCTCCCGGGAGCGCCCCCCCCCACCCCCCAGGCATGGTTTCCTCCCAATTTATCTTCCCGGGCCCACCCCGACTCTGACTTCAAGCTCCCCCTTCCCTTTCCGTGGGGTTCTACAGCAAATAATCGCTTCTTTTCCCATCTGGGAGCGGCGTCTTCTCCCCGTGTCCTCCTCCGAGCTGAGCGAGCTTTAAATCCTTTCGAAATGCGCGGGCTAAGGATCATTGGAGCCCGGGATGAGGGGTGGGAGTAAGCAGCCTGCCCTAGATCGGTTCATTCTTAGAGACTGTCTCTCCCCAAGTTCTCTCCGAAACCTTGGGTGGGGACGTGGGGAGGAGGCTTCAGGTCTGGGCCATCAAAGTTGCATTTTGTTTCTTTCTGATATCCAGAGAGGAGCTGGGCGCAAGTGTTTCTAAGAGAAAAATAGAAACCCCCAAAGCATCTACAGACGACGGCAAGGCTTTATTTCCCTGGCCTTTCTAGTGAAATTGTGGCGGGGCTCGTCTTCCAGCCTCAAGTGCCTGGAAGCAGTAAAGGCTCGGGGCAGAGGGAGGCTAGGGTTCGAGAGGGGCACCAGGCACAGTTGGCTGGAGGAGCTCTCAGCTAAGAGTGACTGTCAGTAGTCACCCGCCCAGCCCATTCGCCGTACCTACTACGTTCTGTTGGCAGTCCTCCCTACCTTGGGAATGGCCAGTTATAAGAGTCGAGTGCAATAGTGACCAGTATCGCTGCAGGGAAAGAAAAGATGTCAGCCGCCACTGACCCGAGCGATGTCCGCAGCGGGCTTCGGGGAGGTCTCCCTGCAGCCCGGGGAAAAGCAGCCGACAGTTAGCCGGCCCGGCGGATTTTAAATTCGAATTCTCGGTTACAGGCGCGTAAAGGGAAGCAGCGGTAGTTGCTCTTGGCGCTATGTTTCAGGAAATTTGACTGGCACAGCGAGCACCCATTTTTCTTCGTTCGGGCTCCCCAGATCTTCGAGTTATGTAGCTTGTCTTGACGCAAGAACTTTTGATACTTAAGAGAGGACACTACTACAAACTCCTCGCCCCTTCCTTTCTCTCGCCACCACTGCTCCAACGAGCTGGTAGCGAATAGATCTGGTAGAATTTTTGAAACCGTTCCTGTCTCAGAGTTAGACATTCTTGGATAAGCCGTCTTTTATTTAAGTGGGGGCAAGAGTTCTGAAGCATATTACGGGATTTCTCAGCAAAATAAGGTACATAAAATGTAAATAGCAATTTGTGAGTTGACAATTGTATCATAGGCTAAAGTTTAAATTGTGATTTAAAATTTAAAATTATTTTTGCTTACTTTGAAGAGTGTAATACCAGTATAAATATAATCTAGTTGGTATGGGAAATGATGTTTTACATTTTTTTCAGTTGTGTTTGAATTAAGATTCTAAAATCCACACACACACATTTCTAAATTAAAGGATTTTTCTTTCCAATAAAAAACTGTATTATTTTAGGGGTCAACTTCACCATCTCATGATCCACACTATGTCAGTAGTGGGGAATGGTGTTTTCTCTAAGATCTAATCAGTTCACCTGAATGGAATTTCATTTTAATTATGCTACAGGAGTCTGATTTTTGAAAAGAGCACAGGAGATTTCAAGTTCTTATTTTGCCACTAACCAAAGATGGGATCGTAGGCAGTTATTCCACCTCTCTGGGCCTGTTTTCTCACTTACAAAATGACATTGTTGCCCTAATGACATTGTCCACTAAGGTCCTTTCCAGTCCTAAAATGCTTGGGTGGTTTATACAATGGTTTAGTTGTCAACAACATTTTATATACTGTACAGAATTCTTCCCTAATTTAAGAAATAAGAATCTTATCCCAGTTCAGAAAACCTCAATACTTGTACCTTTTCTGAGCTCAGCCCTGAATTGTGTGTTATAAGGAATGGAGGTTATCTCATATTTGTTTAAAATAAGAAAAAGAGTTGGAAACAGAGAGATGGATAAAGTACGGAGTGAACAGCAATGTGGAACTTGAATTGGGCCTTGAAAGACGACCAGGATTTGGCTGGCTGGAGGGGAAAAAGGTAACAGTGTGAGAAAATTCTTATGTTATCACATTTTAATGAGATCAAAATTAAGGATAAAAAAACCCAGATTCTTCCAAGAAGAATTTTTAAAAAAAATAAAATGAACAATTTTCTATTTTCTCTTAAGCCATGATTAAAATCTCAGGAAAGAATAATACACACTAATTTTTAAGGGCTTTGAAAACTTTAAATGGGACTTAACATTCAACTCTCTAGGTAGTGGTGTAAATAAAAAGGAGGGAAAGGATGAAGAATTACCTTCTGTTGAATGTTTTCTTTATAGATGTCTATAATTTTAAAGCTGGAAAAGGCTTTAGAGATCTAGTCCAATCCCTTCATTTTACAGATGAGGTAAACTGAGGCCTAGAGAGGTAACAGATGGTTAGTGACTGAATTAAGAGTGGAATTTGAACCACCTGATGTGATTCTTGTTTCTTCATAACAGTGATCAGTAAAACAAACGTGGAAAAGAGGCACAATGCAAAATTTCTCCAAAGATTTGAAATCTTCCTGGGTAATAAGCCAAATCCTAAATTGGAAAGGTCTTTTGAGAGAACAGCTCTTAAGAAAAGGTATACCTAAGAGATCATTCCATGAAGGAAGATTGTAATTTTTTTCTTAATCTCTAAAGAAGGTAATTACACCATCTCCACTGAAGTATTATATTTTCTTGTCTCTCAGTCAGAAGGAAGGCCGTTCAGATATTTAGCATTAATCTTTCCTATAGGACCAAGCCCCTTTTCTCTTGGGTTAGACTGAAAACCTAGCACAGTGCCTGGTCCTCGGGCAAATATGAAAAGGAGTTATGACTTTTTTTTTTTAATGTGAGGCACTCCCTCACACCAACATACTGCAAGGATTTAGTTAATGAGACCTAGAGAGTGGTCTAAAAGCTCTTCTGGAATCACACAGCTAGTGTCAGAGGTCCAACCTGAACTCAGGACTTACTTCTACAAATAGGGACTTAAGGCTTGCTGAGTTAAATTCCAATTACTAGAATCAAATAAGTGTTTTCAGAGTGTATTTCATTTCTATTAATAGGGAAGGGGTGAAAAAAGAGGGATATTGGTCACAATATTTGTGGCAGTGGTTAAACTTTTAAAGTAATATGAGAAAAAATAAGCAAGATATGAATTACATGGTAGAATACTAATAATATTCAGATTGTTACCTTATTTCTAAGAGCTTTCTATTACTAGATCAATGTCTTGTACCCTGCATCTCTTGAGTAGCCAAAACAGATATCATCAAGTCTACCCACTAACATGCTTGTGCCTCATTTATACAAGATTACCACACCCCTCCCAGCCCCTGCTCCCTGAAATCACTGGGGTGTGTTTATTCTTTTAAACAATTCCAGGAGCCTGGTTATTTCATTTCAGACATCCTGGCCATAAGGCAGTCCTGGAAAGAGTACATCCCAGGGTAAAAAAAACCTTGGTTCTAATACTTTAGTACCTGTATGACCTTGGGCAAGTCACTTCTCTGGGCCTACTTCCTGGTCCGCAAAATAAAGACTGGAACATGTGACCTCTAAGGTGTTTTTCAAACTCTAAAACTGCATGATTCCCAAAACTAAATGGAGAATTAGGACAAGTGTATTCTGGCCAATATAACACTCACTCAAATTTGGTCCTATATTTTTAAAATCCTTTGCCACCTCATGGTGTGTGTCCATATGAAAGCCATTGCAGTATCAGGTGTAATGGCTCCAAGGAGCAGCTATATCAGTCCAACTCATTTAATAGCTATGGCAGTTTTATTTATTGATTGCTTGATGGGAAACAATTACACATTACAAAAAACGTTATACTTGGCTCAGTAGGCAATCCTTTTAAGCACAGCCATATTATTTAACAGAAGAAAAAAAAATCCCTAAAGCCTACCCAATAGAGCATTTACAAATGCACAAAACATGCCACTTTGGCTTTTATATCTTCTAGATTTAAAAAAAAAATCTTTTTAACATAAATAAGTTAGTATAATTTTCTCAGTGTCTTTACAGAGTTATGTACACAGGTACACTTTAAAATGTTTCATACACTTACAGCAATGTAGAAATACTGTTTAAAGATGCAGTATCCCCCTCTTCTACCAACAGCTACCTCTGATCCATTCTCACCTTCCATCAAACACATCATATTCCTTTTAATTTTAAATTAAAAAAGGATTCCATTATTTTTTTTTACCTTGAATCTCAGTATTTTTTTTTAAATTCCCAGAGAACATTATTTAGGCCATGTTTACAAACACAAAATAAAGGGAATGTGTAGACAATTTTCTGGCTTATCTGACAAGTACAGATTGCCAATTCACATCATAGTCAATTTTGTTTTTGCCTGAATTATATGGATTGTTTGCTTAAGCCTTAATTAACTGGATAATTACTTCACTTTAAAAAGGTTTCCATTTTATAGCCCTTCTTTAAAAAAAAAAAAAGGCTTTGCTTTAACATAATGGATACATCAGAGCTCCAGATTCTTAATAAGTGTAATATAATAAACAGTAATCAGCTGTTGACTTTTAATTGTTGCAATTTTTAAAAAGAAATATCAGGTCTCACTGAAAGGGATATTACATCTTTAAAGGAAAAGCTTAACCACCACCCCCAACCCAAGGTTGCTTCTTTTCATGCAAGTCATACATTTATATTCTTGCTATATAATTTGAAGCAGGTTTTCTATTTTCTTCATATCTTAGCCCACCCCACTGCCCCCCATTCCCAAAGTTTATATGCTACATAAAAGATAAAAACTATATACACAGGTAGTACAATGAAGCAAATAAGGAAAAACCTAATTGCATGATGCTACATCCAATGCTTTTAGAGGCACATCTTTTAAGAGTGCCTACAACTTTAGTGTTAATGTGTTGTTGATTTTCAGTGCTTAAACAGATTGATATCCATTCCATGAAGTCAGCGATATGTATTCTTCAAACTGAATTTATATCTTCCTTGTTTCATCAAGCTCTAGTACATCCAATGAACAAGGACACATTCTTAATTCTGCAAAACAAAAAATGGGGGAAGAGGGGAAAGTGCATTAAGGACATTGATACAACTAATTCTGACAGCAGCAAAGGAAATTACTAGGTAAAAATTATTTTCTCACTGTCTTGCTTGCTCAAGGGCTTGAAGTGGGTGGATTATATACACAAGCTAAATGTAGAAGGCTAATAATGACAGACAGATGAAGTCATCTCTTTGGTCATTCATTCTTCCAAACTGAGACTTGGAAAGGTTTTAAGTAACAAAGCTAATTCATCTTAGCTTAACTGTATATCTTATCCTACTGCCATGCCACCCCACTACCCCACATTACAAAAGAATCTGGAATTATAGGGAATCTGGACTGATGACAAAGAGATACAGAAGGACAAAACAAATTACAAGGGTAAAAAAAAAAAAAACTCTACAACTCACCTTTATTTGAAAAATGCCTAAGAACAGAATGAGGGGGGAAACATGGCATAGTGGGCCTTGGAGTCATGAAGATCAGGGTTTAAGTTCTGATCTGAAAGTCTTAGTGCCCTAGGCAACTTTTTTTTTAAGACCATAAGTTACAGAGATATATTGCAGATTTACACTGTAGAGGAGAGCACTAGGAATTAATCACATAGTTAAGTGGTCAGTACAAAAAAAATTAACAAGATGCAAAATGAATATGGTATAGGTAAACTATATGAAAATACAGTTGTAGCCCTTCAAGCAAGTTCATCCAGCTGAAAAGACCTTTGGCAATATTTTATGGCTATCTCTTAAGCTAAATTGGGTAAAAAGTTTTAAAGCTCATCCTTGTTTCTTGTGATGAATATATGTGTAGAGTTGCTTTTTTTGTTGTTTTTTTTTTGCCAGTGTCCTGAGTTAACATTTCTAAAGATTCTTTGAATTTGAGAAGTCTTGCTTAGCTGAATAAGACAAGACCAAAACTTTATCAGGGTCTGACATAAAGATATATGAAAGAGACCTGGCAGCACTGCAGATATTAACATCTTCAGGTGAATTAGTCAACAATTTTATCCAATTTCCTCCACTACAGAGAGAGGTTCTATAAAGCCATCTTTTAACAAGCCCCTGCAACTGGGCATTTTGTATTGTGTGGAGGTTATATACATTTAATTTACATTAAAAAATTGGAGCAACTTTCCAATTTAAGAAATAAAAACATGCCCTCACACACTTTTAAAGCGTTCTCTATATTGTACTTTCCATCGACATTCCATAAATGCTTATTGTGCACCTACCAGCTGGTAGCCACTGATAAAGAATACAGGGAGAAATGAGACTCAGTTTCTCCTAGTAGACTAGTAGAATTAGCTGGCCTGAAGAATTAAGGCCCCCTAAATGGAGCTTGGAGGACTGAATTATTCCATCTATCTGAACTGATCAAATTCAGCATATTATTGAAATCTCCATTTCCTTAGAGGTAGGTCGACAGCCTTAGCTAGCCCTGATATTTATTATTCCTTTTCCCCTTCAAATACCCAAATAGTGAGTTGTTCTAGCACAATTTGCATATACATGCTGACAAGTTCCAGATTGCTTAAGGGGGACAGAATTCATTAACTTTTACTTTGCAGCACTTCAGAGCTGTGGAAAAACTTTGTGAGTAACTTTTAATGATTCTGTGTGTTTTTCTTCATAAACATGTTTCCCTCACCCTCCAAAAACCCAGTAGAAGTGGTGTGACACTAGAAGGATCAAAATAAATGAGTTGCACATGCCACTTTATCCTATTTCTAAACTCTTCTGTGACTCACTGGAGCTCCGTTTATTCTCAAAAGAAAAGACGAAACCATTTGTTTTCCCTTCTTCCCTCTGGGTCCTCACAATGCCTTTATTTGAAACCACTGAAAAATGATAAAACCTTCAAACTCCTCTGCTGGGTCACAGAACAACCACAGCCCTATTTAGGGCTGAAAAAAAAATCTCATCTTCCAATCAAGTTTTTGTCAGGGCTCATAAGAGGATGAGCCAGGAACTACCTCCAGGATAAGTCTTCATCCAGGATGCTACCTTTCACTCTGGAGTAACTGCTTAATTTGTCTCAAGAAAAGATCTGCCTGATGGAGGAAACTGCATGAAACTCAACGACCCTTTCCCCTACTCCTTATTTTTTTCAACATCACAAAATGTGTATGAGGGGGCGGGAGGGGGCCTGAAATACCCTTAACAAACTAGCAAACTTCTTATCCATAGGCAACTAATAAATAAAATGTGTTGAGGAGTTTGCAGAGACTAACAGTTCCAGCAGTGCAGTTTGGTTTCATTTCTGAACCCTAGCTAAGCAACCCACCTAAGTAGTTTACGTTTGATGTCTTCTGAGACTGGGCTTCTTGGGCGTCTGCTCCACTGAACTAGCATTGGGAGAAGTGTCTGAGACCTCTTCTTCAGTAATGTTGGCTCTTTTGTTTTGAGGTGAGACATCTAGCAGGGGAAATTGTGGAAAGGAGAGGGGGAAGACAAGCAACAGATTTTATTAAAAGCATTAGCTAACAAAAGTTAGCCGGGGGGGAAGGGAAGGGGGAATACTACCACCACCCACAATCCTGGGGCAATCTCTGATTGTATTTAAAATCCTGAAAATATTGTTGCTATTAACAAAGACCTGCTCCCAAGACCCCGGTACCTATCGAGGGATAACATAGCGCAATCTTTCCCAAGGGGTAATTAGGAACATCCTAGCTGCAAGATAATAGTTTGGGTCACTAACATACCTTATGATGGCAGAGTGGGGGAGGGGACAGGTGTTTTTAGGAAGGCGGTGGGTTTTAAACGTTAAGTTTACAGAGAAATTTTTACACCGACTGGCAGGAAACTCACAACTAGTAGCCTTAACTCAAAAGAAATAACTAGTTAGATGAGAGCACCGGAGCGTAAGGTTAATAGCTTCAGCTACCGATGGAAAAGCCAAGAACTGAGCCGGTGTTCTCTAGACACAACTTCGGGGACGGACCTCCAGTAAAGCCAAGGAGTGGCCCAGACAGACCGAGTAAACAAGGGAGGGGTTTGTTTTATTTTAATTTTAAAGGAGCGATTACCATCCGTGGCTGGTCGTTTCCTCGTCTCAGTGCACTGGTCTGCCAAACTCGTCTGGCTTTCGGATGCACCCTCAGTCTTTTGATCTCTTAAGTGGGTGTCCTCTGAGATTCCCTGAGAAGCAATAAAAAACCCCGCTTGGCGCACTCCGTTGAGATCACCGCTCTCCTGGCCGGGCCCCTGGCATCTCCCTTTGGGGTTCCGCGGGGGCCTGAAATAAAACTCGGGCAAACTATCTTTCTCCACAGGTTGCCACTCATAACTCCCCTCCAGGGGTTTGTGATTCCGAAAGTCGAAGTTCCACTTGCGCTGGCAGTCCTCCTCGATGTCCCTGCAATGCTTCTTTAAGTCCTGCGTTAAATCTTCATGGTTCACTGGGCCGAAGAGGTTTCGGCAAGCTGAAGGCTTGGGGTACTCCGCCGGCCTGCCTTCCATCCGCTCCAGGGTCGGGCTCCCATCCGAAATACGCACGTTTGACATCGTCCTCCCTCGTCTCCACTCAACTTTTAAAAACGACAACAACAAAAAATCCGCACACGTAGCCCCTTTTATATAGGTCCCGCGATTCCCTTTCGGGGCCAAGGGAAACAAACAACCACCAATAATTACACAAGCTTTAGGATCAGTGTTGGGTTTGGGGGAGGGGGCAGGGGGAAGCCCGGGAGAGCCAGCAGAAAGTCTCCCAGCAGATCAAGTGTAAGGGAGAGAGGGAGGGAGGGACGTGGGGAGGGAAAGGGAGGGGGGGAAAGGAGAGAAGGGGAGGGGAGGGGAGGGGGGAATTGGAAAAGCTAGTCCGAGACCCAGCCGCTAAGAGCCTGTGGGTTTCCCAAGCCAAGCCGCGGAGGAAACAACAGAACAAAACCACACAAAAACACCTGGCTGATCTCAAAAGTCGTGGTGTAGGAAGAGACTGGGAAAGGGAAGGAATATGAAAAGACACCCCGAAAAGCCCAGCACTTTTTTTTAGTTGCCCAATATGGCGGTGGAAGGGAGGCTGAAGAAGGAGAAGATGATTGACATGGCAAATCTATTTAAACAGAGAAGGGGAGCCATTGGCTGTGGCTTCGGGAGCCACCCCGCGGAGGCTGGCTCGCTGCGTGGAGGCGCTCTGCCTTAAGGTAGTCCGGGCGCAGTTCGGCCAGGTACCTCTCGGCGCTACCGAAGTCGTGGGGACTTGCAAAGCGGAGGAGTGAGACTTGGGCGATCGCGAGGTATCGGGGGTGGGAGCCGGGGGCGAGGGGGTCTGGAGTAAGCACGCTCTCCGGCTAGTCTTGGAGAAGTTAAAAGTCAAAAATAAATAACACAAATTGGGAGTTCTTGGAGCTGGGCGGGCGCAGCTCTTCTCGTTTCGGATCCTGCTCTTCCTAGTCTCACCGACGGGGGCAGGAAGGAGGCCGGGTCCCTCCAGTTTGCTTGGTACCTAAGAGATCTGCTCTTCCTGCTCCGTGGTACCCCCGCCAGCTTGGGCTGCGAAGGTCACAAACCGTAAAGGCTGTGGAAGTCGCCGGCCAGAGTTGGAGGGAAAGGGAGGCGACCGGGTGGTGAGCCAGCTTGGCGCCCAGGCTCAGCTGGAAAGCTCCGTAGCTTGTACCGACGTCTCCCTTCTAGAGCAGCTTGATACGGAGCGGGAGGGCCGAGGGGATTAGGGAAGTGAACAGGAGTTAAGTCGGGGCTAGTGAGCGGAGCTTGGATGACTGGAGTATTTAGAAGTGCATGTATCGGAAAAAGAAACAAACGACCTTAGATAAAAAGGGTCGAGTAACAGTCATCTGGAGCTAATCCCAAAATCTAAGGTTTTGCTGCTCTCCCTACTAGAGTCCAGGAAAAACGATGTTCCCATAAATGGAGAAACCTGTTTCTCTCTCTCTTTAAATTCTTCAACCGTTTCTCAGGCTGTAGCAATTTCTTCCACCTGAGACCACTAGCAAACAACATCCTCTCTTCCATCAACTGTTCCCTCATCTTTCTCTTTTCCCTATTCTCACTATCACCGCCCCTCCCCCCAAACCCTCACCATCTGCAGCATCTCACCCAGGATACAAATTTCAGATGCAAGTGAAGTGATACCTGCAAAGTACTGTAAAGTGCATATTATTCTCATTGGACGTGTCTATTGGGATAATTATGAAACTTCTACTGCCGTGTCAACTCATCCGAACTAGCGATTATTTGGATACTTTTCCCAGTCTGTTACCCTCTGCAACACTGGAGCGAAGAATCAACATTTTTTCTCCAACAGTGCTCAGGAAGTTAAAACAGGAAAATGAAGGGGGGTAGGGGGAAGGTGGGACCGAGGCCAGATTTGATTACAAAGCAAAAGGTTTTGTATAAATGCCTCCACTCCATATACAGATTTCTTCATATGGGCCTGTAGTGCATTTGAGTATTATTGGAGGCTACCTTCCTTCAACTGCATGGTAGTTTTTAAGGTTTTAAGCCGGCTTTAGGAGGGTTTGATGTAAAACTTGTGGCCAGTCTGATTCTTGAATTTTTCAGATTACTTGACCTCGACTTTTCTTTCCTGAGGACATAATTTGGCCTTTTTTTCTCCAGGGGAGGGAGGTGGGAGGGAGCATATGAGGAAGCATTTGCTCCCTCTAGCACAGAAAAGATTGGCTTATTTTGCATGGAGTACTGATTACTTCTTTGGTATGAGAGGTGTTCTGTAGATGGCCTTCAAGATAATCACCTTATGATTCTGAGGATTATAAACCAGCAGTTCAAGTAGAAAGGAAAAGCCACAGAAACAGCACAACAGCCAGATAACAGGTGTAGGAGTCAGTGACAGAAGACAGAAATTTTTGCCAATTTCTCAACATGCTAAATGTTTCCTTTTTTGTTGTTCTTATTACAAACTTGATGTACACCAACAAACCTCAACATTTCCTTATTCAAAGAAAAACAGAAAAAGAGCATTGCTTATAAACCGTGAGTCAAATATACATGGGTTGGGCTTTTTTTTTTTAACCTAGATTTAGTTCATCACCTTACTTCCAAAAGCTGTTCTGATTATGTGTCCTTCTAAACCTTCTGTTCTCTTCTGTCCATACCAAATTATTGATTGACATTCTTGTCTTTCTTTTTCGGAGAGTGTTATTAACACTAGTCACTGCACTCCACAATTCCCCTAAAAAAGATATTAAAACCTTCTCTTGTAATAAATTGGCCTAGTATAACAAAACAAATCCGTCCAAAACAGATATTGAGGATGTTTGCAAATGTTGTGTCCCTTTCTGTATCTCTAATCCATTCACCTCTCTGTCAAAAGGTAGAAGGCACATTTCATCCTCTGTCTTATGGAGGTATAGTTGGTCAAGTCCTTGAAAGTTGTTTTTCTTTATAATTTTGTAGTTACCGCCTAAATTGCTGTCCTAGTACTGCTTCCTTACTCTACATCTATTCACATCTCTTGGTAAATTTCTCTGAATCCTTCCATATCATCGTTTCCTATGTCTTGATAACATTTATACTTATAAGGGATTTTTGTTCAACCATTCCTTCAACTGATGGGCTTCTAGTTCATTGCTACAAAAACAATGCTGCTATGAGTATGTACATATGAATTCTTTTCATCTTTCTTTTATCTCTTCAGGATATCTCTATTTGAGGTATTTCTGAGTCAAAGGGTATGCACAGTTTAGTGATACATGTGGTTTTTAGAGAGTTTTCTACCCGTTTGTTCTCAAAGAAAGGTTCATTCTTTGTACACAGAAAATCTTCAGAACCTACTGCCTTTACTGTCTCAAGGCCCACCTCTTCCTCTCCCCCGTCTGTGTCTCAGAAACTCCTTGGTAGAGACTGGAAAGGTCAGGAGGATGGAGCTTGATAGTCTGGGCCAACCATGTCACCTACTGTTGCATGCAAATTAAAAAAAAACAAAACCTGAAGAAATCATCCAAGAAAGCAAGATAATTTTAATCTTTTGTACTTGCTCCTTTTCTAAGGGTGGTAAATATATTTTAACGTTTACAATTTCTGTTAGTTTGTTTCTTTGGGAGATATTTTTAACAATGGTTATATTCATAGTGTTTCTGTCCCTTCCTTTCTAAAATTAGCATGTCTATTGTAGTTAGTCCCTAAAAGTTCAAACTAGGATCATTCCACCTTAAGAAATTCAAACAGCCTACAGAAAGGTTGCATCTTTGGGAGAACTCTATAAAATAGTGTTTTTTAAAGTCAAGGCACACACATCTGTGTGGTCAATATGAGGAGCCAAGGTGTCTGTTTTAGTAACATAGGAGCATTTTTAAAATATTATGGACCTCCTAAGAAAAGGGAATCTGAAATGTTCAGAGTACCATTCTTCTCCCTAAAGAGGAAAAGGGAAAAAAAGGAGAATACTTTATAGGAAAGCAGTCCAGAGTGTCCCAGGGGCCCTCAAAGACTCTAGGTTCACATAGACCCAGGTCTAATCTGGGGGGGTTGATCCCAAAGGAGCCATTATTGCTCTTTACCTGCAGTCTGGAGTTTTTACTCTGGGAAAAATCTGAAGAAAGCCTAAGTGTAGCTCACTCAGTGTCTCCTCAAATGTAGGCAAGTGTCCCCTAGTCCTATATAGCATTTAATATGAAACATAGGTATTGAATATGGGACAACCTTTATTTCACCCTCCACCCTCTGCATAAAATTCTTAAAATGCAAAAGATTAACAGGAACCTAGGTACAGAAACATAAAGCTCTTAAGACACTTCTTAGATTGTCCCATGCCCCACAAGGTAAAGACAGTTCTGGAGAATCCTGAACAAAAGTACTCTCCATTGATAGTCTTAGTGACAGACAGATGCCTTGAGTCCTTATTGCTGGGGAGGTTCAGATTACTGGATTCCTTGAGTTCAGGAGTACTGAACTGAATACGGCTAAGGCCAACTGAGCCTGATAGCGGTATAGTGAGTTCCTGGGAACAAGGAACCAAAACACTGCCTGGGAAAGGGCAGATTAGTCCAGGTTGGAAACTGAAGTAGATCAAAGCTTCTTTGCTGGTAAAAAGTGGAATTGGACTAAGCATGACTGCTACTCTTTGGTTTTAAAGAGATACAAACACACACACATATATACATACGCATATGTGTATATGGATGGATCTGTATGTTTATAACATACGTGTCAATATGTGCTACCTACCTATCCCTGCTTTGCCTGGCTTTAGTCCTCTTGCTGAGCTACAGAGTGATCCTTTATCTCTTCTGTCTTCCCCAGTGGGCAATTAGGAAAATTTTTTCCCTCCATGACAGTGGTCTCTAAACTTTGTCTTTGGTATGTATGCAAAGAGCCAGCAACATAATCCAGATAAATGGAGTTGTACTCAATTCACCAAATACTTGTACAGCACTGGTTGCAATAGTAAAACAATAAAATAATAGCATGAGTCAATACAATGCAGTAATTAACAGAGGTATCCCTAAATATATGCAATTACATATAAAACACACACTACATAAATAAGCATTAGTATTACTATATGGTTACTTGGGTAACCACTTCCCCAGTTTCACCTGTAACATCAGGTTAATCTGTACACAGGTCAGATATATCTGCATAATTCTCTTGTAACTTGTTGATCTGTCCCTGTACCTGAATTAATAGATGATATGGGCTGATCATATTCCTTAACCTAAGTATAGTCTTTCACTCATGAATTTGTGGAGGTTTTGGGTTGGTTATCTTTGTTACTAGGCTTTGTGGGGTATCTTTTCACCCTGTGAGTCTGAATGGCTGAAATTCTAGGCAGGAAATGTGGTGCATCAGTGTTCAGTCTATTTCTTTTGTCAAAACTGGGTCCAAAGAAGGCTTTTAGGTTCAGTAAACAGTGTCTTCATTGCTGGAAATATAACTTTCAAACCCAGTGCCTGCTTTAGACAGTCTTTACAGCCAGAGGACAGCCCTTTTTTTAGAGTCCAATAAGATAAATGTCCATAACATGTTTCCACTTGATCCTCACAGAGTCTAACTCTCCTATGGGCAATAAATGGTTGTGATGAATTGTCTTTATAGGGGCCCCACCAGTCTCTGAGGGCAGTATGTGAAGAACCTTCCATTGATCTGCTAACATGTGTGTTCCTTAAACATCCAGATATTCTTGTTAAAGGTCCTAATAGTGAATTTGGGCATCATGCTATCTTTTCTCAGAATTCTTCTACCTGAAGACATGGTTAATTGATAGGCATTTCTTAGTCAATGAGAGATAGACTGGTTATGAGTGTTTGTATCCTCTAACGTGCCAGAGCACAAGTTAGTAGGTAGGCATGACTTTCACCCAAACATCAGCACGTACAGCCTGTGGCATACACATGTATTAGAAATGCTACATAGTTGCTTTGAGATTATTGTTCTGGTCTCAGTTCTCGTATGTTCAGTAGTATGTGTAACTTAATGATATTTGCAGCTGCTGTGGAGGTGTAAGACCAATAACACCAGCACAACAGGAGGGCTGCTAGCACAGGTTCTTTGATCTGCTTTTCTAAAGGAAAGACAGTTTCAAAGGGGTTAATAATCTTGCTTCATTTTAACAATGCAGAAAGATCAGAAGGATATATAAGTACCCAAGAAAGATCCAACTGACAGGACTCTGGGTAGCCATTGATAAGGGGCCCCAGCTTTGTGAACCCAGATGTTGGCGCTCCCTGGTCCAGTGATGGGTATAAATAGTTAAGACAGGTGGAGCCCTGTCAATTGTGTCTTTAGACCTAGGAACACAGCCCATGTTCCAAGGGAAAAGGGGGACACATGGTCACTTAGGCCTGTTATTGGACAGGGAAGATTTTATATTCCAGTGCAGTTGAAATGTTAAGGCTATGGATTTCCTTGAGGATGGTAGAGTATATTTCTAGAGTTCTTTATACCAGCCAAAGTTAGTATTTCCTTGAATAACTTGTTTCCTGAATCTCTGCTCTGGCCAAAATGCATCTTGGTGTGAAATCCATACTCTAAGAAATACTTCTTCCACAATAGCTTAGAAAATAGGGAGTGCTTTCCAGGTTCTGGGAGAGTTTGCTTATGCATACCTGGTAAAATGGTCATTCACCAACACTAAATGATATAATCTTACTATCTCCTTCCAAAGGTTAAGAAGCCAATGCAGACAGGTTCCAGAGGGGTGCTAGTGTGGATATTCAACAGATAGGTGGCACAAGTTGGTAGTATTCTTCTTTGACCACCTCAAGTGCAAAGCCCACAGTTCTTAATGGCATGTACTGCCAATGTTAGGATAACGGAATATGTCTGTAACTAGTTCCAGGGTCCTATCCTAATTCATATGTCCAAAGTCATCATGCAGTTCTTTTCAGGCAAGCTTTGGGCAATGCTAACCCCTTTCTCCAGTCGTGTTGTGGGAAAAGTAAGAGAACTTGCTCGATATAGCACTGCATTGCACGTCTCCGACTTCTATCCTCATTTCAACAATCCCCCTCTTTTGTGGGGGGAGAGAGTGCTACAGCATCACTGTCTTATTTCTTAGTTTGCATTTGACATCCACAGACAACTGAGTCAGAGTATTAGGTCATTGAAACAATATCCACAGATGCTAGGTGGGCACCTAGGTAGCACAGTGGATAGATCCTAGAGTTAGGAAAAACCTGCTATCAAATCTGCCCTCTACCTCTTATTTGCCATTTAACCCTGGACAAGTCATTTAACCTCCCTCTGCCTCAGTTTCCTCATCTGTAAAATCAGTATAATAAAAACACCTACTTTCCCAGGGTTATTGTGAGTATTAAATGATATAATATTTGTAAAACTCTTAGTGCAGTGCCTGGCACTTAGTAGGTGCCATATAAATGTAATGCTTATTATTATTGGCTGCTGGCACGTTGTCTAGTGAAACTATGTAGTCCAGCTTCTTGGGGGTCATAACTAGCTTTTATTAAAGGTATCACCATAGCTTCAGGGGTCCCATAGCCTTTGAGACAAAGCATCTGTGTCTTCCCTGATGGATAGTAAATGCTGAATTCATAGATAGCCAATGTTCCTACCCATCTGCAGCAAGTGGCATAAAACAAGGCACTGGTCAGAATATGTCAGTGGATTGTTGTCAGTTTGTACTTACAGTCTTGCTCCACTTACATATTATTTATCTTTTCAGTAATAAGCAGGAAGTCTGATTTGTAGATGGAGGAATGAGTCTTGCTGTCTGTCATTAAGTCCTCTACTGGCAAAAGCAATTGGTTTCTAGCGACCATCACTCTCTTGGTATAGGACTGCTCTCAAGTCATCCAGGTTAGTTAGCATGGAAAACAAAAGACTTCTTTGGATTTGTAGAACCATACGTTGGTACTTACAGGGGGGCAGTTAACTAACTTGATAGCTTGGTCAGATTTATCCATCTATCAATCACCAGATAGCTTGAAGTATTTTAGGAAAATTTGGTCTTATCTTACTACAAAAATATATTATGGACAATATGAAACATGCACAAAAATAGACATTTTAAAAGACAGATGTAATAAATATGATTTTGAAGTAATTTTATTTAATTTATCAATGACAAAATCTTTTCTAAAATAATATGACAAAAATATTTTCTTGAGTAGTGGAGTGGGATTGAATATGCCTTATTACTTTTGAAAATCTTGGCTCAAGACTTCATGATAATCATTTAAAGGATTGATTTTTAGTTATGTTTACTTCAATATTTTATTTTACTAACTGCCACAGCTGAAGAAGATACCTCACAAAAGTATGTACATCCAAATGGAAGAATTCTATCACAGGTTATACTTACATAATTATTTTTCAAACCTGTCTACCAGTTATTCAAGGTTTTTGGTAAAAATCAACCCAAAAATTTCTATCTGGACATATTCCGTCTTGCTATATCCTGATATACAACTGACTGCGATTGTTTTTAACTTGAAAATTAATCAGAAGTTGTTGCATTTTTATACTTTTAATCAGGAAATGGGGTCAAAATTGACTAAATCTCTTTATGTGGAATATCCTTAAATAATCTAGAAAATTGTTTCCAGGTTTTTTAGGTGTAAAGATGAGTTTTCATAGGTGACAATTACGTTGTTTAGTGCTTTAAAGACTTTGGCAAATGATAACCAGTGAAATGTGCGCGCGTGCGTGTGTGTGTGTGTGTGTGTGTGTGTGTAAACTTTTTTCCTGGCTACTGCCTATCTCATTAGGAAATATTGTAAATATTTTACTATTTAAAGAGACTACTTTAATACAAATTAACCATATTGGGGACATCCTATAGTACTTTGTACTCTTTTGTAACGGCTTGCTTATAAATGATTCCATGAATGAATTTCACATGTGAAGCTCTCTCTGCTAGAATTCTTTATTTATTCCATTCAAATCAACCACTCCATCAGTGGCTGTGGTTATATAGTTTCCTTGGAAAACATTGTTTCTATAAGAAAAGTAATGTACTGTTAAGAATATAGCTTTTCTATTACATCTCTCCCTTAGTGGTTTACCCCCCAAAAGGAGTTCTTCATGTATTTTATAGTTGAAACAATGTAGCAAATGGCCAAAAACCTCAGACATGCTGGAAACATCTGTACATTTATCCCGCTTTATAGCAAACCTCACACACTGTAATTTGAATATTTTTTTTTTTAATCTTTGACATTGTTTTCTGTGTGTTTGCCAACATTGTTTTCTATATGTTTGGCTGACGAAGAAACACATTTCAATTTTTCACCTAGTTGTTTTCCTACCTTTCCTCACCTGTTGTTTCAGCTGTTTTTACCATAGCATGTAGAACAAGTGTTCCTCCAGAAGTGTGACTTTTTGTCTTTCATTATTATGTAGGGAGCCTCCAAGGAAGCTTCTAAATATTTATTGTTGAGGTCACCAAAATTTTTTAAAGTACTAGATTATTATATGGCTTTAAATATTGCTGGAAGATTTGTAAATGTTTGTCTTTGTGCTTTGGATGCTTGGTTTTCAAAATGGTTTGCTAATTATTATGGCTTCCTACTATGACTATAGCTAATATCTTAAGGCTTAATATACACTTAGGATGATTAATGATAGTAGATGTAAATCCATATTTCAAATAATCTTGATGATTTTTTACTTGCTAGACCCTATTCAACTACTTTTTCTTTGTAATATGTCTGACGAGGAGTTGCTATTGTTTGATCATGCTCACCTTCAATTTGTGATTTCTTTTCAGAAATCTTTTAAGGCTATTTATCTACTAGTTTAGTCCAAATGATGTAATCCGTAAATCACTTACTCTGACAAATGTAAATTGAAATAATTGACAATACACTAAAATAAAGTTGACTGAAGTAACCATTGTCAATCTCTCTCCTTCCCCCCCCCCCCCCCCGCCCAGCTTTGTGAAACTTTTAATTCTTCCCATCAGGATACCTTTCTTACTATATGCGACATGTGACCATCAAAAAATAATCAATTTCTGAGGTCATAGAGACGAATGGAGGACACCAGTGTCAATCTACATGTTTCTTATTTTTAGAAGGAAAAAGCAAACTTTTAAAATTAAACTTGGCCTTTTGATAAATTGCTGCTTGCACAGTACCTATAAGCCAGAATAACTTCATAGACATGATGATTTCACCTTTAAAATATTCCCTGAGGGATAGGGTGAACTTTTTAAGTAATCATTGGTAGTAAGTAATTCATTATCCTATTCATTTGATCTATGTAGCTAGCCAAGTAGATGAATTTCAGTAATGAAAAAAGACTCTCATCATAAAGGAAACTCAAACAGACCAGGATCTTAATCAGTGGCTGGTTCCATAGAATGTAGAACCAGTGGAGAGTTCTTACACTGTGATGTCACATAGGACACACATTGTGAGTGAGAAGGGGAATTTTTCCAATGCTGCCTGTATAACTGTGTATCTGAGTTGCAGATAAAACCACCTGGGGCATCTGAAACTCAGTGTGAAAGGTAGTAAGTATGGCACTTACGCAAACAGTGGGATACCACAGGAAGGAGACGTGTTGGGTAACAGGTGTGATGCAGTGGTTTTTGAGACATGAGTATCAGGTGGTTACCAAGTTGAGGGTAGGATGTGATCCATCTTCTAATTTGTTGGTACCATATCCCCATGGATCATCTTGTGCGCTTCCTTGAGTGCACACAACCCGCTGGAGATAACAAATGCTCTCAGAACGCTAGTGCTTAAATCATCAAACTTAAGATTTCTTGATCTCCTGGAAATTTTTAAACATGCATAGAAAGACAGTTCTCATGAATTCTGGTTTCTGACCCCTATTAAGAAAGAAAAACAAAGAAAGAAGACATTCAGGAAATATAAGTCCCAGAACTATTCTCAGGTTACCTGGCCCACTTGCTGTCTGCTTCTGCTGGGGAAGGGTTGCTAAGAAATAAAATTTCTCTCCTTTTTCCCTTTTACTCATAGCATTGAAAAGAAAAGAAATGAGCCATTTCATAATTAACTCTAGATTCTAGAGTAGTGGGAAAGCCTGGCATTTTTGACAAGTATCCATCTTCTCTGATTCTATAGCCACTAATTTTGGAAGCAGCTCACATCAGTGGGACCATGCATTTCCCGGCATTCCCTCACAGCAAAAAGGTAGGGCGTCTGTCTGCATCTGTGGGAGGTGCCTTTCCAACAAAGGAGGCATCCTTTCAGATCTCATCAAGTGAATTAGTAGAACTCATCAAGTAGATCAAGCATTCTCCTGATCACTTACCTTATACAAATGGATTCACAGAGAAGTCCTGCCTAAGGTCCTGGTTGGAGATAGCTCTATGAACAGAAAGGGCCCATTCCCCTACTCCCCTGAACTCCCCTGAAGTTATAAACCAGTTCATCATCCTAGTCACAGACCTGCCCTTATCTTAGGAGTTGAACTAGAATATGTCACTCACTGAAGCCTCAACAAAAATATGAAAGGAATGTAGGTATCTCTCTCACTAAGCCTGATTTGAATCAATTTCCTGGTCATTTAGATTCAGTGTTGGAACAAAATGAGAAACTCCTAAGTCGTCCTACAGTTAACAAAAAGATTTAGATTAGATTAGATTTCTTATTAGATTGTAAACTCCTTGAGGTAAGGAACAATCTTTTGACTTTTTTTTATCCCTAGTGCTTAGTGTGGTGCTTGACACATAATAAGCACTGAAGGTTTATTGATTGAGATTACTTAAGCGTAGAAGGAGAAGGATATTCAATAAGAATAGGCGTTGAGGTCACCTGTAATTTATTCTGTTAAATAAACTCTCTTTCTTGAGATGCCCATTGCTTCCCACCAGCCAATCATCTACAAGTATGTCTGGAGTTCCTTGTGACTGTTTGTACTCGGATGCCCAGAAAAGGACTCAGCAGTCTGAGCCAACCAGATATCCAGGGTGTTCTCAAAAACTTTCAAAGAAAAACTAAGATAACTTGCATGGGGATATGATAGTGCTACTACACTCCACCCATTGAGAGTAAGGTCCTCAAAGTCTTCTAAATGTTTGTCCACAACTTAGATGACTTCAAGACTGTTACCAGCAAGCCCTGACTTTTGGTGTTTAAGAAGCCTGATATAAATAGTAATAAAGGAGGAAAAAAAACTAAAACAGAAACACAGCAAAAAATCAAAACTTCAAAACAGTAGTGACAGTCTGGGGGAGTCCCAGGAAGGTCTGAGTCCCAGATCTATAAAATTAAGTTTGTGTGATGGATGTAAAATCTTTGTGGTTCATAGTGGGTCTCATAGTATAAAAATGTGACTGACCATAAGCAGAAAGAGGACTGGAAATATCAGGGCTTCAGGAAAGATGATGACACTTTCCTAAATAGTCACTGATACTCATCAGAGGTTAGGAAGAATTGTTCAGTACCACCACTGACTTAGTATTTCCTGGACCACCAACCAGAGTCTCTCCCTGCCTGGGAGTCCCATGGTGATTGGGCGGGGCGGGGGGAGGGTGCAGGAGAAAGGCACAACAGTTTTTGCCCAATGAGAGGCCTCTAAGGAACTGCCCACCTTCTTTTGTGGGTGTCGATCAGACACATTCAACTCTTTACTTGCCAGAAAAGCAAACCTCCTCCCAACAGTGCCACCCCTTGGTCCTCCAAGCCCTCCCTGAGGAGTTGTACAATGATTAACTGGGTGTAATTAAGAGTCAATTATTTCCAGATTTTAGTAAGTGATGGGCTGAGAGGACCTGCATTTTGCATTGTTGATGTGTTCTCTCTTGATCCTGGAGCCCTCCACTCCCACCACTGGTGGCACCTTGGTCCCTTCATGCTTTTCCAAAGATGATTGCTACTGTCCTGTGCCTTGGCCTGAATGGTGTCTGAGGTGCTACCACTGTTTCCCAGCACCAGGTGGCCGAACAAATGCCCTCTACTGCGACCAGAATTCTGTTGCCTTGCGCTGGTCCTGCAAGCATTGCCTGCCCTGTGCTCAGCAGGAGCAGTTAAGGTGCTGTTACTGCCGGAATCTGACTCTGGCCTCCCTGCTGGGGGAAGGCCAAGAAGCCACACAGAAGGCTAGAAACACTTCTAGGCCAGTATTTGCCATGTGCAAACAATATCTATTTCTATTAGGGTTGAGGAAATGCACCTGAGACCTGAACATGCATTCTGCAGCAGCCTCTTACTGAAAGTTCCAAAGAAAGTTACAGTTTGCAGTTCACGGTTCAAGGGCAAGGGTGGGAAGTTTTTAAACTGAGGCCTTACCTCTGCCTGTCCTCAGCTAATTAAATTGGGGTTCAATTGGCACAGCTGTCCAGATCCTCAATTCCAAAAATGTCAGGGTCCCTAGGGAGAATTCAGTGTTATCCTTTCAAGTGCCTTCCACAGTAACTTGCAACAAAGAATCACCACAAAAACCATGTAGTAAGATTTGGGTTGGCCTCTCAAATTACAAATTAAAAAGACAAAACTCAAAACAATTTCTTCAGCCTAGTTATTAGACAATTCTAAAATTTCAGGGATCTGCCTTAGTTTGCATTCTTTCACTGTCAATGAGAGGCCATCCCTTAATGTCTGTTATGCTCTTATTCAATTAAAGGACTATACCTCATCTTCATTGTAACTTCCAAAAAGCCATTTAAAACCAAACAGTTATTCCCCTGTCCATATAAAAATATAATTCTTTTAAAACTAGGAAGGCCCTTCTTTCAGTGGAACGCCCCCCCCCCCCAAGTAATTGGGAGAGAATGATAATTCACAGGACAAAAGCATCCATTCCCTGCAAAAGTAAAACACAGCCCATTCTTCTGAAACTGTCATTTTCTGACGAAAAGGAAATCTCTTTCAGGCCCCCAGAATACAGTTCTCTTAGGTTTCTCTGAAGATTGCCTGAGGTCTGAAGCATTCCTTAGTAAAACCTGGAAGAGTCTTAAATTACCAGACTGGAAGGTTCAACCCAACCACAGGGCCTAAAAGCCAGCTTACTGAAGTTATTTTTAAGGTACAGTACTTAAGAACACATCACATGGTTTCCTTGCAGAAAGACCACAGGCTGTTACCTCACCAATGTCCCAGGTAGGGGCAAGTACCCATTTCTAGAGGTATCACCACCAGAAGTATGAAAACAAATCCCAGCTCACCTTCTGCACTGATGATTCTCCATTTCAGGGAGCTCATTACATTCTAAAACCACATGTCTATACCAATCATTCTAGACTGGGCCTGACTCAGGCCAGTTCCCTGGGAGTTAAGTTTCCATGTTGGAACAAAGTGAGGCCCTCAAAAGTTATTCAATAATTAACAAAAAGATTGACTTAACCATAGTGGAAGAAGGATATTGAACAAGAATAGACATTGAGGAAACCTCAATTTGATTCAGCTGATCAAAGCACCCTGGTCCGTTGTTGCCCATTGTTTTCCATCAGCCAAGCCTCGGAGAGTAAGCCTGGAGTTCCATGTTTTGTGCTCAGGTGTCCAGGAAGTGATATCAGTGGTCTGAGTCCTTACTCCCCTGAGTCAAGCAAATTTCCAGGCTAGTCTCAATACCTTTTAAGGAGAACTAGTCTAACTTGTATAGAGGAGGAGGAGTTAGGATTTTGCTCTTACCACATTTCCTATTAAGAAAACCACCACCAATTCGGCAGACTTCATCGAGGCAATGGGGAACTTGCCACGTATAATAGGCACACTGACCTAGTAACTATTTATGTGACTATAAATGACACTCCTCGCTCATACACTAATGATAGAAGATGAGAGTTGCAAGGGACTTCAATGGCCATGTAATTGATCAGCTCCTGAAATAGAATTCCTTCTACCATGCACTTGATGAGAGGTTATCCAGCATTTCCCTGAAGACTTTTCACTACCTCCTGAATCAGGGTATTCCATTTGTAGATGGTTCTAATTGTTAGGAAGTTTTGCTTTATAGTAAACCTAAATGTTCTCTACAGCTTCTGCCCTCTGGCCTAATTAGTGCCAATCAGATCATTCTTTTACATGATTGCCTTTCACATAGTTGAAAACAGCTATCATGTCTTTCCTCTCTTCTTTTCTCCAGGCTAAAAATTCCCATTTCCTTCAACTAATCCTCATTTGTCATTGACTCAAGGCTTTTCACAATTTTAGTTGTCCTCTCTTTTTGTGACTTATCATTGTACCATATGGCCCAGGGGCTCAAACAATGAAATGTAATTCAAGACACTGACTTATTTCAGGTGGTGGGTTATCTCTGACACTGACCCTTCCTCAGAATAATTCCAAGAAAATCTCCTATACAGAACTTTGATGTAGTTCATGTTTAGGTTCTGCCTAAAATATGGGTAAGAGGGAAGAAGAGTTTAGTATGCAGTTTAGGTATCAAGTTGTAATAAGACCCATATTTCCCTAATGCAGCTTTCCTTCCATCCACAAGATGGGGAAGCTTTATATAAAAGACAGAGCTGTTCCTGGGACCTGACCTGATTGATCCTTGCTTCCTTGAGGCATTTTCTTCATCAACTAGGTACATAAAATGTCATAGGGATGTGAAGTCTTGGTCTGTCTAGCTTATTATGTACCTAAGATTACATGAGCCACCATATCATGAGACACTAACCCAAATTTTTCTACATGGATCATCACACCTTTCCAGGTGGAGTTGAGAGGAACCACTTCCAGAAAAACTAAGTGCCACTGTATTCTTGTTTCATATTACTATTCTAGGACAAAGTCAATCTCTTTTGTTAAATGTTCAGTGACATATGAGTGCCTCATTTCATCCTAACATTGAACCTGAACTAAGAGGATTTGAACATTAGAACTGTGCCTTCAGCATAAGTGTAGTACAACTGTCTGTTTCTTAAAGCACAGAAATGGTACAGAATATGATGAGACTCACAGGTACTCATAAGTGGCTTCAGAAAACACTCTCAAAAGTAAAGATAATTTTATGGATTTGCTGAACATTCACTCCAGACCTTCACTAACAAGGCAACTCAAAGTCCAGATCTGCTGGCCAGCCAGGGCACCTGTCATAGGACCATTTGATTTCAAGCACCTTGAAAGCAAAGACTCCTTTTCCTTTTTGTATCTCCAGTTCCTGACACATAGTTGGTGCCTAATAAATGCTTTTAGTTTTGATTTGATTTGCCCAACACATTCCAGGGGTCCCCTTCCCCCTAGTATAAATTAGGCTAGTTTTTCTCTCTGATACGTTAGAAAGCTATTGCCTGGGGTTTGATGGGGTGGGGGGAGAGAAGGTTAGGTGAAAACTTATAGTACTCTTTCCTAGATGCAGCTTTCTGGTTTACTCTGGCCATATTGCCATGGCTTCCTGGTCATATAAGGGAATAATAAAGTCCATCTATTTGTGGTCAGGCTCCGGCAGACTTGGAAGATGTTGCAAGACATTACAAGACTTTATTAGATGTCATTACACCCTGTCCTGCTAACCAGATGAATTTCCATATGGAGATAAGAGAGTGAGAAGGCTGCATCCACTAAAGCTGAGTGCTGGAATACTGGAGTGTCCTTGTTGAATAACCTTTCCATTCTGTAGATAAATAAACTTCTTTTTATTAATGGTTGAATGACCTACAAGTGCCTCATTTCATCCCAACATTGAATCTGAACTAGGAGAGTAACAGCCTGAGTCATTTCAGCTCTCTCTAGCTTTCTTAAATTCTTCAGTCACAAGAAAATCTTGATAATCATATTCTTTGAGAAACATGCTAATAAGAAAATCCCCCAGTGGGCATCTGGTACTCAATTCAGGAGCTCTTGAACTCATAAAGTAACCACCATTGCTGGAAATGTCCGTTTCCCAGGATTGTTGGAAACATTCATTTCTCAGGAGTGTAGTTTCTGATCTAAGTTCATGGAATGAAACAAAAGCTGAAAGAAAGCAGCTGGAGTCTTAAAGCTATTTTCAGACCTCCTTAAGCAAGCCTCTCTCACCACTGGGGAGGGAAGATTGGGCAGACAACACCCCTCCTCCACTTTTTTGGAATGTAAAAGGAGACAGTTACTAGAGTACTGGGAAAGAGAAAGAGAAAGGTAGAGTCATTCTTTCCTCAGCTCTTTCTGTGGGATGGGGGCAGAAACTCAACAAGTTTTTACCTTCCTTGACTCTGTTTCCAATCATCTTGGAAACAGCTCACTTTACTTGGGGGACCAACAAGGAGTTCTGTGTATCACCTCAGCAAATCACATGCCCCTCCTGAGGCAGGAGGTCGGAAGAATGCCCAGTTTCGTTGGAGATGTCATGGTCTAGCAATAAACTGTAGCTCAGAGCTGAATACCATACTTCCAATGTGATTTGACCGGGGCAGACTTGAGGGGTTTAACTCAAGACCATCTAGAGTTCCTGTTCCTTTCATTAATAATACTGTATCTTTTAAAGAGTGTTTTATACTTTCTTGTATCTTATCTGATCCTCACTACAACCCAGTTAGCTAGACATTATTATTGCTAACTGATAACAGTAAGTTTAAATGATCACTCTAAAGGCAAGGATTAGTACACCTGAACTCCTAAATCTTAGTCTGGTATTAATGCTATGATACTCCCAATAGAAGATGGAGTAAACTGGTAAATTTTCAAGTTGATTTGAAATGCAATACTTTGGTTTATTTCCTATTCCATAAAGAGTCTATCAGAAAGGAGATCTTCACCTGGTTAGAAAGAGCAAAGAACCTATTTGTAGTTACCAAAATACCAATATTCCAAGTTCTACAGCTTTGAAGTTATTAAAGCTTAAAGCAGCACTAAAACTTTTGAGACATCTTGTATTTTGAAATCTGTAGCATTATAACAATACAAGTCCTCTGACCTTCAATTTCTATCTGTAGATGATGTCAGACTAATCTGTCTGTACATGTTTCTGAGTCCCATTCATTCAGTCTCATCAACCTACTTGCTAGCAGCATGACTCTACTACTTCCTGAAATTCCATCCATATTCTATTCAGTCCTACTTTTCCTACAACTTGCCTGTGTTTTGGTCCCATCCTATTGTGCCCTTGGAAATTCCTTCTCTAGAAGTCATACGCCTTGATACTAAGTGAGGGCCGAAAGTCTTTGAAAGATACTGGATGCAGTGAAATAGCATCAGACAAGATATTTGTTGCAATTGTCTGAGAGACTTTATGTCTTCTGACTCCTACATAAAAGTATTGAATTAGCCTAAATGTGAAGCTTTTTCCAGAAATTGGGGTAAGTGTGGAATTCTAGCTAATCCCCTGAGAAAAAGCTGGGAGAGATGAGACCTTAGCTTTAGGCTTAGCCAAATCTCCTACTCCCACCTCCTCAGAGAAGCATCCTCTTAGCTTCCAAGAGTCTGAAGGGTATTGGACCTCCTTGTGTTTCTATCAGTGTACTAGCAGTGTCCTTGGACCACCTGGCAGGAGTGTCTGCACGAGGAGCCAAGAATAGTTGGCCACAGATTTATCATGTATGAGGAGAACTTCCCGAGCACCCCAAGAATGAGAGAAATGGACTTCCAGCAAACAAGTGGTTTTATGTATTACCTCTTGGCCACATATACTTTCTAAAATTGAGTCTACTTTTCCTTGGACTCTATATGCTCTAAGGGAGAGTGTATCACAGAGTTTGGTGGGACATTTATACCAACTGTTCTTATTGTACAACCTTAGTAAATACTACCCCTGACTAAATGATACTCAACTGAAACTCTGGAGGCAAAACACACTAGTGGGAGCTCAAGCCATCCCTTGATCCCCTCAAGACTACCTTTAGAATCCTGAAGATATGACATTAAAAATAAAATGATTGCCTATTTTTCCTTTATCTACCATTTGGGAAGCTAAGTTTCAGCTGCTTATAAGTCACCTGATTTGGGATAAATCACAAGATTGCTCAACCACTCAAAAGTCACCTGACTTAAGAAAACTATCCTCCCTCTCATCTTAGTCTCTCCCACTCCTCTCCACCAATCAGAAACCAGGTGTCTCAATTCCTATTCTCCTGCCTTTTTTATTCCTTCCAAATTGTATATTAACTGTGTAGAAACCTAGGTTCTGGGTCCTTGGCTGCTGAGAGCCTTGGCCCAGGTTTGTTTCTGCAACTGCATGCATTGCTAAATAAATCATTCTCTTGATGTAACTAATCAGTTTCTTTATTCCATCATAACAAAGAGGGAATATAGTTAGCGGTAAGGTCTAAATAAGACTTACCAGTGGCAAGCTACTATTTCCTATCTATTGCCTATGTTTGAGATGCAGTGTGTCATGATGGATGAAGCATCATCAGCCTTGGAGTCAGGAAAACCTGGGTTCAAGTCCCACCTGTGACATGTCCTGGCTATCTTTCCACTCTATTAAGGATATTCCAGTTCATATGCACTACATTATACTCCTACCTCTTCCTCTCATTCACACTAAAGGTACTCTTCACTCATTCCTATTCTCCTAGTCCATTGACCCACTCTGGCTCCACTTGCTTTATACTTAGATTTGACCTTGTTGTCCGTCATTTTAAAAATTGATTTAAAAAATTCTGACCTTTAAAAAAAGATAATTTCCATGTTCATAGAATACAAAAAGAGGATACTATATGTAACTATGAATCTTTTAAAAATATATAATCAGTTCAATACATTACTTTCAGACTTGCTTGTCTCTGCCTCCTTCTTTCTCTCCTGTGTATTTATAATACTTCAATGACCCCCTTTTTTTGGCACCACTACTAGCTTTTAGGGAGTACATTGATTCTTATTTTTTCCTCCTTAATTTTCTAAGCAAAAGATAAAATATCTTACATTTTCATCTCTGTGAGACAGAAAAATTACAAAAAAGGTTTCTGTTTCACCTAGTTTTCAGGGAATCCATTTCCTGGAAAAGGCTTGCCGTGTTCCTCTAAGCTATTTATTCTCTGTCTTTTGTCAGGGGAGGGAGGGCAATCAGGGTTAAGTGACTTGCCCAGAGTCACACAGATAATAAGTGTCTGAGTCAAGTTGAACTCTGGTCCTCCTGACTCCAGGGCCAGTGCTCTATCCATTGCACTAGCTGTTCCACATTTATTTTCTTTCTAATTCTTTCCTTTGCTGCTTTAATTTTTTAATCTCTTGCTTCATTTTTTTGTAAGCATTCATGTAGTTCTGGTGGAAATTTCATTATTTCCTTCCAGTCTCTGCTTGCAGCTGTTACAGTTTACTCTTTCTTCTGCAGGATCTCTAGATTTGCAATTTTTATACTGGTTAGTGTTTTCTTTGATTGACTCTCCTTTCCAGCTTTAGTTCCTGATCTGGAGCTCTGTAACATGGTCAGGTTCTGCCCCCTTCTGTGCTTTGGATGTGATAGTCTTAGCGCAGTCATCTGGCTTCTTGAGCTGACCTTTCCCTCCTAGGATTATCCCCTCCTTGATCTTGAAGGTTTAAAGTGCTGAATCTTCAAGGCCCTCTCTAGCATGTCAGGACAGGATGCTACCCAATATGCGCTCTACCTTGCTGCGTACTGGTTTCTACTATGACTCACTAATGCCCTATAGTATTTTGGAGGTCCATATCATGGGACTTTCTGATCACCCTGGAGCTTTCTTGGGGATGCCCTCAGTGACTGCTGCCTCAGTTCACAGACCCTTCTGGCAGTCTCTGGTTGGTACTGCATGACTATCCTGTGCTGTACTGGCAGACCCCCTTTCCTATTGCCCTCATGCATCCAGCCAATCTTGTGTACAGCTCTGGGATAGAAAAAAATCATATACTATAGTTTCTCATTGGATTTCTTGGTCATTATTAGGGGTGGTACAAACTTCAGGGTGGTGCTGGTGTTACACGTGGGAGCTGATTGGTCTGCCTCCCATTCGGGTAACCATCTTGGCCAGAAGTTTGCTGTGATCTGATGTTTTGTCACATATCCTAGAATCCCTTCCCTCACTTTCCTTCTACCTTTCCTAACCTTCTCTACTGTCTTCCTTTTCTTTCCCTTTTCTCCTTTTGCTTCTTCCCACCCCTTTTGCTCATATTAGTCTCTCTCTCTCTCTCTCTCTTTGTTTCTCTCTGTATACACACACACACACACACACACACACACACACACACACACACACACACACGTATGTATGTATATATGTATAGTATTGCTTCAGTCATTTTGAGACCTGGGAAAGACCTTAGCTTAAAAAAGCCAAAGTCTCCCACGTCATCTGGGACCATCTCCAGTTGTTTTGACCTATGGCTTACTACTGGACTCCAATGACTCTAGAGGGGAGAGTGAGGCTGGTGACTTTGCACAGCCCTACCTCACTTAAATCCAGTTCACTTGCAAGTCAAGACCACCCTCCTAATGTCATTGGTTCTCTCTGAGAATGAAGGACAAACAACACCTGCAATCCCACCCTCTTTATTCACGTTATTCTCTATACCTTGTCATATCTCCTTCCTATTCTTTGCTGGTAAATTTCTCCCCAGTTCACCTCTTCCATGAAACTTTCCCTGATCTCCCTTGTTGGTGGTACCAACTTTCTACCCAGGCACTCCACAAGCCTCTCTCAAATGCATTCATCATATAATATTATATATTACAGTCATCAATGTGTATGTCCTATTCCCTATTAGATTATGAGTTCCATGACGAAAGCTGATATTTATCTAAATTTTATTTTTCTCATAGTATTCTGTGCTATAGTTGGCAAGTGGGAGGTGTTTAATAAATAAAGCTAACTTTGGTCAAGTTACTTCAGGCAAAGAATCCTAATATCTAAGTAAAAATGTAGGAAGTACAGGATTGCCAAGAATGCATGTATTTTGAGAATTAGGAGATATACAGGGAAAAACTAAGCCTTCAATCTTAGCAACAATAGTAATAATCCCTACAAATATTGCTTAATGTTCAAAACATAGTGATACAATTTACATGCCAGAAATTCAGAAACAGAAGGACGCAAATGATGTCGATCAATTCACATTTATTCAACTTCATTATCTTCCTTGTACATGAAATGTCTTGGAAAGGAAACTCCCTGAAATCCCCTCTCCAATTCTTTCATATTTTCATCTGGACAAAGTTAGGTTAAAATGCAAGCTATTATTTCCTATCTGTCCCCTATGTTTGTTTGAGATGCAATGGGTCATGATGGATGAAACATCAGTCGTGGAGTCAGGAAAATGCTGTGACATGTACTGGCTACCTTTCCACTCTATTCCCAAAACAGTTCACAAAGATTATTTCATAGATAGATAGATAGATAGATAGATAGAACAGACAGATAGATAGGTAGACCTTCTGGTCCTGGGACATAACTGATATAAAGAACTTTCTGATGAAGAAAATATCTGCCAATGTAGATTGTTGTCTTCTCTGCAACTTATAGTCTCAGAGTTTCACAGAGCACTGAGGAGTTAATTGACTTGCCAGGAGTCCCAAAGTCAGTATCTTCGGCAGGATTCAAACCTAGGTCTTCCTCACAGTAGGGCTAACAATCTTCCCACTTTGCCAGTCTCATCTGGACAGACCACACACACACATTTTTTGTTTGGTCTTTTTTCCCCTTCCTGCTAGATAGTTTTGCTGAAATTGTAAATATTAAAGACTAATAATTCATCATTGACTTATTATAATAAGCAAAATACATGCTTCTTTAGAGCTAGGATTATTTCTTAAAATTTATGTCCTCAATACATTGCTCCATCGGCCAGTTAATATCAGTTCATTGACATGATTTGAATAACTGATAGCTAAATGAGACCTTGGAGAAAATCTAGCTCAGCCCTTTCGTTTGTAAATTGGGAAACTGAAACCCAAATAATTGACTTAACAAAGGTGGCACAGAACAGAGATTCAAACCCACATCTTCTGACTCCAAATTCAGTATTCTTTCCATTATAATATGTGCCCTTTAAGGAAGTATTAACCTGTATCTCACCTAACTCTTACTTCTGAACAAATTCTTGTTCTGTGGAGGCTGAGGGGAACTTAGGTTGTTTGGAGTTTGGATTAAGTTATTTTTTTTTCCTCCAGAGTTTTGTGGGTTTTTTGTCTTTACTCATAAATCACCTTTCTGACCTAAAAATTTATATCATCATAGTTTCTCTTCACTTTGCTAATGGAATAAAAACAATTTGCTAGACCATTTGTGGCCACTGGAGGACAGGAAAGCTTTAGTAATAAAGAGGTTATAAAAGAGGACCTGCCACCCTACGGAACACACACAAGAGGGCAGCAGAAGGTCGAAATGATGACATTTAACTAGACATTTAAATAATTCATAATTCTAAGCCATGCCTATTACTTCAAATTCTCATCATAATACTTTATATTTGTGTAAAGGAGGTGCTATCAGTTTGATCAAATTAAGTTTTCTGACATTAATGTAATGTCTGATATTGGTTAAATTAATTAAAATTAATCATTAATTAAAATACTTAATGATAATATTTACATAGCACTTTAAGGTTTGCCAAGTATTTTGCAAATATTATCTCATTTAATCCTTGCGACAACCATGGGAGATAGGTGATATTACTTTCCCCGTTTTACAAAGGAGGGAACTGAGGCAGACTGATGTTAAATGAGTACAGGGTCACAAAGCTGGGAAGTGGCTAAGGTTGGATTTGAACTCATATCTTCCTAACTCTGGGTCTAGCATTCCCTCCACTAAACCACCTAACTGCTGCCTACTAACAATGAGAAAATTCCTCAGTCAATCTATTGCAATTGGGCATTGACCATTGCCCTATATGAAAACAGCTGAGCAACACAGGAAGTAATCTTGGGTGACTTTTAGTTAAAATTGCAACATGAAAGGTCACTTTGGAGCCCAGCTCTCCCACACCCAGCACAGATAATATAGGAACAAGACCCCATATAGACCAATTATAAAGACTCAAAGAGAAAGAGAAATACTAATCCAAACTACATTACAAACAACAAAAAAACAAACATGAGAACATGTGGCAGCTGGTAGAGGGGTAACACAAGTGAACTAGGGTAAATGGGCTGAGAGGAACCATTCCAGGGAAGCCAACATTAGCTCCTGAAAATAGCTCTGAAGAGGGCCAGCACTCCGAACAAGGAGGTCATCCACAAGTGTGATATTCCAATAATCAAAACTCGCTTTCTACCCTGGCCTCTCAGAACAGAAACCAAAGCCTAAAACCCTGTTTAACCTCCAGTTAAGTGACTCTTTATCCTGTATATAGCTTCCACATTAGATTGTGAGCTCATAGTGCCTAGTTACACAGTAAGTGCTTAATAGATGTTTCTGATCTCATCCTGTTTCCTTCTGCATACAGTTAACGGGAGATCACTGGTTTTAAGCTTTGTTCCCTGGAATGGCCCCACAGAAGACAGCATTGACTTCAACCTGCTTTCCTACAGTATCCTCATACCACTCTTGACCAGGTTTCCATGCACCATCTCCTACTGGAAGATCTCACTCCTACAACAGCCCTTCCTTCAGCTTACTTGATTTTGGAACTCCAAAATCACAACTAATAATGAAATATTTTTAAATGGTAAATGTGATTTTAAATGTAAGAAAACTTATTTCTACAAAACAGCCTATAATAATTTCTCAGGAAGTTCAAGAAGCATTTCTAAAAGTAAAGAATGCTCACTGATTTGTAAATGATCTGAAAAAAAAAAAAAGTTATTCCTTAAGGCTCAGGATGAAATATTGCCATCACTGAGCAGATTAAAGTAGGGAGCATCAAAATGTTTAAATGATTTTCAGTGACCCTTAAGAAAATTAAAACTAATAGAAATAGGCCTGGCAAGCTGATGTAAAAATATAAATCTGGCTACACACTACATCACAATCAAACTTAGGGTTCCCCATACACAATGAACCATTTTTTTATTACATGTCTATGCATAAGCTATCTCCCATGTCCGGGATGTACTTACTCTTTCCTCTTATTTGCCTCACAGGATCCACTTTCTTCAAAATTTAGCTTCAATGATATCTCCTGTAGGAAGGAGATCCTCCTACTTACTAATAGATACTAAATTATACCTCCTCTATTTAATTTCCTGTGTACACAGAAATAGTATTTGTGAATGCGAAAGGCCAATGGATTTTGATTTAGAGCACATGGGCTCAGATCCCAGATCTCCTGCTTGCTACCTTGTGACCTTCTACTAGTCATTTAACCTCTACAGGCAAGTATTCTCACCTGTAAAATGAGGAGACTGAACTAGATGAGCTCTTAGGTTCCTTCTTATTCTAAATCTTTGGTCCTAGGAACCAATCTTGTTTTTTTTCCAATAGAGTTTATGCCCTTGGGCATTTCATTTTTGTTTTTGTCTTTCTAACACCCGGTACACTGTAGGTGTTAATCTGTTGTCACCGTTGTTCAGTTGTATCTAACTCTTCCTGACTCCATTTGAGGTTTTCTTGGCAAAGGTACTGAAGTGATTTGCCATTTCCTTCTCTAGTTCATTTTGTAGATGAGGAAACTGAGGCAAACAGGATTAAGTGATTTGCCCAGGGTCACACAGCTACTAAGTGTCTACAGTCAGATTTGGACTCAGGAAGATGAGTCTTCCTGACTCCAGACACAGCACACTATCCTGTGCACCACCTAGCTGCCCTAAGTAGCTGTTAATTTTGACCTGCCTTCTCCTCCTAGATATTCTGTCTCTGCTTGGCCTCCATAACATAACTCTGTACTGGTTCTCCTACATGTCTGACTGCTCAGACTTTCTTCCTTTTCATGGATTTTTTTCTAGGGCTCTGTCCTGAGTCCTCTTCTTTTCTCTATATATCCTCTCATTTTTAGATATTTTGTCATCTCCATAAGCTTATCATACTCCATGGAGTACCATCCATAAGAGATGATACTTTATCCAAATGACTTCTTAGTCTATATACCCATCCCCAGTATCACTGCTGAGTTAAAGTCACTCATTGTCAACTGCTTATAAGATATGCCTTTCTGGATGTCTTGTAGGAATTTCAAACTCAAGGCCACAAAATAACTAATTATCTCCACCTCCATCCCCAACTCTGTCCCTCCTTTATAAACTTATTTCTACTGAAGGCATCAATCAATAAGCATTTATTAAATTATTAATTTTTGGGCATCCCTAAACCCCAACAGTTCTACAAAACACTATGCTAAGCATCACCGTCTTCCCAATTAACCAGCTTCTTCATAATCTCAGAGTGGTACTTGACTTAATCCTCTCCTCTTATCCCCCGTATCCAATTAGTTGCCAAGTCTTACTAATCTGTCTATATGACATGTCTTTCATCTTGTCCCTTTCTCTACAATCACATAAGCACCACCTAGTACAAGACCTCCCTGCCTCTCTCCTGAACAATGGCAGTAGCCTCCCAAGTGGAATCATTTCCAGCCTTCCTTCCATGCAATTAATTATCCACACAATTGTTTCTCCTCAGCTAAAAAATCTTCAATGACTTTCTATTATCCATAGTACAAAATACAAACAACCTGGCTTTTATTGCCCTCCACAATCTGCATGCCCCCTAGCTGCATTTCCAACTAGATTTGATACCTGTCCCCTTCATAAACTCTGTATTTCAGCTTAATATCCTACTAGCTGATCCTAGAACTTAATATTCCATCTCCTGTCTCCATGCATTGATCCAAGATGTTCCCCAGGTCTGGAATGCACTTACTCTGCATCTCAGAATCGTTGTCTTCTAACAAGGATCAATTCAGGTGTCACCTCCCCTTTTCATGAAGCCTTACCTACTCCTACCCCATTTTACCTCATAATTGTAAATACTGTCTCCTCAGTTTTTCTTGTACTCAACATTTATTTGAGCTGATGCATACTCAAATTGAATGTAAGGTCCTTGATGGCAAGGACTGTCTGTTTTTGTCTTCACATCCCTAGTACCTAACACAGTGCTTTGAGTACAGTAGTCCCTTAAGAAATGTGCACAGAGCACGATCCAGCCAATTTGCAGCTCAACTAGATCAAGTGGGTTGCTCCTCAAAGTTGACTCCTCACCAGACTTGGCTGCCACAACTATGGCTGTGCTAGGAACTTCTATCAGTGGGCCACCAGTGACTCTTCCAACCTTCTGAAGTGCAAAAGATTGTTCTATAAATAATGTTCATTAACCTTGGATCAGGAAAGAATAAACACATCAGAGAGAAAAGAAACAAAACACCATGTGTTCAATGCCACGTGGTGACCAGATGCAGAAGGGACTCTACCACTTAAAAAATTTCTACCTTCTCCCTGGAGAGCAGAAAGAGATGAGATATGGAGGGGTTGGGGGAGGGGAGAGAGACTAGTGGGAAAATGAATTCCTCCATTTAAGCCTTTTATATGAATCCACAATTCTCGTTCAGCAACCAAATAAAAGGCTTTTCATTACCTTCCAGGTCACAGAATAACTATGCTCTGAATCAGGAATAGGGCAGTATGATAACCACTACAGGTTATCACACATTTCTAGAAGTAGCCTCCACTCAGATTACCAGTGGCAAGTTTTAGGGGTGCTGGGGACCCCAAAATACTGACAAGCCAGATCCTACTCAAATGAATTCGACACAAACTTTCTTAAAGCTAAAGAAAAACAAAGTTTATTAAAGATTTGCTACCTTGGATTGACTCTTAAGGAGCCTAAGCATTTGTAACACTTGTATTCATAAGCGGGCGAGATAGAATCTCAGCTAGACAGAGTCTGAGCTGGATTGCATCTGAGAGCCTTCGTGGAGGCGAGATGGACCTTAAAACAGAAAAGACTATAGGAGGGGTCTGGGGGTGGTCTGGTAGTCTGGGGTGATGGGAGGAGGTATTAGGGAGGGTCTTGAGGAGATTGGGGTAACTAGTGATGTCCTTGGGTGGGATGCAGGTGGGGTAATCCAGAGGTAACAGACTATGGAAAGCCAGGCTAGGCCAAGGGAAACAGATTTGAATATGAAAGATTCAGGTGTTCCTGGCTACAAATTTGGGTTTGAAAGGCCAGGTGGGGAGATTCAAGGGGAGTTCAGGGAGGTTTCCAGAGCTGAACCCCCATCAGGCAGAACATACTGGTTCATACTGCACATACTGGTTCATACTACATATACTCCAAGGATTGAGCTTTCATTGTCCGGTTCCCAGTTACATTTGAATTAATGAATCTGTCCTGAATTGAGTCCACCAAGTTCCACCTAAATTAGTGCAGCAAAGCGGCTTCACCATATCCAGGGTCTTGACTTACTGTTCCAAAGAAGTGTAAATCTCCTCTAGATATGGTCTATGGGCTAAAATTCAGCTGCCTCCTGTTTTTGTCAGTCCACTAAGCTAAGAATGGGTTTTACATTTTTAAATGCATTAAAACTTTATTCCAAATATAAAAACCATTCTTAGCCTTACAAAACTAAACATCAAGCAGGATTTTCTCTAAGGGCCATAGCTGAACCTCTGTTGCACTAATCCACATCCCTGTCATAGCTATTGAAGACAGCTATGAGCTGTCTGAGGTCTCACTAGGTCTAAGTATCTCCATGAAGTCCTCAAAAATCTACTAACCAATAGCTGTGTTACCACAATGAGTATGTCTAGATAATTTTAAGAATAGAAATCTCATCCTTGTTTGGTCAATGAGGAAATTCTGTGGGTTTCAGGTAAAATTGTACCAGAATTAGAAAATTTCATTTGAGTACTTTAAAAAAGTGTCCTGAGGGCTTACTGAACAGGGTAAAGATATAATAGGGGCTTATCTGAGATTCTCTAGTCAATGACTGTCCTCATTTAGCCTTGCCAACTGTTCTCTCATGCTGACATTTTCTAAAAGGTACATTTTATGCACATTTATAATTGTACCTGTTTTCTAGCTTTATCAGGATTAAAGGGAATATACTCTCTCAGAGCTATCACTTTTTCTTTGGCTCTGGAATCAGTCACTTGATATTGTCACACATAGTAGGGTAAAGAGACAGACTATATAACAAATAATAATGGAGGATAGCAGTGTGGGTAAGGAGGAATTCAGATAATACAAAAAAGCATGAAGTCTCCCAAAACTAGTGAATATAAAAATTAATAAATGGTGAATAAATAAATTAAATCACTAACAGGAAAGATTATTTTTTGTGAAAAGGTAAAAAGAACCATTCTAGAGGTCTTATATTTCTTTCCTCAGGAACTTTTAATTACATACATCCAAACTAGTGCTGCTACTCAAGACTGTGCCAAAAACTCACTTCACTCTTTTCTGTGTAGACACAAACTAAATAATGCAATTTAATAATAATCTTTAAGCATTTTTTAAAAGAATCTGAGTGTAAATAAAAGAACAAGTTTACAATTTGGTTTATTTATTCTGTCTGGCTCATTTTCCTAAAGAAAATGTGATATATTTAGGCAAAAGTGAGCATAGGATTAGAAGTAGGAGATAGGATAATACATTTTTAATATGATTTCTATATGGGCTGTCTCTATGGTGTAGTATGACATGTGTTGAGACATATCTATAAGCCCAATTCTGTTTTTCACTGAGAAATTATACTTTTATTTATGTTAAGGATGCAGATTTTGTCTGAACCCAAGGAAAACCAATTAACCCATAATGAACTGGGTCAACCTAGTGAAAGTTCCCTTTCACTAAAAGTCTTTAAACAGAGATTCTCTAATAACTTTGTCTTGAGTGGTCATGGGATTCATGATTTGAGTAGATATTGGACTGAATGGTCTCTGATGCTTTGTTTTAAAAGTAGATTTTTCTCAAATGTAGAACAAGCCAAAATGGCATGTTTTGTATATTTTAGGATGCTCTATTGAATGGATTTTGCTTTTTTAAAATCTTCTGTTGAATAATAAAATTACTTTTAGAAGATAATACATTGAGTCAAGTGTGATTTTTAAAAATAACATGAAATTCAACTGGGGACTGAATTTTTGCAAACTGAAAGTTAATATTTTCACAACAATTTCCCCCAAATGTGTATGCTTATAATTATTTTACAGCAGGTTAGAAGTCAGCCAAGTGCCAATCTTAAAGAAAATGGCAATTCTTTGTGCCTGATTTTTGATAGTGAAATAGTCCAAATGACACCTAAGAGAATACCTTTCTCAAGTTTTATTATGTTTAGATTTTAATTCAGTCCTTCATTAAAAAAAAAAAACCTAGCATCTCCTAAAGCCAACATTTTTAGGGTATTTGCCATTTTTTATTGAAGAGAGTAAAATGATTATCCTTCAGTCCTTACATATCAAATGCCAGGCTTTGAAATGTGCAGATATTCCACTTTGAATAGGAATCTATTTCTCATGTTCTTTTCAGGATTATTTTGTGAAACTAGAGCTTTCATCCATTTGAACTATTTTAAATAGTCTCTCTAGATTAGATGTGATGGGGGATGGTGTGAGTTAAGTTTGCAGTCTCCATATTAATTCTGAAATCTTTTCAGGGTATAGGGTCAGTAACAATCCAGTAGTGAAAGGGCCCATTAGGTAAATTTGGCTCTAAGAATGTTAACTGAAAACCCCCTTCACCCATTCAATTCTTTTCTCTCTGCCTTTCTTCAGTTGCTGAGGTCCCATGGTGACCGTCATTGAAAGAAATCCTCCTCTTCTGCAGTTACACAACACCATGGCAACTGGGACATCAGCTGAGCTGGATAGAGGCTAAATACACAGCTAGAGGTTTCCTTCCTACTTTGTAAATCCTGCTCTCTATGAGGCCCTAGGGAAGAAGACAGAGGCTCGTAGATATGCACAAAAACACATCTGTTCGTATGTACGTATATAAAAATACATCTATACAAGAATATGGGTGTAAATCTAGATTTGTGATGATCCCTATCCCCTATGAAAGCTCCTCTGCCCCACCATCCAGGTCATATATTTTTAAAGTTTCAACAGGAAACTACAGGGGAGTCGGGGAGTGGATAGAAGTTGGTTGGGGGACTGGGTAGGGGAGGAGTAAACTTTTGATTCAAAGGGAAATGAAGGACATTGTGTTGCATTATCAGTTAATGGGAGGGGAAGTCAGAACCTAAATATATGTCCTGACTTGTGGGTACACGGAGAGCAAAAAACTGTTATTTCACCAAATGATGAATTCAGCAAATTCCTTTAATCACCTCTGGGGCAGGTGGGGCAATGCTGTCCTTGGTGCTGAAGATATTGTCGTTCTTGGGGTAAGAATGTTCCGATACAAGTTAAAGGAACATCTTTCCTGTTCTGAAGTCCGAGTAACTATTCTCTTCAATGGCCAAATACAGTCTTCATGGTGATTAGAGAGTAGGGTGGAATAATGATAGGGGAGAAAGTACTATTTTCATCTCTAACCTGAAAATCATGGAAAACCCAGATGAAAACCTGAGGTGGAAAACAGAAAGGGAATGCGGCTTTTTTGTGTGTGTGTATTAGTAAATGCTTCCTTTTTCATGCTGATTTTCTTGCTAGAACCAACCAATCTAGTTCAGATATTTCTGCTGCTTTGTTGCTGAAAGGAAGGGGGTAGGGAGATGGTTAGATTCTTCCACTAAGCCACGTGATCGATTTCCCATATGACACATTCCAGAGCCCTGGAGAGAAAACGGGAGGGGTGCTAAGAGTGGGGATGGGGGCGGGAGGATGGTTTAGTAGTCAATCCCGCAAAACGTCATCTTGTCTCTATACCAGGCAATGAGCCAGGCGAAAGGCAGAGAATAGACATGACTGCGCTCCAAAGCTTCTCCCGTGATCTGTGGCTTTTTCTAGATTCTTGTTCAAGGGGAATTACAGGCAGAAAACACCCAAGGAGAAGACATCGGAGATCAGGTCATAAGCAAGGTAGGCAATAGATATTCTGCAACAAAAGGATTAAAATCTCTTTCAGATGACACTGTTATTTTTCCCCTCTAGGAAATTTGGAAATTGAGACCTACTTGGGTCCTCCTTAGGGTCTCTTAGACTGGAGATTTTATATGAAACAAAATAAATTAAGGAAGGTTTCTGTCGAAAGCAAATTTGACAGAGACTGTATGGAAAAGACTGATCCTACAGAAAAGGAAAGAATTAGTTTTCATTGAATCCTAGAAGGTATGCATGTGGGGGAGAGGGGACAGAATCACATTGATGAAACCTAATTTTGCTTGCAGTAGAATCCAGAATCATCCTTTTTATCTGACGTTCTCAGAGAATATTGATAGAGCTTTAAGGTATTTGGGTAGATACGAGACAACCTTTTGCTTTGCAATTATCCTTGTGAGGTTTTCAATAATAAGAGATCTTTTTATACTTTAAGTCAACTCTTAAAGGAAAATTAGAATGTAAAACATTAGGATAATATGACTAAGGAGATCACCTAGTTCTCAGAAGTGGAGAGGCTGTTTGCAAAGAGAATCTCTTGTAGATTATTAACCTTAGTAGATCTCACCATTTTTACACAGCACAGAGTGAAATGGAGAATTAGTAATCGCCAGGTTATTTCAAATGATATATATAGTCAATTTGGCCAGTTCTGGATTTATAATTGGTTGATCTGCTAAAAAATGCCTAGAGTAGCATATAGAAAGGATTATGTTCATTGTTAGTTACCCCCAGGGGGGCTGCCTACATAGCCTCAATCATCTAATAATTGACAACATTGTCCTTCCTTTTGTGGTACCATGATAACAAAGTGCTTTAAAAGTCTAGGAAAAAGAAAAGAGCACAAGTTTTCTTTATCAATCAAAAAGCATTTATGGAGTGTTCATTATGTACCAGGAAAGATGCAAGGTGTTGGAGATACAGATGCAATGAATGAGACAATCCCTATAGACACTTGGGGATGTTCTACTGGGAATGAGAATAAATATATATACAGAATAAATCCAAACAAATACAAAATATTTTAAACATTTTAATTTAATAAATATTTAATTTAATTTAAATAAATATTTAAATATTAGGTTGGGGGGGGAGGGCATAGCAGTTGGAGGAAATCAGGAAAGACTTCATGTAGAAAGTGGTATTTGTGCTGCATCTTGCAGGAAGAGAGGGATTCCAAGAGGGAGAGGGGAGGAGACTGAGCATTCCAGGAAGGGAATGCTAGAGGCGAGATGGAGAGATGGGAGATGGTAGATGGGAGATGGAGGCTCCTGTAAGAATAACAAAGAGGTCAGTTTGTCTGAAAAGAAAAATGTGGGAGGGGGAGAAATACCCACTGAGGTTGGGGGAAAAAAAGATTGGGAAGGACTTTAGAAGTTAAACAGGAATTTATATTTAATCTTATTTAATTTTAGTCAATAAGGAATCAGGAAGTTGAGTGACACAATCAGAACTGTATTTAAGGAAAATTACTTTGTCAACAATGTGTAGGATGGACTGGAGTGGTGAGAGACTCAAGGGAGAAAGACCAATCAGGAAGCTATTGCAGTAGTACAGGTAAGAGGATGAGAATCTGAACTAAGAAGGTAGAATTTTCTAGTGGAGAGAAGGGATTGGATGCAAAAGATGTTTTAGACATAGAAATAGAAAGATTTGATAACTGATAGGTGAGCTAAGGGAGAGTGAGGTGTTAGGGCAGCTAAGTGACGGAGTAGATAGAGTGTTGGTCTCAGAATCCGGAAGACCTGAGTTCAAATCCACTCTCAGACCCTGACTGGCTGTGTGAATCTGGACAAATCATTTAACCTTTCTGCCTTGATTTCCTCATCTGTAAAATGGGGATGATAATGATAGTACTTACAGCTCAGAGTTGTTGAGAGGATCAAATGAGATAATTGTAAAGCACTTAGCACCCTGCCTGACACATAGTAAGTGCTATATAAATGTAAGATATTATTATTAATGCTGAGATTATAAGCCTGGGAGACTGGGACAATGGTGGTGCCTAAGGCAAAAATTGTGAAGTTTGGTAGAAGAAAGTATTTGGAGGGATAAGTGGTGATAATGTACTCAATTTGGAACATGTTGAATTTAAGAGTCTCTGGGACATTTAATGCAACTTTTTGAAAACCATTCCCCATTTGAAGACCAGGTAACTTAACTAGATTTTTAGTAAGTTTCTGCAGCTAAATAGTTTATTAATCTAAGCATATGAAATACATATTGAATCTACAATTTAGCATTTGGATTTGTTATTGATTAAAAAAGATAAACTATTATTATACTTACAAATAACCTAATATTTCTATTGATAAATTAAAATATTTTTATGTTTAAATAAGCTAAAGAAAAAGTTTCTGGATGTTTCTCTTTTCTAGCCCTTCTCACTATTCAGCCCTTTGTTTCTGGCTTTTGACCTCCTTCAACTAAAAGTGACCTTTCCAAAATTCCAGATCAGTTTCTCAATTGCCAAATCCAATGCCTTTGTCTTAATCTTCATTCTTCTTGACCTCTGTGCAACATTTGATACTATTGACTGTCCTTTCTTGGACACTTTCCTCTCTAGGTTTATGTAACACATTCTCTCTCTCTCTCCCTTCCTCCCCCCTTCTCTTTCATCTCTCCCCAGTCCCCTCTCCCCTCCCTCCCTCCCTCTCTCCCTCTCTTCTCCCCTTTTTCCTCTCCCCTCCCCCTTTCCTCTTCCACCACCCCCACTGGTTTCCTATTCTCTCCAACATCAAATGCAAACTCCTCTATTTGGCATTTATAGCCCTTTACAATCTGCTCTGACCTACTTTTCCAGGCTTTTTACTATCCTTAACACAGACCAAGGTCCAGACAATTGGCTTCTTCCTGTTCCCCATGCCCAGTGTTACATCTCCTTTCTCTGCATCTTTATACTGGTTATCTCCTGTCCCTACAATGCACACACTCCTCACTCCTATTTCTTAGAATCCCCAGTTACTTTAAAAGCTAAGTTCATGTGCCACCTTCTACAGGAAGTCTTTCCTGATCCCCTAGCTGCTAGTGCCTTCCTCTTCCCCCTAAAATTTTTAACCTAGTATTTATTTTGTGTACTGAACATTTTATCCATAATTTTATGAATATATTGTCTCCCCTGACAGAACGTAAGCTTCTTAATTGTAAGGACTGTTTCATTTTTGTCTTTGTAAGCCCAGAATCTAACAGGTGCCTAACACATAGTTGGTGCTTAACAAATGTGGGTTAGTTGATTGATTGTAAGTACTACCAGACCTAGACTTTTGTGAAGGATTAAAGCCATCCACCACTTGATAAAAGTGGATTTTCCTGATGTCCGTAGAAAGTATGATATGTGTGGGGTTCATCCTGAGCATACCAAGCAAAACAAGTAGATCTGCCTATGAAGAGAAAAGGAAGAGACTATATTTCAAATTATGTGAGATTCTTCACCAGATTACTTCAAGGATATTAGACTTCTATCTTTCCTAAAAGGCCTCTAAAGCAGAAATTCTTACCCTTGTTTGTGCCATAGACTCCTTTGTCAGTCCAATGAAACCTTTGGACACCTCAGAATAAATGCATAAAATAAAATACGGAAAACTTTGAAAGAAACCAATTATATTTGAAATAGTTATCTAATAGTTATGCCCACACAAACACAGACAGGTACCTAGGTACCAGATTATGAATCCCTGCTCTAAAGTCTCATCGTCCTCCTAGGCCAAAAACATCCCCCTCATCTACTCACTAATTCACCACTAGAGCTTCATTCCCTTGGCTTAAAGATGAAAAATATCACAGGTTTTGAGCTGCAAAGGCCTCTGACAACATCAAATCCAACCCCTTCACTTTATAAATGAAGAACTAGACCTGGAAAAGTTAGGCAACTTGCCTCACAACATACAGTTAGTTGTAGAGAGCTGCAACTCTTCAAAGGCTTATTCTTAGTGTGAATGAAGTATTTGACCAAAGGTTTTGATGAGTATATAAGAGCAGAATAAGGAGATAAGGGACTTGAAACATGAGAATAAATGGATTTTATCAAAAGTAAAAAAAAAATGAAATAAAATAAAATAAAATCTGAAGACCAGGACAATGAAGACGAAATTTGCTTTGCTCATAATTTTGCCCAAGGACCACCCTGCTGCCCAGATGAATAACCTTTTCTTTCTAGTACCCTCTCTAAAATTTGTCTCTCAAATGTTTGTTTCATACTTTACTCCAAAAGATGATCAATTAATCTGAGAATTTCAGAGTTGTAAGGGACATCCATGACCATCTAGTCCAACCCACACCTGAACATGAATTCTCTTTATAGCATACTCGAAAAGTGCCTGAAGACTTTCAGTGAGGCTCTTTAACTGCTCTTTGCCATTTCTAGTCATTGCTTTTCTAGTTCTGCCCTCCAGAACCAAACAGAACAATCTGACTTCCTCTTCTCTAAGCTATTCAGTCTTCCATTGAGCCTTCTCTAGGCTAAATATCCCCAGTTCTTTCAAATGATATCATATAGTCATTGACACAAGGCTGTTCACCATTCTGGGAGCCTCCTTTGCCTCTAGACTTTCAGCGTCCTTTCAAAACTATAGTGACTTGAACTGAACGTAGTCCTTTACATGGAAGCAACGTGATGTGGTGAAAAGGGAATTAGATTTAGATTTCAGAAGGTCTGGATTCAAATCTCAAGTCTGCCACTCTTTGGGAAAATCACCTAACTTCTCCATTTATTCATCTGCGAAATAAGTAAGGTCAGACTCACTGACCTCTGAGCTCCTCTCTAGCTCTCAGTCTAAGATTCTGTGACCAGGGGAGAGTGTAGCAGGACTATTATCTCCTAATTCCTGTATTAATGTAGCCCAAACTTGCATTCAGATTTTTTACCTCCATATCCGAATATAAACCCAAACTGAGCTTTCTAATCAATCACTCAGTCAACAAACTTCTTATAATGCTTACACTGTACTAAAAAGTAGATCTACAAAGAAAAAGGGAAAATAATCCCTGCCCTCAAGGAGTTTATATTCTAGTAGAATAAACAACATATACATGAATAGACATACATACCAAAACTCCCATATCTTTTTTGCATACAAACTTTTTTTCATATGTCTACTTCTTGTATTTGTGAAGCTGATTTTTTGAACCCCAGTGTAAGGCTTTTTACTTATCCCTATTAAAGTTCATATTATATTTGACCCAGTGTTCTAGCCTGTCTTTTTGGACCTTTTCCTCTTTGTCTGTTAGCTCTCTCTCCTAGCTTTGTGTTATTTGCAGATTTGAAAAGCATGCCTTCTTATGCCTTGATCAATCCAAGTCATTGATTAAAGTGTTAAACAGTCATAAATATTTATTGAACAAGGCATGAGCTAGCAAATCTGCTATTTCCATCGAACAGGTTGTAATCTAGCTCTAGGGAAACCTGGAGGGTATTTGGTGGACACTATCAATAAAGTAAAAGTTACAAAATCCACTGTGAAGATGAACCATGTCCAGTGCTTTGCATACAGCGTGGGGGCTGGGAGTTGGTAGATGAGGATGGTAAATGTTTATTGAATAAATATTTCAGTGTGAATTAAGACCAATAATACATCTGGATGAACACCCAATGAATTCGTCTGAATTCACTATACACACCCAAAATATCTGCCAATAAGGTCATGAGTAGCTTCTAATACAACACACTCCTTGAACATAGGAGGTGTTCAATAAAAGTTTAATGAAAGAAAAAATATAAGAAACTGTGGGGTCAAGTCCACAGGATGAAAGGGATTTTAACCATGAGATATTTGGAGATATATCTTTTTTTTGTCATTCCCTGAAGATCTACAGGGATAGAGGAATAAAAGAGATTATAGAATCATAGAGTCTCAGAATTGGAAGGTACGTGGAAGAAACTATGAATTCAAACTCCTGCCTAATATGTAAATCTCATATATAAAACCTACAGCATCATAAACTGGAAGAAACTACAAATTCAAACTCCTGCCTAATATGTAAATCCCATATATAAAACTCTACAGCATCATAAACTGGAAGAAACTATAAAGTCAAACTCCTGCCTAATGTGTAAATCCCATATATAAAAACTTTCCAACATAATCATACAGCTCTTTCTAGAATGCCTCAAATTGTGTACAGTTCACGAAGCTGACTAAAGTCCATTTCTGAATATCTGTAATAACGAGTAAGTTCTTCCTTATCCATCTCTGCTTCGTTCCAGTGAAGGAAGGAAGAAAATGACATGTGTTAAGTGCTTACTATGAGGAAGGCACTGGCTAAGTGCTGGGGATACCAATATGAAGGATGATAGGTAGTCTCTGCCCTTAAGAATCTTATGGTCTAATGGAGAAAAACAACAGTTGTTGGGGAATTGTGAGCAAGGAAGGAGGCTGAGTAGAGTCACGGGACAGTTGAATGATGGGCCTTTTCTAGAAGCAATGAAGATAATATTTGTAAAAAAGTGCCTAGCACAGTGTCTGGCACATGGTAAATTGCATATAAATAAGTATATAAATACTTATTCCCTCCCTTTACTGCCAGTAGTAGTACTGATCTAGAGCTAGTTTACTATTCATGAAACTAGAGGTGGAAAGGGGCATGGGAGGAGGGAAGAATGTTTGTGCCGGCACAGGAGGAAAATGGTATGATTCAGTGGCTGGGGCTAATCAGATGAAATGATCTCTCACAAATGAACAAGGCTCATTCCAAACCACTGCAGGTAGTTGGAGTCATGATAAAGGATGAATAACCTAGGAAGTCTGCTGCTATCCCAGGCAGTACTCATCTTGTCACAACCAGCTCCAAGTCCACAAATTGCTTGCCAAAAAAAGCAGTGACTCCCTAGAGAATCCTTAGACATTCAGAATTCACTTGGACTTAGGAACTGTAATGTTTGCTCCAATACTAAATCTCAATTTGAACCCTTGGGCCAATTCCAAGGATGCCCAGTGTCCTTAAGTTTAGTCAGTTACCATTCTGGTGGCAGTTGTCTTGTCCAGTAAGTAACTACTTTCTGAAAAGAGCAAAAGTTATACATGATCAGAGCCAGTGCATCTTTCTGCCATTTTTGGCATCTGGGAAGGCAGCGCTCAACAGCCATTAGCTCCCTCTAAGTGAATACCTGAAAAATCCAAGGTCCCCCACTGCATCCTGGACTGTCTCCAGTCTTCCTGATGAACATCTGGTTACTGGATCCAGATGACTCAGGAGGAGAAGTGAGATTGGTGACCTTGCACAGACCTCCCTCACTCAAAACAAAGTCAAGTGCAAGACTTGTCATCATTTCTCTGATGGCATGGTCTTCTTTGAAAAGGAAGAATAAACACAACAGCTGAAAAAGTAACACACCTCACATTTCACCTCGACACTAATACCATCTTCCCACTCCCATTGCCTCATCTAATTCGCCTTCAAACAAATTCAATAATAAAAGGATACTAAAAAAGTAAAACCAAAAACTACCATATCTAAATAGGACTGGCCCTTTTGGGAAACCCCTTACATCACTACTAATGTGACACAAGAGTATTGATTACTTCTTCAGGGCCATATCTATTAAAGAGAAACAAACAGGACCAGCACCTTATGTATGGCTCCCTACAACAGGAACATTCTGATTACATAGTAGAGCTACATGACTAGATCCAGAGGCAATGTCTTCAGTACATGATGCACTGAGACAAGCTATCCCTCACAGCTTCATCATTTTATGATTCTTTCCCTGGTCTTTCTCATCCAGCTTGATGCATCAGGAAGCCTGGATTCATATTCTGATTCTAACCGCATCACCACTCGGAACCTCAGTTCTTCATCATTAAATGCCTTACAATTTCAAGCTGCAGTTATTTCATTTCTGAGTTAGTAGGAATAGTAATTGTCCCTGTGCTAAAATCAAAGAGATAGTAAAGTACAACCCAGCACCTTTTTCAGAAGTTGAGATTAGGGGATAGGATTAAGACCTACCCACTAAGCTATTGCAGTTACAACCAGAATCTTAATGAATGTAGTTGTTTAATGGGACCCACAAATGGACATTATAACAAACTGCACATCAACTAGGGCAGTTGGTAGAGTGGAAAGAGCACTAGGCTTTCGGTCAGAAGACCTGGGTTCCAACACAAATCTGCTACTTATTAGCCATGTGAATGTGGCTCAATCACTCACTTCAGCCTCAGTTTCCTCAAAAGTAAAAGGGGATTATGTAGGTTTTGCACTTCTTCACACAGGTTGTTTTGAGAAAGGTTTACTTTGTAAATTTAATAGCATAGTATAAATATGATCTGGCATTAATAACAGGGTTCAGCTATATCTACTGTACAATATTTACAGAGTTGCCATGACAATTTTCAGGTGCAAACAGGGCATAGCCAGGAAATATATCCAAACTTTGAAGCAAATAGTATATAAAAGCTGGAAGTCCTGAATTCAAATTTGACTTTAAATACTTGTTAGCTGTATGCCCTCTGCAAGCCAGTGTCCTCATTTTCTAAAACAGAGATAATATTAGTGTCTATTTCCCAGGGTTATTATGAGGATAAAATGAGATAATCAAGTTTAGAAAGTGCTTTGCAAAACTTACAGCACCCTCTAAAGTCTAGCTATTATTATACTTGGCCTTTGCATCTCATTTAAACTTTTCCTTCAGATTTCTTCCTGCACATGCCTGCAGTTAACACAGAAAATGTGCCTGTCTAGCAATCTAGATAGGTATCTAGCCTAATTAAGCTAGATCCAACAATATGGCCAAACAGAGCAAGCTGTAGTCCAAGGGGGCAGGGACCAAAAGTACATACCCAACACTATGTCCCCAACTCTGCATTTTTCCCCAGAAGGTTCTTGTTATATAGGAAAGATACCTTTTTTTTAATATAGTATCACTCATTCATTCTTTAATAGGGATTGATTTATCGAATTAATCAATAGAAAAAAGCAGGACCCTAAGAGAATGGGAAACAGAAGAAAGAAATTTTGGTAGAAGGAAAGGTATTGAGAAAGGATTGGCACATGGTCTTCTGCTAGGAAGAGCAAGCCTGGATGAGGTGCCATCACAAGAACCTGAAACAGATTATGGAAGTCATTGAAAAGAGGGGGAAGGAATCTTCAAGAAGAGAAGTCTGGATAGAGGGGAAGCAAAAACCAAAAATACATTTTATACTCTGAAATTTTGCTTTGGGCTAGACACAATCCAAAATAAATCTAATAGACCGAGCAATATGAAAGGAAGACAAAGAAAATTCTCATCTCTATTCTAAGAAACAGCTATATATTTAAACCAGGGATCACAAACCATAGAGCCATTGCAGGGACTTAACAGTTGGCAGATCCTACTTGCCTTTAGAATATGCCAAAAATAGGAGTGTCTAGTAATAGGTTCAAAAACCCCCCACAAATATCCAAAAGGAAAAGCAATTAGCCCTTGGTAACATCATTACACTGCTCTCTGCTGTGTGTCTCCATAGAGCTGTTCTGTAATGAATACATGTTCAAAATGTGTTCATATTCTGGGCTGGGCAGGTCACCTGGATTGCTCACTGCTACCATCTGCTGGTCCTTACCTGTAATGCAGCTTCCTTGCTGAACTGTTGCAGCTGTTACTACCTCAACTCTGAAAATCCCATAGCTTCTATATATCTCTTGATATTCAGATCAGACCCAGCCAGGTATCTAGAAAAGCCTTTAGGAAAACTTGTCTTTGAATTTCCCATTCCTCCTCTATTGCTTATAGTAATAGCTAGCATTTATATAGCTGTGCAAAATGCTCCACATATGTTATTTCATTTGATTTTCACAATCACCCAAAAGGTAGGTCCTATTATTATGGCCCCATTTTAAAGTGAGGAAACTGAGGCTGAAAGGTTAAATATCTTGCCTAGGATGACACAGCTAGTGTCTGAGGCAGGACTTAAACTCAGGTCTCCTTGAATCCGAGTCCAGCATTACCAAGTCCATCTAGTTGCTATCCCAAGTTAATGTAATTCAGTGGACAATCTCTGGATTTTCCATGGATCCATGTTTGAATCCTGGTTCTGTCACTTACAATCTATGTAATATTGGATAAGTCTCTTTTCTTATCTAGGCTTCCCCATCTGTAAAATGAAAGGGTTAGACTAGGAAAACTCTAAGGTGTCTTCTAGCTCTAAGTCTATGATCCAATGTATTACATCTCTCAGTCTGTTACCATTTTGTTTTTCTTTGTTGGTACAAACCTGTTATCTCATCATGCTATTGTTAGGAAATTCTTTTTTTATTTCCTATTATACTTATAGATTTCCCAGATCATCCTCAAGGACTTCAGATAGCAAAACAACAAATGACTTGTGTGTGCTCAAAACTGAAAATAAGCTGGGATGAGGAGAGACCTCTCAACTCCCATCATGCCTCTTGGGTATCATCCAATCATAGGAGATAAGCTAGATGTAGAACACCAAAAAGGGCTGGTGACCTTTGTCCTAATATTCTCCAGCAACAAAAGAGTTGCCTTTCTCAATATATTTATAGGGTAGGGAATTTGGTACTATTTTAATGTGTAAGAAAAAATAAATAAATTTAAAGAGAAAACTCAAGAAATTATAACCTCAAGGGTGGCTAGCAATAATATTTTCACTTGAAAAAGCTTTCTTAACCTCCACACTCACATCTCCAATTCCTGATTGAACATCTTGAGCTGGATGTCCTATAACAACATATCTAAAAATGAATTATCTCTTCACCTCCTCTTCCCACCCCACCCCCACTAATCTTCCCCATCTTCCTAACTTCCCTACAAGGATAACACTATCCTACCAGTCACTCAGGCTTGCAACCGAGGCATCCTCCTCCTCCTCCTCTCTCTCTCTGTCTCCCTTCCCTCCCTCTCCCTCTCCCTCTCTCCCTCTCCTTCTCTCTCCCTCTCCCTCTCTCTCTCTCTCTTCCTCTCTCCCTCTCCTTCTCTCCCTCTCCCTCTCTCTCTCTTCCTTTCTCCCTCTCCTCTTCCTCTCCTTCTCCCTCTCCCTCTCCCTCTCTCTCTCTCCCTCTCTCTCTCTCTTCCTCTCTCCCTCTCCTCCCTCTCCCTCTCTCTCTCCCTCCCTCCCTCTCTCTCTGTCTCCCTCTGCTTCTCCCTCTCCCTCTCCCTCCCTCCCTCTCTCTCTCTCTTCCTCTCCCTCTCTCTCACTACACTCATATCCAGTCTGTTTACAATTCCTATCATTTTTTTGCCAACACAGCATCTGTAGTAAATGCTCCCTTCTGTCCTCTGACACTGCCACTGCCCTGATGCTGGCCCCTGCGACCTCACATCTGGACTACTACACCAGCCCACTGCTTGGTCTCCTTGATACAAGGTTCTCCCCACTCCAATCTGTCCTCTACTTAGCTGTCAAATCAATCTTCTTAAAGCACAGGTCTGACCATGTCATCCTACTATTAATTAATTAATTAATCTATACCAGTGGCTTCCTCTCACATCCAAACTCAAATATGAAATCTCTGATTCCAAAGCCCCTTCATAGCCTAATCCCTTCCCATTTTCCAGTCTTCTTATACCTTACTCACCCCACATACTCTGTTCCTTGCTGTTCCTCAAATACATTCCATCTGCCAACTCCAACATTTTTACTTACTGTCCTTTATGCCTGTAATAATTCTTTTCCTCCTCACCCCCATTTCCTGACTTCCCTGGTTTCCTTCATGTCTCAGCCATGCCCTGGCTACTTCTTAAACAGGCCTATTCAATGAATGGGCACTGCCTCAACCTAAGTGAGTACCTGCAAAGATCTTGGCCCAAAGGGCCTAAGGTCACCCAGTGCACCCTGGGCCATCTCCAGTCATCCTGATGAATATCTGGTCACCGGATTCAGATGGCTCTGGAGGAGAAGTGAGACTGGTGACCTGCACAGCCCTCCCTCCCTCAAAACAAAGTCAAGTGCAAGTCATGTCATCATTTCTCTGATGGCATGGTCTTCTTTGGCAATGAAGGATGAACAAGAGTAAGAGTAAGAAAATCCCACCTTCCACAGGAAGCTTTTCTCAGCTTGTCTCTTAATACTACTGCTTTCCTTCTGTTAATTATCTCCAACTTATTCTGTATATGTCTTGTTTGTACATAGTTACTGTCAGGTTGTCTCCCTCATTAGCTGTGAACTTTTTGACAAGGTCTGTCTTTTGCTTTTCTTTGTACCTCCAGCACAGTGCCTGGCACATAGTAGGTATTTAATAAATGTTTTCTGACAGACTCACTTTTTACAACAGAATAAATATTGTTTGTGTGTTCATCCTTCATTGCCAAAGAAGACCATGCCATCAGAGAAATGATGACATAACTTGCACTTGACTTTGTTTTGAGGGAGGGAGGGCTGTGCAGGTCACCAGCCTCACTTCTCCTACAGAACCATCTGAATCCAGTGACCAGATATTCATCAGGATGACTGGAGATGACCCAGGATGAGGCAATTGGGGTTAAGTGACTTGCCCAAGGTCACACAACTAGTGAGTGTCAAGTATCTGAGGTGAGATTTGAACTCAGATCCTCCTGACTCCTGCACTGGTGCTCTATCCACTGCACCCCCTAGCTGCCCAACAGTGCTGCTTAGTTGCCTGTCAGCTGTGCCTTCATTTAACATTCAGTTTGACAGAAAATACCATTATGAGGATTAAGGTTTCAAACTGCAATGAGATGTCTGGGAGGGGGAGAGGGAGATAGAAAAGACAGAAACTGACAAAAAGGATTTAGAAGTTTCCTTAGCTTGCTGGGCACCTCTAGTTACATTTGTTTTCCTATTTGGTCTCTATTACTAGGCTTCAGAGCTTTTAAATCCAAGGCAAATTTGTTCTATAATTCCATAGCTTTTTGATCAAAGTCCTTGTAGAGAGTTTAACTAATTTTAACCTAAAAACCATTATTTTAAAGTTTGTTTTTTCTTAGCTGAAGTCCAAATAATAAGGTATTCAACACCACTTAAAGCCATTTTCCATCATTCATTCATTTATGAAAGTCATAGTAACAGAGGCGAGACTAGAACCCAGGATTCTTAACTGTTAATGCACTTTTTCTTTTAAATTTTTAAATTCTATATTCTTTCCCTCCTTATCTCCTCCCATGCCCACCAAGAAGGCAAGCAATATGGTATCACTTATACATGTGAAGTTACGCAAAACATATGTCCATATTAGCCATGTTTTTAAAAGCATGAAAAATGAAGTGAGAAAATTCTACTTCAGTTTGTATTCAGAGTTCATTGGTTTTCTCTGTGAAGCTGGATATCACTTTTCATCATTCATTTCATCATTCATCTTTTGGAATTGTCTTGGATCATTGTATTGAGCAGAGTAGTCAAATTAAAGATGATTTTTAATTCTAGTAATTTCATACATATGGTAAGGATAAGTTTGGATAGGATGGCCTTTTGATACTCCTCAAATAATCCCATGGGGGAAAGCTGCCTAGTCTTCTGGGCAAAGCTCATAAAGTGAAAAATAACAATTATGTCTCATGCTCTCTGTTCAACTCATCTACGTAGCAGAAGTTATTTTCTTCTTGACATGAATTACCCCAAGGAATAGAGTCTACCACTTTCTATCATGTTTCGCTCTCTCTCTCTCTCTCTCTCTCTCTCTCTCTCTCTCTCTCTCCCTCTCCCTCTTTCTCTCTCCCTCTCCCTCTCTCTCCCTTCCTTCCTCCCTCTCTCTCCCCTCCTCTCTCTTTTTTTCTTTCCTTTCCTCTTCATCTCATCTTTCTTCTATTTTTCTTTTTGGCAGCTATAGGCATTGCTTAGCCTAATTGGTAGCACCTAGAACTAAAAAGGATGTTAATACGATGGACTAAGTAAGAACTCTAGCTAAGACTCCTTTGGCTATGGTATCCAATTACCTTTGCCCACGTTCTTGACTGATGTTATGATACTGTGTGTATACACACACATGAATACCCACACATCATTCCTATTTCTCCATCACTGACTGAATGCATACAAGCACACGCACACACGTGTGCACACACACGCAGGATACCTTTTGTGTCGTGGGTTTTCAAAGTCTCTACTTTTTAAGCCTCTCTTTAAAATGCAATGTAGGCATTTTAAAGTAAAACAAATCCAGTAGAACAGCCCCCTTTGACGATCTTACCAGATTTGCCGCTGCCTAATTCCAAGCCTCGAATAATGCTGGACATTTTCTTGGCAAAGCTTCATATTTAACCAATATGCCAACAAGATCGTGCTTCTCCTGGTCTTTTATGTAAAGCTTTTCACTGTAACTTCACAGCGGGAGGCTTTGATATATCCTTAGCACAGTGACAATCCAATTTAGCTCCTCCTCCCCCTAAAATCAAAATTCTAAAAAAATCAGCAAAAAATGTAAAAAGGTGATGCCTTACACCAAATACAACAACTCTGAAATAAAGAAAGTACTTGGCTTTGGAAAGGAAACTAATATAGGAAGTACAGAAAATTTGGGATATTTTTATATTTGCCTGTTACTGTCAATTGTTCTCACACCTCTTCTCATGATCATTCTCTCCCCTTCTTAAGTAACTTTTCCAAAGTCCCATCTCTCCTCACCCTCCAACTCCTATGTAAAGCTATACACTTTACAAGAGTTTGACCTGCAGCTGAGTTACTGCCAGGCTGTACACAAAGTTCAGTGGGGGAACAGGGGACCTAGCATATGGAAGATGGAAGCTGGCAGCCACCTATAGTCTGCTATAGAACAGACCTGTTCTGTCCTGTAGAACAGAGACACAATATTGTAGTCTCATAAGAAAAATGTACATGTACCTCTGCAACACAAGATTCAGCCCTCTTGCTCTATTTGTCTTTGTCTTGTATTATCCTCTCTGGCAGTCTTCTCTCCACAACTAGATTATAAATTCCCTGAAGACAAAAGTAAATCTCATATCCATTTTAAAACTTTCATGGTACCTAGCATAGTAGTGATGGACAGGTAGCATGCATTCAATAAATAAGTGGGCTATATGTTTAGGTGGTATATATATATATATATATATATATATATATATATATATATATATATATATATATATGTGTGGGCTATATGCTTAGGTGATATATATATATATATATATATATAAAGGGAATGAAGAGAAAAGGGGAAAGAAGGAAGGGATAGAGGAAGAAGAGAACATCAATGAAGCATTTTAAAATATACAAAAGTGAACAGGAGATTTAGAGGAAAACAGTAAAGCAGGATGACTTTTAGGGGAGGGAAACCATGCATATTGAATTGATTATATATACATATATTTTTAAAACAAAAATTAAAAAAGGAAAAGAGTAATCAAACTGGAATTCAAACCCAGATCATCTAAATCTAATGCTCACTCTACTGCTCCATGCCATTTTGCTCCTTTAATCCAAATTTTAAAGAATAATGTGGAATTTTCCTATTCCATATGATTCTTTTGATGACTTCTTCCCTCAGATCCAAACTGTAGAGTCCTTCCCTTTTTGGTTTAAAAGGCTGACAATTAACCTTTTCTAGGATCATGGGTTTACAGCTGACCCTCAGATGCCACCTAGTTACACTCCCTCATTTTAAAGATGAGGAAAATCGGGTTGGAAGAGGTTGTGACTTGCCCAAAAGGAGCCCTCTGACTCCAGAGGCAGCACTCATTCCATTATACCTTACTTTCTGCCTAGATACTCCAATCAGCCTTTATTCCTTATTCCTGTGTTGCATCTCTAGATCAACATGCGAAGGTACATGGTGGTACATGGTGGGCGGGTGTGATCATGTTTTTTTCAGACCTTCAATATGTCACACATACCTCTGCTAGCATGCCAAAACAGATGTATCTGTGGGTGAGTGAGAGATAAATGATCATTACATAGGAGGTTAGGGTGGAATAACAGATGTCCCTAAGATTCCTGAATTGAGGAGTCAGTGAAAACCTAACAATATGCCTTTTCTCTCCTCTGAATACAACCCAGCCTTTAGTGACCTTGCATGGACTGTAAAATGATCAACATGCGCTCCTTTATTCATAAATGGACTTTAAGTAGGTACTTTTTAAGATGAGCAGAATATGGAATGCGTTTTCCATCCTAAAGAAAACCCTATTTTAACTGCTTATTTGAGCTATTTGAAAATCAACAGTGTGACTAATCAAGCTTAAGAAATTAAATACTTGAACAAGAATAGCTAATTTTAACATAACACTTTAAGGGTTGCGAAGTGCTTTATAAATACTGTCTCATTTGATACTCACCACAATAGATGGTATTATTAGCCCCATTTTACAGCTGAAGAAACTGAGGCACATTGAGGTAAAGTGACTTGCCCAGCATCATACAGCTTATAAGTGTCTGAGGCTGGATTTGAACTCAGGTTGTTCTGACTTCAGATCCAGTATTCTATCCACTGTTCCACCTAGCTGCCAATAGATGATAAAGCTATAAAGAATCTTTACATATTAGAATATCCTAGAGTATAAGAAGATGGGTGAATAAAGCTTTTTCAATTTCAGGAAGGGAAAGTTAATGAGAACCTCAGAGATTGACAAGATTTAGCCAGAGATTGCTCTTGGAAAAATTTCCAGGCTCCTTTTCTTTGCTTCTACAGTAGTCTTTTTTTTTTAAAATTAATTTAAGTTTTCAACATTCATTCCCACAGAATTTTGAGTTCCAAATTTTCTCCTCATTTCTTCCCTCCCCCCAACCCAAAACACTGAGCATTCTAATTACCCCTATCACCAATCTGCCCTCCCTTCTAACATCCCTCCCTTCCCTTATCCCTATCTTCTCTTTTGTCCTGTAGGGTAAGATAAATTTCTATACCCCATTACCTGTATTTTTTATTTCCTAGTTGTATCAAGGACAATACTCAACAGCTGTTCCTAAAACTTTGAGTTCCAACTTTCCTTCCTCCCTCCCTCCCCACCCATCCCCATTGGGAAGGCAAGCAGTTCAATATAAGCCATGTCTGTATAGTTTTACAAATGACTTCCATAATAGTTGTGTTGGGCAAGGTTAATTATATTTCCCTCCATCCTATCCTGCCCCCCACTGCTTCTATTTTCTCTTTTGACCCTGTCCCTCCCCAAAAGTTTTGACTTCTAATTGCTCCCTCCTCCCATTGCCCTCCCTTCCATCATTCCCCCCACCCTGCTTATTCCCTTCTTTACCACTTTCCTGTATTGTGAGATAGGTTTTCATACCAATATGAGTGTGCATTGTATTCCTTTCTTTAGTCGAATGTGATGGGTGTAAGCTTCATGTTTTTTCTCTCACCTCCCCACTTTTTCCCTCCACTGAAAAGTCTTTTATTTGCCTCTTTTATGAGAGATTATTTGCTCCATTCCAGTTCTCCCTTTCTCCTCCCAATATTTTTCTCTCTCACCTCTTAATTTCATTTTTTTAAGATATGATCCCATCCTATTCAACTCAACCTGTGCTCTCTGTCTCTGTGTGTGTGTGTGTATGTGTGTGTGTGTAATCCCACCAACTACCCAGATACTGAAAAAAGTTTCAAGAGTTATAAATATTGTCTTTCCATGTAGGAATGTAAACAGTTCAATTTTAGTAAGTCCCTTATAATTTCCTTTGCTGTTTACATTTTCATACTTCTCTTGATTCTTGTGTTTGAAAGTCAAATTTTTTTTTCAGCTCTAGTCTTTTCATCAAGAATGTTTGAAAGTCCTTTATTGCATTGAAAGATCATTTTTTCCCCTGAAGTATTATATTCAGTTTTTATGGGTAGGTGATTCTTGGTCTTAGTCCTAGTTCCTTTAACTTCTGGAATATCATATTCCACGCCCTTTGATCCCTTAATGTAAAAGCTGCTAGATATTGTGTTATCCTGATTGTATTTTCACAATACTTGAATTGTTTCTTTCTAGCTGCTTGCAATATTTTCTCCTTGAACTGGGAACTCTGGAATTTGGCCACAATGTTCCTAGGAGTTTCTCTTTTTGGATCTCTTTCAGGAGGTGATCAGTGGATTCTTTCAATATTTATTTTGCCCTCTGGTTCTAGAATATCAGAGCAGTTTTCCTTGATAATTTCATGAAAGATGATGTCCAGGCTCTTTTTTTGATCATGGTTTTCAGGCAGTCCCATAATTTTTAAATTGTCTCTCCTGGATCTATTTTCCAGGTCAGTTGTTTTTCCAATGAGATA
>CM053770.1:156730394-156767620 GCA_028658325.1 Potorous gilbertii
GTCTTAGTTTTTTTCCCTTTTCTGGGCATTTTCCCAGCCAGTTACTTGACTCCTGAGAGTCCTCTCCACCCCCTGGCCTAGATCCACCCAGCTAGTGCTTGGGGTCTGAGATTCAAATGCTCCCAGGCAGTTACTTGACTTCTGAGAGTCCTCTCCACCCCAGCCTAGGTCCGCCCAGCTAGTGCTTGGGGTCTGAGATTCAAATGCTGCTCCCCAGCCTCAGGGCTTTTGGCGGCAGGCCTGACTGCTCTTCAGTGGGAGCTTATCTGCTGGTTCTCAGGTGGGGGCAGGGCTGCCTCTCAGGCTCAGTCCCCTCAGGGGTTTTATGCAGAGATCTTTTGTAATGGAGCTGCTGCTGAGCGCCTGCCTGCTTTGGGAGCCTCTGCTGCAGCGGCTGCCTCCCGAGGGGGTCCAAGTCCCGGAGATACCCCGCTCCCCTCTCAGCCCGTCTCTCTCACTGACCTGTGCGTCCGCGGGCGGAGGGCCCTTCGCAGCCGCTGGAGATTCTGGTCCCTGAAGCCTGCTTGGATCTGCTCGCTCCTCTCAGTGCCACGCGGCCGGGGCAGAGCTCTACGGCCGGGCAGGGGAGGGCTCCGCTCCCGTCCGGGGCTCGATGGACCCCTGGGGTTGGCTTTTCAGGGCTCTCTGCAACGGAAATCTCCTTCACTGTGTTGCTGTGCAGCTTCCACTGTTCCAGAATTTGTCAGGAATTCTTTTTAGAGGAAATCCATGGGCTGTGGGTTTGGAGCTAGCAAATGTGAGTCTTTCTACTCTGCCATCTTGGCTCCGCCCCCTCAATGTAGATTTCTGTAGTTTTGTTTTTTACAAAGAAATATTTACTTCAGAAAGTGTAATCACAAATACACAGACATTCCCCAAGTACTGGCAGGCATAATTTTCTGCCCTTCCCCCACCTTTATAACACTTCAGACTTGGGGAAGGAGAAGGGGTTCAGGGCCTAGCTCACTTCCTTATAGAGCACAGCGCAAGTTCCAAGTCCCCAAACTTCTTATTCTTGAGTCCCAGACACCCAGGTTTCTTAGAGCATCCATGGTAGACTGTGATGGGTTAATGGGACCTGGACTCCTAAAAGGAAAAGACCATGTCTTTGAATGCAACCCAACTCCTGAACATTCCCATACATTTTAGTAGTCCAGATCCCTGAGGCCTCTGGCCCATCCCAGTGCACCTAGGTACTCAATTGTCTTTGTAACTGTCCTTTCACAGTGGCCCTCTGACCCAGCCTGGACCATTCAACTCCTTTCATTGTCTGTACTTGGCCCACCCAGGGCCACTTACCACTCCAATCCTATCCAAATCTTCTCACTCTCTTTCCTTGTATATAAATACCAATCCTATCCCCATTAAATTGTGCAGATTCTTAGAATATCATTGACTCCTAATGGTGGCACAATAGCAGGTTTACTAGAAATCTTGCACATCTAACTAGTATTATAATAAAACCCCACTGCTCTGACTAAAAGAAGACTTGAGAGGTCAAATTCTTTGAGGTAGACCCCCTGTACCTTTACATTTCTGGATTCGCATCTCCCCAAACCACAACAACTGTACCATCCTGCTTGCAATCCTGGCTCCAAAATATCAAGTCCAGTGGGAATTGATGCTGGCACCTGAAATGTAGAAGGACAAAGAAATAGAAGAGAAACAAATATCCCCAGGTCCATTTCTCAGAGCCAGGGTAAGAAAAGGAACAGGGGAAAGAAGTCTTTTCCCTTTTACCAGTTCAGTTCATGGCTCTCAGTGAGCCAGCTAAAGTGCAGCAGAAAACCCTCTAACTGAAGTGTTAGGAAAGTTTGAAATACCAATAAATCTAATACAAGGACACATGAAACAGACAAGGCAGTAACATGAGCCAAAGATACTTGTAAAACTAACAGGTAGTCTAGGAGGTTGGACACACGTTTGTCCAATGGAATCCCAGAGGGGATGAGGTACCTTTTTCCAAACCAGTAGATTTCCTTATCTTACCCAGGCTGTAAGTGCAGTGGGCTATTCATAGGCTGTATCCTACTGTTGATTCACCTAAAAGCTTTGACATACTCTGCTTTTCTGACCTGGACTGGTTTGCCTCTCTTTAGGGAGCTTGATGGTGCCCTGTTCCCAGGGGCTCACCATATTGGTACAGAACATACTACAGATACTCAGGCAGCTTTAGCCTTCCTACAGCCTACAGAGCTTCCTGCAGAGCTGGAGTTCAAGTGATCCACATACCTCTGCAAGCACTAGGATTAGAGGTATGAACAACCATGCCCCATCAAATTATTATTCCTAAAGCACAAGTATGACTACACTACTGCCATCCCCAAGAAGCTTCAGTGACTCCCCAATTCCTATAGGATAAATACATGTAAACTGTGCTTTAGATTTCAGCAAATTTGAAAGTCATAAACAGCAAAGACAGAGACAAAGAAATGTGTCCATTTGCAAATAAAACATTCCAGACCTAGTAGTGATGTAGTTTGGGGGGGTTGGGGGGAGTTTCAGAGCTTCAGGGACCTCTTGAGGATAGGAGAGGGTCATCTGGAACAAATTTATGTACTCAAGCATTCTTTTAAGTCATGGTGGCACAGATTTATTGTAACACCAGTATGGTGGGCAGAGTTCCTTAAAGAACTTTTTTTCCTTAAGGAACTTGCAACTTAACAGGAATGATGCTAAAGTTTATGTAGGAAAAATAATAGATTATCTGGCTGATATGCTAATTAGGTGGTAATTTACAACCTTAGTCACTGGTATCATTCACTACTGGAAACCAGGGGAAGGGTTTTCTCAGGGGTGTATTTTTGGTCTGTTACATCTGTAGCAAGATAACTTTGAGAGGTGATGTTTATAACTTGACCTCTGGATTGAATATGGTAACTTTGAGAATCAATACATGATGATTCTGTGGTTACAAGATAGTCCTATTTTTGCAAAAGCATTTCTTCTGAGGTCAGCTTGTTTTTGTGATGGGGAAAGATAGTTTATTTTATTGGGATTCACTCATGAGTTATTGCTAGGCATAGTGTCCTTGGACTGGGGAGAAAATTGTCAGGGATAGTGTTCTGAAGTAGGGAGAAATGTGATCTTGGAACTGGAGTCCAGTCACAAGCACCCAAGCACTCCATCATTTGGAAACCTAAAGCTTTGAGCAGCTCAATTGTATATGTAAAGGGAAGAAGAGACAATAAACTTTCCCTACAGCACAGGCTGACTCAATGCTTTCATCATCCTTTCATCCTTTCTTTGCACATTTGCAAAGAGGAATTTGAGAAATGTATAGAATGGTCACCATAAGTTAGAGTGAGGTCCTTTATTTAGGGAACCTAGGTCTGAAACAGAAAGATTATTGAATAGGAGAGATTTAACTTTTCCCAACCCCGGATGAAAGGTGAAAAACCCAAGGCCCTAAGGGAGGGAAAGCCTTCTGCCAATCATTAGTTGAGGACCTTTGTACTTTCTGAAAGAGTACAAAAACACTCCAGCAGAGGGAGCACGGTAGTGTCCAACGAAGCCTAAGACTAGAGCAGTTACCCATTACAGAGTGAGTTCAGGGAGTCCAGAAGATTTGACCGATTACCTATTAGAGATGCCCCAACTTGTGAGGAATCAGCCTAGAAGCTGAGTGACCGAACAGATTAACCCACAAAACTGAAACAACCACCACGGGTTGGTGTGCCCATTGAAGCTGAGTAAGCAGTTTCCTCTCTGGGGACTCAACCTGCTGATGTGAGTGTGTGTTGGAGGAGTGATTGGGGGTGGGGGTGGGGGGTAGTATGCTACCTAGAAGAGCTAAGTCTGACATTTAAAATGTTTCATAATCTGGCTCTAACCCACCTTTCCAAACATTTCACATTGCTTCCTTTCATGGACTTTATGTTCGAAACAAACTAGCCTACTTTTTACTCCTTTAACTTTGAATTTTCTCTCCCACCATAACTTTGAATTCTATCTCCCACCTTCATAAAAGCATATGAAGCAGCTAGGTGGTACAATAGATAGAGTGCTGGACCTGGAGTCAGGAATATCTGAGTTCAAGTCCAACTTCAGACACTTAGTAACTTTGTGTGAGCCTAACCTGTTTGCCTCAGTTTCCTTAACTGTAAAATGAGGATAGCAATAGCACCTATCTTACAGGGTTGCTGTGGGGATCAAATGTGATATTTGTGAGTGACAGCATATTTACTGGAACATAATAAGTGCTTAATAAATGCTTATTCCTCTATCTTCCCCATTCCTGGAATGCATTCTCTCTTTCCCTCTGTGTCCCAGATTCTCTTACTGACTTCTTGTGTACATATATTCAAGGTGGCATATTTTAAAAGCAGATAGTACTTATTATTAGCATTTCCTCATCATGGACAGACAGGGCATGTTGAGTTGAATTACAAGACATGCTTTATTCACTCCAAGTTAAACTAATGTATGCTCTATAGCATTCAATAACAAATCACCGAGTTAATTGCTGGGAGGGGAAAAACCCCTTCTCTGGTTTCCTCACCGCACAATGGAAACTACCTAATACCCCTAAAATTAGTAAGGGGGGAATTCCTGGCCTAGTATCTATTACACCACCCAAGGGACAATCTTAAGAGCAATTGAAAGTCTGTGGTTTGGGAGTAAAGAGTTCTAGGCAATTAAGTCTGGAGTTGTGGCACTGATAATTAGGTCAGACAGTTAATATCCTCTGGACTCCATAGAAGCAAGAGGCAAGGTTTGGTTTTCCTTCTCCTTATCAAGCTTGTACTATCCAGGTATCACAGCTTGTCTAGAGACATTGGTCAATTCTGTAGCATCAGCTTAATCTGTCACCAAGAGTGGTGGGGACCTGGGTCTGGTATGGCCTGGCCACTTGCAGGGATTTTTCTTTGACCTGAGAGGTTTGGATTTTGAATGTGAAATTCATGGGACTTTTCTTTTTTGCAGTTCCTTGCAGAAGGTGATTAGGGTGTGTGTGTGTTATTTTTTATCCTCATTTTGTGTTATGGTTCTAATAGATCTGGACATTTTAATTTATGATTTCTTGTAATACAGTACTCAGGCATTTTATTTTATCATAGCTTTCAGGGAGTTTGGTGATTCTTAAATTAATTCTTCTTGACCTATTTTCCAGATTAGATTTTTTTTTTGAGAGCTTGTATCATCATTCTTCTCCTTTTTCTCCTCCTTTTCCTCCTCTTCCTCCTTTTCTTTTCTTCTTCCTCCTCCTCCTGATTTTATTCTAACATTTCTTGCTACCTCATAATATTGATTTCTGTTTGGTCTATTCTAGTTCTCAAGAAATCCATTCCTTGGGTAAGGCTCACTATTTTCTATTCTAAGCTGCTATTCTCTGTCCAATTCTTTCTTTAAGAGCTTTTACTTCATTTTTTAACTCTTTTAAATTTCTTCTGGATACTCATGTAATTCTTGTGGAAAACTATCCCCACTTGCAACTGTTATGGAATCACTCAATCTTTTTTATTTTTTCAGGGGATATATTTGCATTAACGTTTGGTTTACTAATTTCTTTAGTTTGAGTTTCTGAATTAAGGGTTTGTAACAGGGTCAATCTTTCCTCTCTGCTCTGCTGTGGATGACAAGCTTTCCCTTGCTTGGTCTTACCCTGAGCTCTCTGGATTTTGTGTTGACCTTCACTTCTTGGAGTTAGGATCTCATGGATCTTCAAGGGTCCATGCTGATATCTCTGGATGGTATGTCATAGGACATCAGAGCCCTTGTGCCTGAAATGTTAAAGTCTGAGCATAAAGGTTGACCGGGAGGTACTAGACACACCAATCTTTGGTCCCTGTCCTCGACTATTCTGTGGGGCTCCCAAGGTTTTAACCCAGGGCTTTTCCCCACTACTCTGGGACTTTCTCTGGGGAATACTCTGCTCTTCCTGCTTTCATACACAGAACTTTATGGGCTCTACATGACCTATCTCTGGTCAAAATCACACTAGCTTTGATGGAAAGGTCCTTTTCCTATTGCCTGTGGGCTTATGGTTAGCTTTTTGTGAAGTTCTGGGAATACAAAATTGATTTACTGTAGTTTCTTTTTTTGTTTCTTAATCATCATTTAGTGTGGAACAAACTTGGATTTTGCTAGAATATGGGAACGCAGAGGAATGCCTCCCTTTACCATTTTGGCAGGAAATTCCCATTACATATTTTATAAACAACTCCTGGCAAGCCTATTGAGTTATTTTATATTTGGATAACAGTGACCAATATCTGGTTACAGAACTTACACAAAGACATTAACATATTGTTCACATTCTTTAAAGTGCTTGAGTGCATACATTCACTCCGTATTCAAGATGGAAGTACTCATGTGATCAGTACTCCCATAACACTGCCTCTCAGGAGCATGAGCTTCCTCCCAGGTTCAACTTTAACATTTCCTCCTACTACAGGAAGCCTTTTCTAATCCCATTAACTGTAAAGCAAAGGTATGACTGTATCAGATTGGTATTATACTCAATAAACTCCAAGGACTCCATATTTCCTTTAGGATTAAATATTAAACTCCTCTGTTTGTCATTTAAAGCTTTTCACAACCTGGACCCTTCCTAAATTTCCAATATTTTAAAAGATTTTTTAAACTTTTAAAAAAACTTTCCAGTTTTCTTACATATTACTCCCTGGCATGGACTCTGCAATCTATTTGTACCAGCCTGTTTGCCATTCTTTACTTTCCATCACCCACCCGAGTGCTTTTGAAAATAATAAGAATAGCTACCATTTTTTAGTGCTTGCCGTGTGCCAGGGGCTGTGCCAAGCTCTTTACATTTACGATCTCATTTGATCCTTACCGTAACCCTGGGAGATTGGTGCTGTCGTTATCCCATTTTAGAGAAGAGGAAACAGAGGCAAACAGGGCTTAAGTGACTTGCTCAGGGTCACATAGCTAGTGAGTGCCTAAAGATGCATTTGAACTCAGATCTTGGGGTCCCAGGCCCAGCACTCGTGTAAAGTTTCCTTTGTATTTTCTGTCCCCTGTGTTTTGAATGCTCTTACTCCTCTCCTCTGCCTCTTAGAATTCCTGGTTTTCTTCAAGATTCAACTCAAAAGTCAGTCTCTACTGGGGGCCTGTCTTGATCCCCTGAGTTGCTGCTAATGCTCTCACCTGTAAGGTGCCTTCCATCAACCCTGTATTTGTGTTGTCTCCTTGCATTAGAATGAACGTCTGGAGGGCCTCTCCTTTGAATCCCTAGTGCTTGGCACAGTGCCTAGTATACAGTAAGTGCTTAATAAATGCTTGTTGACAGACTGATACAATTATATGGCATTTGTCCATTTAAATTCATCCCCTAAAATTTAAGGGTAGTAATTGTTTTGTCCCAGAGGGCATTTTTTTGTCTTTATGTCTCTAGCTTCCAGCACAGTTCCATGAACATAGTACTCTACATGAACTTATGAAATGAATATCCAAAGTGTAACTCGATATCTTATTCCCTAATTACATTCCTCCTCCAAACTTGACCCCAGCTATCCCATAGGGTTGTCTCGAGCCTTCTTTTCTCCCTCTATACTATTTCATTTGGCAATCTCATCAGCTCCTACAAATTCAATTACCATCCCTTTGCTGATGACTCTCAAATCTACTTATCCAGCCCTCACCTCTGTGCTGACCTCCAGTCTCGAATCTCCAACAGTCTATCAGACATTTCAAATAGGATATCCTAAAACAATCTGTCTTAAATTCAATATGTTCAGAACTAAATTCATTCTCTTTCTTCTCCAAACATTCCTCTCTAAACTTACCTCAAGGACACCACTGCCCTGCCAGTCTTCTAAAGCTCTCAACTTAGAATCATTCAAGACTACTCATTATATCTCACCACCCTACCTCCTCCCCCTTATCCAATTTGTTGCCAAGGCCTATTGATTTTGCAATGTCTCTTGAACCCACCCCGTTTCCTCTGATACTATTGTGACCCTAGCGCAGGCCCTCATCAACTTATGCTTGGACTTTTACAATAGTCAACTGATTGGTCAGCCTACAACTGGTCTTTGCCCTCTCCAATCCTTCCTTCATTCAACCACCAAAGTTATTTTTCTAAAAGTCACATCTGCCCATGTCATGCACCTCTTCTCAATAAACTCTACCTAGGAGCTACCTATCACCTTCCAGATTAAATATAAAAACCTCTGTTGGATGTTTAAAGTCCTTCATAACCTAGCTTGCTCCACCTTTTCAGTCTTCTAATATATATTAAACATCCGCTCCCTTGGCTTTCTTGCTATTCCAGGACCAAGATAATTCTGGACATTTTCACTAACTGTCCTCCATGACTAGAATGCTTTCCCTCCTCATCTCTGCTTCCTGACTTCCTTAGTTTCTTTCAAGTCCCAACTAAAATTTCACCTTTTACAGGAAGCATTTTCCAATTCCCCCTTATTCCAATGTTTTTTCCTTTGTTGATTATTTCCAATTTAACCAGCATAGAATTGTTTACATGTTGTCTTCCTCCATAATTAGATTGTGAGTTCAAGGACAGGGACTGTCTTTTTCCTGTCTGTGTATTCTGAGCACTTAGCACAGAGCCTGGCACATAGGAGGGACTCAATAAATTCTTCCTGACCACTTCTTTTTGTAACATTAGTTGTTATGTAGAACCTTTTGGTTGTGTGGTGACACTTGTTTTCTGATTTACCTGATTACTGTTTAACTAGGGAAGGGGGGACATACCCACCCTGCCCACCAGATGACGCTCTATTTGAAGGTCTAAGTCTCTTTGTCCATCATTTGGGTAGCTTTGTCCTAAGAAGTGCAGCATTCATATGTGCCACCAGAGGGCACTCAGCTTAAAATGCCTAGAATTTAGAATTTAGAAAATAGCACTGAAGTGCTGAGCCCAGGCCTGAAAATAACATGGATTAACCCCACTGACTGAGTTTAATTTGAGAATACATGAGAATATTATTTGAAGTATTAAAATACAAAATCTGGCTCAGATCCCCCAGTCATCTTTGAATTCCAATCATTCAGTTAACTTCCCACACTCTTCTTAGATTCAGAAATTTAACATACTCTGATCACATTTTATTGTACATAGAATAAAGTGAAAAGGAAACTAAATCAAATACTCCTTTTGAAACATTTACCTCCAACCATCTCCTCCTCCTCCCTTCACCCTCCCAGATCTTCTAGTGTTGCTAAAAGGAATCAGGACTTCATGTATTGTGTTCTTGGGAAAGAATAGCGGCAAGTGTGCTTGTTTCAAGATCATAGATTAAAAAAACAGAGAGAGGGAGAAAAATTATCTTCCTTGGCTTGTGAACACAAGAGGATCCAAGCAATCTAGATGTTTTCTTCTCATGGCTGAGCTGGCCTCCCAATGTCACTAGGCTCAGAAACTCTTTCTGTGGTATTGGAACTTCTGGGTGAATCTGTCCTTGATCATCCTTGGCTGCTTCCACTTCTTTCTGGAAAGTCTGAATTGCAAAGACATTGGAAGAAAAATAGAAACAATAAGAGGATGCTGAAATGAGACTGTGGTGGCTACTTGTTACAGCTTGTCCTTTGTTCTCAAAGAGGACCATGCTATCAGGGAGATGATGCCATGACTTCCAAGTGAACTGGATTTAAGTGAGGGAGGGCTGAGGTAAGTCAACAGCCTGTCTTTTTCCTCCAGAGCCATCTGGGACCAGTGGCAAAATATAGATCAGGATGACTGGAGATGGTCCCCATGCAGTGGGAGGCCTTAGCTTTTTTAAGCTAAAGTCTTTCCCAGGTCTCAATTTGATTAAGGCAATGTCCTTTCAGTGATTAAGACTAGGTAAGAAATGAAGGAGAGAACGGCCTTTTTTACTTAATCAAAAAAAAAAAATCAATCTGGGAAGGGAAGACCTTCAGGGTTTCTGACCAAAATAGAAACAATTGCTATTTACATTCACTCTGAGTCATTTGGAGCCCAGAGAACGACTAAGTGGGATTTGGTCTGGGAGCTTTTGTTGGTCAATCAATGATAGCCAGAGTGATTTGGGTTTAAGGCCTGGTCCTTAACAAAGAAATCCAACCTGTAAACCTCAAGATATCTTGAAAGGTTTCAGTGAACAAGATTTACATTTCTTTTGGCAGAGCACCCCTAGGTAAGGGTATGAATGGGCACATGTGCTGCCTAGGTGAATCAGAGTTTGGATTTGGGCCCCTGGCTATCTTGTCCACTTGTATTTCTTAGAGTCAAACATGTGAGTATGAGTGGTCAAGAGCTCTTGGGCCAGAGCTGACTGGCAAAGGGAAGAATTTTTTGCAAAAATATTCTTCTTGGCAAAGATGACCACTAAGTGCAGAATAAGCCCTACCTAATTTACCAGAAGACACAGACCTTGAGGGAATTTTTTCAGACAATACTGAGCCAAAGTGCTTGGGGATAGTTGTGGTTGTGTGGTTGTGGTTTGTCATTCATTGTCAAAGAGAACCATGACATCAGAAAGGTGGTGCCATAACTTGGAAGTTAATTGGGTTTAAGTGAGGGAGGGCTGTGCAAAGCCATCAGCCTCACTTTCTCCTCCAAAACCATCTGAGTCTAGTGTCCAGGACAACTGGAGATGGCCCAGGATGGATCGGGAGATCTTGGTCCTTTTAAGCTAAGGTCTTTTCATGTTCTCATTTTGAGTAAGGCAATACTCATTCGGTGAATAGACTTTTTAAAGAAGTGAGTCAAGGGATTACCCCTTTAATAAAAAAAGAAAGGAAGGAGTGGTTAGGAGGGCATCTTCCAAGTGGAAAATCTAAGAGAGAGTGTCATAGATAGTGAGAGACAGAAACAGACAGTGACAGAGAGGGACACACACACACACACACATACATAGAAGGACACACAGACACGGACAGAATCGGATAGAGAGAGAGAGGGAGGAAGGGAGAGAGAGAGAGAGAGAGCGCACTAGAGCACAAGTTGCATCTTCCTTTAAAGTCTAAGTGGACAGCTCTTCCTTGCTTTTTGGTCAATTTCCTCTGACCCAGCCCTCTCCCTGCTGCCACTACAACAGCCAAAGTATTGCATGAAGTTCTTCAGATCTGGGTACAAGTGACCAGGAGAGCTCAGCATTTCATGTGTTTCATGGTCATCCCTGTCCCAAAGATAAATGAAGCAATCCTTGCCATCAGTCAACAAGCCTATATTCTTTTTGTTTGTTTGTTTTTATTTTTTATTTGGCATAATGCTTGGTACAAAGTAAGAACTCAATAAATGTTTTATCCCATTCATTTGCATTTTTTCCTTGTTGGAAAATATTGAAAATTAAAATCCCTTGGTGTTTTCAAAATTGCGTCCCTCTGGCATGGATTTCTTCTATGTGTTCTTGGTCTGGTCCTTTGGGCTTTTCCTCAGAGTCATCTTCTTAAGGGCCATTTCTGTTTTCTCAAGCAGCAATCAGATCCTTGGGTGTTAGAATCCAAATCTGGTGGCCCATTCTTGCTAATGATGGGACTCGATCATCATAGGAATGCTGGCAAATCAATTTCATTTTCTCCCTACTTGTTGTCTTCATTTCTGATCTGCCCATCAGAGCTCTTGGAATAAGCTGACTTAATTGAGTTTCATACACAGGTTTCTGCAGACTTTTCTACCAATTCTGTTTTTCATTGCTTTGGAAAGTGGTATGACTTGTAATATTCCATGATGATTTTTTGGGGGGGTTCAACACATACATTCTTACTAAATCCATTTTTACCTTAGTCATGTTGCATAGAAGAAATAAAATGAATGGGAAAAACCATGAGAAAAACCAAACCAAAACAAAATACAAAAGAGTCTGCTTCATTCTGCAATCCAGTTCCATAGTTCTTTCTGTGGATGTGGATGACATTTTGCCTCAAGGATCCATTGAGAATTTTTTAAGTCCTTGCATTATTGTGGAGGGCTGAGTCTACCAGAAAAATTCCTCACATGCTGTGGTTGTTGCTGTGTACAAAGTTCTGCTGGGTTCTGCTCCTTTTCCTCAGCATCAGTTCACATAAGTTTTTCCAGGCCTCTCTGAAGTCTTCCTGTTCATTATTCCTTATAGCACAATAGTATTCCATTATATCCATATACCCCGACTCTTCAGCCATTCCCCAATTGATGGGCATCCCCTTGATTTCCAGTTTTTGGCCATCACAAAGAGAGCTGCTATAAGTATTTTTGTACATGTGGGACCCTTTCCCATTTTTATGATCTCTTTGGGATACAGTCCTAAGGAGCCTATATTCTTGTGGCAGTAGAGGCTTGGGAGTGAGGGTGGGAGCACAATGCGTGTATGGTTAAGTAAATGCCAAATAGATATAAAGTAATGCAAAGTAATTTTGAGAGGGGGGTACTAATGGGGTAGATCTAAAAAAAAAAAAATCTTCTGTAGGATGTGGTCCCTAAACTGTGCTACAAAATGAGTTACAGATTTACAAAGTAAATGACACACTCCAGGCATGGAAGACAGGGCACAGAGGAAGGACTTGAATGTTGTGGGGGTGGCTAGTAGCTTCTTCCTCTTCAGCGTTCCATGTAGCATACTGATTTGTGACCATATCAGTTGAGAAACATTTATGAAGGGTTAAGTTATAAGTGTTATGAGGTCTGACTGTGCTAAGCATGTAAGCACTTTCCTGCTGAGGACTGTATTTGTGTTTGTATTTCTAGTGCTTGCACACAGTAGGAGCTTATTAAATATTTGTGGTTGTTCAGTCGTTTCAGTTGCGACCCCATTTAGGGTTTTCTTGGTAAAGATACTGGAGTGATTTGCTATTTCCCGTTCCAACTCCTTTTACAGATGAGGAAACTGAGGCAAATAGGGGTAAGTGACTTGCTCAGTGTCACTCAGTGAGAAAGTATCTAAGGCTGAATTTGAGCTCATGAAGATGAGTTTTCCTGACTCCAGGTAAGATTCTCTATCCATTGTACCACCTAGCAGTCCTTTATGAAATATATGTTGAATTTAATGAAATTGAATTCAATATGTTCCACATTTAAGGACTAAAACTCCTAAGGAGCATCAGAGGAAAATCAAGTGATAGAAGTTTACTATGTCCTCTTGCCTCTTCTCTTTCGTTTTAGTTTAAATAGAAGCTTTTCTTTGTGGGGGGATCTCTGGATGCCTTTGCTTTAAAAAGTTCCATTGGATCATAATACAGAACTAGCAGAGACATTGGAAGTTATTTACTCAAAGTTTTTATTTTATAGATGAAGAAATGGAGGCCCAGAAAGTTTAAATGACCTGTCTTAGGTCACACAGCAGTACCAAGATTCGAAGTTAGGTTTCTGACTTCAAATCCACTTCTTTTCCACAGTCGTAAACTCTCTTATTTTTGAATAGGGTTAGTTGGACAGCTAGGTGATATTTGGATAAAGTGCAGGAACTGGAGTCAGGAAAATCTGAGTTCCAATTTGATCTCAGATATTTACTAGCTGTGTAACCCTGGGCAAGTCACCTAGCCATGTTTGCCTCAGTTTCTTCATTTGTAAAGTAAGCTGGAGAAGGAAATGGTAAACCACTCCAGTATTTTTGCTAAGAAAACCCCAAATGCATTTATAAAGAGTCAGACACAACTGAAAGCAACTGAGCAACATAAAGTGTTAAAGAGAGAAAAATAAAGGTGGGGTGGGATAAAAGTCATAGAACAAGGCATTTAAATATTCAGGCAATGTCTGAAACTCATACTTCTATGTATTACTATTTACCAGAGTCTTTGGGACTTTAGCTGTTACCAGGAGTAGATAGACAAGGCTTCCTTGAGTCCCCGTTGCATTTCCTTAACCAGTTATCAAGATTAACTCTTTGTTCTGGCACTGATGACTCCTTGACAAAGTTAAAACTTGCCTTATCCTCCAACATTTTCTGGTCCATTGACACCACATTAAGGATGAAGGCTGGATTCACAGCACCACGATCTACCTGGGCATGGTTTTGAAGGTGAACAGAGATAGACAGATGACGGAAGCTCAGAGAGACATTGAGAGAAGAGAGTCTTTACTTAAGAGGCAGACTTAGGTCCCTTGAGGGAAGCTAGTGCATGTCCCCTTCTAGGGAACCTTGGATCAAGCTGAGAGAAAACCAAGTGACTCAGAGAAAAGCATAGCAATGAGGAGCTCCTTGGCTAAGCCTCTTGAGATTCATTGGAGGAGACTCTATTTTGTTGGTCTGTAGGTGTGGGAGATGAGGACCATTTCCTTTGAACGTGGAAGACTAGACAGGAGTCAACTTCTGTTATTCTCAGGGGAACAGACCCTTTGTCTCCATGAATCTGGTTCCTATAAACCCCGAAGTTTTGGTTCTGGACCACAGATAAGCATTTAACTCAACTACAAAATAAACAGCTGCATGCAACGCAGAGAATAATTTCCAAGCATTACAGAACGTGTATTTATAAAACGTAATATTAAAAAGTGTTCCTTGTTGTATGTGATTTTATTCACCCTGGGTGGCCACCCATTCTCCTATCCCTAGTCCTACCTCTGAATGGGAGGCTGGAGAGGAAGAGAGTAGCACAGGCACAGGTAAGAGTTCATGGTGGCATTGTACACTTGGCAAACCCAACAGAATTTTTTTTGGCTCTGGTAATATGTTGGCTTACCACATTATTTTGAGTAGTTATTTCAAGTCTTCAGAGGAAATCATTTTGGAATTTCCCTCCAAGTTGAGATATTTTATTTTTCTAGCACATTGATTCACTAATCACATCCGCAGTAAATTTTTGATACACAGAAGTTTTTTAAGTAGCTCTCCCTGCTCTGATGTCGGTAAATCTGGTACTTCCTGGACTCCATTGATGTGCCAGAGATTATACATAGCTGGACCATATCTACTTTCTAGGCACAGTAAAACAATTGGCGATTCTGCAGAACCAGTAGAAAAGGGCTATTTGAATTTTGATCAGTCTTCTGTGGACTGAACTAAAATACCTAACCCCAAATACTGATAGTTTTCTAATTTAAAAAAAAGGATAAATTAAGTGAGTAATCATAGTCAATAGTATTTACACAGCACTTTAAAATTTGCTAAGTGCTTTACAAATATTCTTTCATTTAATCTTTACAAACAATTGAGAGGTAGATGCCATTATTATGCTTCTTTTATGATGAAGAAACAGAGGCTTAGAAAGGCAAAGTGAGACTTGCCCAGGATCACATAGTTGAATGATTTTTAACAGAATCCAGTAAAATTAAAAAAAAAAAGACATCTATATATAAGGCAGAATAGGAATAAAAGCCTCCACAGTCTAGTGTAAAGTATAGTTATCCCTTCTTGGTTTTGATATATGATGGCGCAGTGTAAAAAATTACTGTAAATGGGAATTTGGGGGGAGTTTTGTGGAAGCCATAGAAAAAAGCCATAGAAAAAGCATTTAAAGAGCAGCAGATGACACAGAAAAAGTTTAGAAACTCAGAAATGCATAAAAAATGCATAAAATACTATACTTAACCCAAATTTTACAATAAGGTACTATAAATATACATAAAAGAAAAAGAAAAACTTCATACTTCTTCTCTGGTATGAAGGGAGGGCCAAAAACTTTTATGTGGATTTTCCAAATTGCAGGGGCGCAGCACCCTTGCCTTGCACCTGCCATGTGGAAAGGCAACTGCACACCTAAATTCTAGTTTCGTCTTTGCCTCCAACTCATAGTATTAACTTGGGCAGATTCCTTCATTTCTCTGAGTCTCAGTTTCCCCATCTGTTAAATGAGGGAATTGATCCCTTCCAATTTGAATTATCTGTCTCTTCTTTAGACCAAGTCAAAGTGGTGAATAATTTCTTAGTTATGTTGCTTCCTAGAGACGAGCTGAGTATTGCTATGGTGCAGCAGGGTAGTCAATTGAGTGATTGCATAATATATGTGGCCACAGGTTATGCCTTTGTAGAATGACCCTCAGGTAGAGCTGTTCTTTCTTAAGAAGGATTTTGGGAGAGGACATCACTTTTCCCCTCCTGCCAACCTGACCAAAGCAGTGGAGACACAAGAAAACATCCACCTGTGCTGGAAGTGAGACTGTTTTGAAGTCAGAAATAGCCCATCTCCTCACTGCATGATACTCAGGAAAGGGAAAAATCAAAGACCATTTCAATTGTTGTGTGACTTTCTCCTTATATGGCTGGCATAGAAAGAATAGTATGTTAGAGGGGGAATGAATTAGAAAAGAATTAGAGGATTAGCATTTTCATTTTATACATAATTGGATAAAGGAACAAAACGTAAGTGATGTCCAAGGCAACCTGTGGGCATCTGTGTGCGGGCAAGAATGTTACTTCCCAACATAATTAATATAATTTATCCCCTTTGCTGTATCCCAACATAATTAATATAATTTATTCCTTTTGCAGACTCTTTATCACTCTACATAGTCAACTGAATTCAATTCAACAAACATTTATTAAATGCCTACTATGTGCATAGCACTTTGGTAGGCACTGGAGATACAAAAATAAAAATGAAACAGTTCCTGCCCACAAGGAGCTTACATTCTACTGGGGAATTCAACAAATAAACAAACAAATTTAGTGCAAGGAGAATTGAGGAGGGAAAGAAGATCAGTTAAGTCTCAACACAGGAGCTCAATCTGAGCGGAGCCTTGAAGGGAGCTAGGGATTCTGTGAGGTGGAGGGGAGGAAGTAGTACATTCCAGGCGTGGGGAACAAGCCTGTGCAAAGGCACGGAGGTCAGAAGTCTGGAATGTAGCATGCATGAAGGAGAGTACTATGAAATTAATCTAAAAAGGGGGAGTCAGACTGTGGATGACTTTAAATGACAGACATAGGAATTTCTGTCTTATCTTGGAGGCCAAAGTTGTGGAAGTTCTTTAGCAAAGAATGACATGATCAGACCTATGTATTGAAATATCAATTTGGCAGTTGTATGCACAGGAGATTGTAAAGGGGAAAGATCAGTTCAGAAGCTATGGCAATAGGCTGTTAAAGGTGATGAGGCCTTGAGTAGTGGTCTTTTTAATGGAAGGGAGGGAATAGATGTGAGAAAGGTTATGCAGATAGAGGAAAAAGAGGAGGCAACCAATTAGATGTAGGGAGTTAAGGAGAAGGAGTCAGGTAAGACTCCACTGTTGTGAACTTGTGTGACTGGAAGCATGGTGGTATCCTCTACAGACAGAGGAGAGTGGGAGGATATTGGGTTAAGGGAAAAAGATAGTGAGTTTTGTTTTAGACATGCTATAGTTGAGATGCTGATGGGACATCCAAGTGGAGATGTCTAACAGCAAGTGGGACCAGAGTTTAGGTGGGAAATTTGGGCTGCAAATACACATTTGACCTTTCGGCATACAGGAGATAATGAAAATCATGTTTGCTTTAAGAGAGTTCCAGGAGATATATAAAAGAGAGAAGGACAGAGAGTGGGATATGGATGATGACCTATCCAAAGAGACTGAGGAGTAGTCAGATGGGTAGAAGGAGAACCAAGAGAAGGCAGTATTCCAAAGGAAAAGAGGAATATCCTGGGGAAGTCGGGGTGGGGTGGGTGGGTGGGTGGGTCTGATAGCTCTGCTGAGAGGTCAAATAAGATGATGACTGAGAGAAGATCATTTAATTTAGCAGAGGACACAGACTCTGAGCCTGAGATGTGGATAGGTGTGGAAATAGAAACAATAATACAGATAACTTTTTCCAGGAGTCTAAATGTGAAATGGAGGAGTACAGGATGATAGCATGCATGGATGTGACAGGTCAAGTGCATGTGAGATCTTAGGAATCAGGCTACAGTTTTCTTAGCTACCTAATGAAGATGAATAAAAAACACCCACCTCCCAGCTGCTCATGTTTTCAACTCTTGGCTGTTGCTAGGCAAGAAGGAGATTGAATGTTATTCTTTCAAGTTTTGGGAATTTGTCCAAATTTTCATCCAAATGTGCTCCACAGCCTGCTTATTCAGCTTTATGACTGAGAGAGGCAATAGAGTCTGAAATAACAGACCACAGAAACCCAGAAGGGTTTGGGGAGTAAAAAAGTGAATGGGCACATAGAATGTCTTTGTCAGCTTTAGAACTTGTTAATGGAGGCAAGTGATTGCGCTTATAAGGTCAGTTTTGCTGGGTGGTTCAGGAAACCGTGGCTTGTAAAAAGTGCCAGAAAAAATGTTGTTGCCAAAGACCAAGAAGCAACTGGAATTATTTCCCTACCATAAAGTCCTGTGGTATTGGAGAGTATGGTTTGCTGATGGCCTGTGGGTCTTATATAGTACCTATTGGCACCACATCCATTACTCAACGGAGCTCAAGTGAAAGGAGTAAACCAAGAAAACCAAGGCCACAGTCTAAAAGTGGGGATATTTGATCACCATGCAAGGATTTATTATGAGCCCTCTATATTTAACTGAAAACAAGTTGAGTGGATAGGGAAGGGAGAAAGATGGATTCCAGAGATAGGGGCCCAAGAATACAGGCCTGTAAACATCACAGGATAGCCAAGGTCTAAAGAATGTACAGCAATGTGACCTGAAAAGTGATGAGATGGAAATGGGCTTGGCTGAGAAGACGATTTCTGTTCTGGGGCCATGGGGTCTTGGGAAGAAAGGCGGGTTCTTTAGTCTCATGTCATTGTTGGGATGGTGAGGAAGAGTGGGGATAGGGAAGCACACAGTCTCATTATGAACTACCATATAAAGAAAAGAGTCATTTGCCACCCCCAGCCTTGGCATTTTCTGGGCACAGCACATGCACCTGCTAATTTGCATCAATAATATTTAAATCAGAGAAAGGAAATGAACAATCCAAATGCAACTCAGATTAGAAATAAATGGGAAGAAATTATTGATTGCTAAAGCTGTTGGGGCTACACTAATCACCTTAAATAAGAAAGAATTAGAAAGTAAGAAGAAGATCAAGAATCTAGAGTCAAAACTGATCACTGAATAAGGGCACATGCTGTTCTCCAAAGTCATCCATGATTCCCATTGTGAATCCAAATGGGAGTGTCAGGAAGAAAGTTGGTTTCATAAGGCAAGTAAATATTAAGCTGGGGTTATCTCATAGAAGTCAAATCTATGAAAAGTGAAAACTAAACCATGTGATGGAAGCCCTAGAGTTGGAAAACACTTTTATAGAAAAGAAAAGTAACACTTATAAAAAGTATCTTTATGTGTACTGCATGGCCTTGGCTAGATTTATGGGTTTTTTTAAAAACCGTTAATGGATTGTGTCCAATACAATCTACTTCATATCCATAAAATACAGTCAACATAAATTCCAAGGTAAAGGAACTTCAAAAAAGTGAAGAAGTAACTAAAATTATTAAAAAATACTATGTGACAAATCAATGCATCAAAACAAAATAAAACACTTTCCCTTAAAATCTGTATGCAAAAAAAGTAAATATCCATCCATTTCTGAAGTTTTAAAGCTTTTTAGTCTATTTGGTGCATAATAGTTATCAAAAGAATGAAGAAGAACTAGACAAAAGTATTTGGCGGATTTGAATTAATGGGCCAAGCAAGCTTTTTTCCCTTGGCTTCCCTGTCAAATGAGTCATATATTGAGTCTTTGGTTACAGTTTTGGCTGTGACAGGGATATCTGAAATGCCAACGTAATTTTTTTTGGCCACCCTTGAACTGGTTGTGATAGTGTAGGCATTGCTTCGGTAGCATTTCATTGAGGACATACAAAAAGTCTCCTTCATTCCTCTCCTGAAGTTGGCATTATAAATGGAATATAAGGTGGGCTTGGAGGCTGAAGAGCTGAATGATATCCAAGTGATCACTGTGAAAACCAATGAACTTTTCCTGCAGTCTCTTTCATGGGGATGCCACAGCTGGACTACATGAAAAGGAAGCCAGGAAAGCAAAAATATTAGATTTAACATCAGGAACATTTTGATAGTTTTCACTTTTGTCCTTGGAACAATGTTCATTGTCCTCTTCACTGTTCGACTGTCAATGCCTATCCTCCAGATATATTTGATGACCTTTTGGTAGAATATGATGATGAAGAAGGATGGAATCACAAAACCCACCAGAAAGTGAATAATACTGTAGACAGTCCCATCCCAAGAATATGGGAGGAAAAAATTACAATGATGATCCCAACTGGAGCCATAGAAAAAGAATACAGGGGACATAAAGGCTGCATTAAAGATCCAAGATGCAGCAATCATTTTCTTGGCTTTTTCCCTGGACACCTTGAAGCTCAGAGGGTAGACTATGGTATAGAACCTGTCTATACAGATGGAAAGGAGCACATAGATCTGTACCCCTGGTGTAAGGTGTTGAAAGTATCTTACTAGCTTACACATGACATTACCCAGGGTCCACCTACCAGATGTAAACTGCAGTAGAACAAAAGGAGCACTGGCCACACTAATGAGGAGGTCAGCACATGCTAATGAAACCACGAAGTAGTTGGTGGTAGACTGAGTCCTTCTGCTCCTATGGATGACCAAGCAAACCAGGGCATTTCCAAAAACAGAAAACAGCCACAGAATCCCAAAAATCACACTGACAGCAGTGATCTCTCCTGGCATCGGTTCATATGCTAAGTTGGTGTCATTTCTTTCCAGTTTGTGTTCCTTGTATAATTCTGTCATATCACAACCTATCAAAGGCATAAACGTCTTAGGGTGACTGTTGTTCTGAAGTGGCACCAGGACTGTTGAGATAACCAGAGGAAGTTTGCTGTCATCCACTGCATGACCAAGACCCATGTCCATTCTTTCTCCCTCAACTCTGTATAAGAGAAGAAAGAATTCTGTTGTTAACATAGAGACATGTCTTCACTACCAATGATAGCAATCTACAGTAATAAAATAGTTCAGTTGGCTGCCATCACACCATGAGTAACAACACTTTATATTGGTTGGTTGTTATAACTCTGGGCTAAAAATGACAACTGTATAGGAGAACCTCTTCTATTTGAGAGCTGACATTAAGTCTGGTCTGCAATACACAGTGCCTTAAGAGCATTCTTAGCTGTCCTGAACACATGTTGCCTCCCATGTGCTATTGTTTGTCCTTCTTTCTTGAAGAGGATCAATGACATCGTGAGGGTGGTATGTTGACCAGTGACAGGGAAAAAGGTTTCTAAGAGATGCCACGAGCCCTACTCTTTAGAATTCCTTCCTATTTCCTTTGCATTGGAATTTTTAGGTGAGAGAGCCTGTGAGCAAAATATAAAAACAAAAATAAAATTAAAAAAACAAAAATAAAATGAGAGGATTTTCATGATTTGAGAAAATGCAGGAATTTTGGGCAAGTATGTGTAACATTCTTGAATGTCCTAACATGGAAGCACTGTAAAAAGAGAAAACTTGGGCAGATGGAATTATGCAAATGTCACGTTGGAAAAATGCAACAGCAATTAGAGCATCTGGCAACCAAAAAGCATGATGTCCTTAATTGTTGAAGTATTCTAGATATGAGATGCTCACAGTCTAGCTGGTCTATTGACTAGGTGAAAGAGAATAATATGAAATAAAATTGGAAAGCTAGAATGTAAATAAAATGTAAGCTGCTTGCTGAAGGACTAGCTTGTGTTTTTTGTATCCTCCAGTGTCCACTAATGCCTTGCATATAGTAGGCCTCTCAAAAAATGTTTCTTGAATTGAATTGGAGGGTAGATTGGTGTCAAATTATCTAGGGCCCTCAATGTCAGGATCAGATCTTGATATATTTTTCAGTGGACCCAAAAGTCCACTGAAGTCCATGGGTAAATATAGGCCAATACCATGCATACTGACGAATGGGATTATTTTGAAGGAAAAAAATAATACTATACTGTGTAAAGCATAAATTACAGTATGATGTGTGTGTGTTTGTGTTTTTGTGTGTGTATTTTCTCCCAGAGACATAAGGACTGGGTCATTTATCATAAAATTTCTAGAATGTAAAAGGCACTGTAGAAATCATCTAGTCCAATTAACAAGTGAACAAGTCTGCTCTTGACAGGTAATCATTTATCCTCTGCTTGAAGACCTCCAGCAACAATGAAAAGACCAAGGTAATCCATTCTATTTCTTAACATGTTAAGAAGATTTTCATCAAGCCCAAATCTGCCTCTCTTTTTCAATCAGTTCCTCCCAGCCCCAGTTCTCTGGGTTCAAGGAAAACCCTTGTGATACCTAATCCAAATGCTAGCTCTTCAGATATTTAATTTCTGTGTAATATTCTTCTTCTCTGGGTTAAACATTCCTTAACTATTGATCAAACTTTCCATGTCATCCTGAGAGGCAGCCTGGAAGATGGATAGAGTTAGACCTGGATTCAAATCTTGCCTCTATTGCTTACTAGTTATAGGACCATGTGCATGTCACTTAATGAGTCTGAACCTCAATTTCCTCATCTATAAAATGGGGATAACAAGGGACTTCCTGCCAGAATGGCTGTCTGAATAGAAGCAGACCACAAGGCAACTACATACCTACTCTAGCAAAAACCTGAAACTTACTCTAAAGATCAAGAAACCCAAAGAGAAACAAAAGAAAATTATTTCTTCCACCTTAGGGGCAACACAAAAATTTAGTCAGAAGCTCACAGATATTAGGAAAGGCGATTATCAGTAAAGCCAGTACTCATAAAGGCAAAGAAGTATATAGCTTTCCAACATGGCTAGAGACTGGCCAAAATACCGTGTAACTTGCAGACCTCTTGACCTGGAGGCAGCAAGATAAGGGAACTCCCCCCACCCACCAAAGTCCCATGGTCACTGTAAACCCATAGTGGGGGCCCTTTGAAGCTCTGGGGAGCAGCATAAATCTAGAAAGATATATTTATATGGGCAATTGGATGGGACTGGATCAGGAGTGGGGAACCTGTGGCCTTCAGGCCACATGTGGTCTTCTAGGTCCTTGGGTGCAGTCTTTTGACTGAATCCAAGTTTTACAGAACAAATCTTTTTAATAAGGGGATTTGTTCTATGAAGTTTGGATTCAGTCAGTGGGACACACTTGAGGACCTAGAGGGCCACATGTGGCCTGGAGGCTGCAGGTTCCCCACCCTTGAGTTGGATGACGATGTAAGACTAAAAGAAGAGAACAAGAGTCTCTTCAGAGTCTAATGAATTCAAAAGTAATTAAGAGAATCAAAAAGGAAAAACAGGACCAGGGGGTGAGTTTTAAGAGGCAAAAGAGACAAGAGATGAAAAGGGATATGCATTTTGCAAGTGTCAAATGGTCAAGAGGTATGAACAGTTTTCAAGCTATTAACAGCTATGTGAAAAAAATGCTCTTAAAATGCAAATTAAAACAACTCTGAGTTTATCATCTCATACCATCAGATTAGAGAAGTTGGCAAAAAAGGAAAATGATAAAAGGGAATGTAGGAAAATAGATTTATTAATGCACTGTTAGTAGAACTATAAACTGGTCCAACGATTCTGAAAGCAGTTTGGAACTATATCTCCAAAGCTATTAATTAGCTATTAACTAAGCCCAAAGACCTATAAAACTATGCATATCACTTGACCCAGCATGTCACTACTAGGTCTATACCGCAAAGTGATCACAGAAAGAGGTAAAGGACCTCTATGTAAAAAAATATTCTAACAGCTCTTTTTGTAGTGACAACAAAATGGAAACTATGAGGATGTCCTTCAACTGGGGAATGACTGAACAAGTTATGGCATATGAAGGGGATGGAATATTACTGTGCTGTAAGAAATGGAGGAGATGGTTTTAAAATAACATAGAAAGACTTGTACGAACTGATTCAAAGTGAAGTGAGCTTCAGAACCAGGAGAAAAATTTATATAATAACAACGATATTGTAAAGACAACTGTGAAAGACTCAGGAATGCTGATAAACACAATAATCAACCACAATTCCAGAGGACTCAAGATGAAATATGTTACCCAACTCCAGACAGAGAAGTGATAGCTTTGGAGTGTAGATTGAAGATCATGGTTTTGGAGGGTTTTTTGGATATGGTCTATGCAAGAATTAGTTTTGTTTCACTATACATGTTTTTTCTTGTTTTCTCAGTGAAGGAGGAGGAGAGGAAAAAAGAGGGAGAGAATTAGAGTCTGAATATAAAATAAAATTGAATTAAAAAATTAAATCCTTATTTTTAATTAAATTCTTGTTTAAAGAATTTACTACTGTAGAAAGGAAGGTGCTGGAACTTGTTATTTCTCATAATTGTTCATGAGGAGAAGACTATACAAATATAGAAAGAGTAGGGTCGGGGAGAGGCCCTTTGATGAACCTTACTTTTACCTGAAATAGCCAAAGGAGGGCTGAACAGAATATAATATAATGAACATACAAATAATTTAGTGTAGCAATACAACAAACTCAATAGGGAAACAAAACAGGAAGAAGAGGTAGTATTAGCCATTATGAGAAGATAATACAGGGTAGGGAAGGATCAAAAGCAAATACTTCCTGACCTTGAAGTGGGGATTAAAAAGAAAAAAGAAAACAAAAGAAATACAATTATAGGGGATGCCCAGAGATTGGGGGATAGCTGTACAAGTGAATGTAATGGAATATTATTGCACCATGAATAATGCTAATATAATTTCAGAAGGGTTAGAACCAGGAGAACCTAAATTTATACAAAGACAGCAACACTGTAAGAAAAGAAATCTTTGAGAATTCCACTTAATGATCAATTGTTTCTCCAGAAGACCTGTGACAGTATCTTATTCACTTCTTGGGTGATATACGTTGGATTCAAGGTTCAGAAGGAAATATGTATCTTTGGACATGGCCACTGTGTGGATACGCTGGAGTTTGCCTCTACTTGTTTTTTTTTTTCCTTTTCTAGGCTTCTTAATTGGGAAGAGTGATTGGGGAAGGGGTTTGTTGGTAATAAAGATGCCAAAAAATACCACTGCAGAATTTTTAAAAAATCACAGATAAGAAAAGAATCCTGGCACTTAAAAAAAAGCAAGTGATATGAAATAGTGATTCACAGTTTCACATGCCTTTTTGTTTGTGTGTGTAATCTGCTGTGTATTGGAAATGCTCTATTGAATGGAAAAGGGCCAGTTACAGGGTTCTATGACATTCCACTAGAGTCCTTTAAAGAGGTTGATATGAATCCTTTAGTTACCATTCTTTGAGTCCAGTCACTGAAGCAGTTCCAAATCCACCAGACTATACGATAATGTAGCCCACACCTTTCCATCCTATCCGCAAAGATATCATGAAAGACTTCATCAAATACCATGTTGAAATCCAGGTGTACTATGCCTATGGAATTTTTCTGATCTTCCCATAGAGTAATCCTGTTTAGAAAGAAAGAAATGAAGTTAGTCTGACATGACTGTTTTTTTTCTTTAACACATCTCTTTCTATATGTTTGCAATCTGTCCCTATAAAATACATTTTGGAATTTTGTAAGGAATCAAGGTTAAGCTTGCTGGCTTATAGAATGTTGGGTCTAGAGTCAGGAAAATCCAGATTGAAATCTGATCTCAGACACTTACTAGTTGTGTGATCCTGGGCAAGTCACTTTAACTCTGTCTCAATTTATTTTACAGCAAAATGAGTGACAATGAGAGGATCAAATAAGATAGTACTTGTAAAAACACTTAGCACAGCGCCTGGCACACAAGAGAAGTTTAATATTAGTGCTCGTTCCCTTCCCCTTCCCCTTATAGTTTGGAAAATCCACTATCTTTCCTTTTTCAAAAACCCGGTAACAATTTCCCATCTTTAGTCCCAAAGCGCCTCTTTTATTCTCTAGAAATTTTCCTATTCCCAAGTCTCCTTCATATCCTGTATTGTAGTTCATCTGGGTCTCATGACATGTTCTTGTAGAATTGTGGCATCTCAGAGTTAGAAGGTACCTCAGAGATCATCTAATCTCACACACACCTGAGGGAACCTCTACATAACATAAACTGGTCCCCCAACTTGAAAGCTTCCAGTTATGAGGAGTCTACTGTCATCTAAGTCAGCCCACTGCACTTCTGGATAGTGCTAATATTAGGTCCTTTGCTCTATGTAGCACCTAAGGACACTCCCTTAACTCGAAATGGGGCCCCCAGAGTAGGCTACCCTCAGTTTCACATTCTCTTTGGGTCCAAACTCATTAAAAATCATCAATTTGTACACCTTTATGAGTCAGCAAAGGCAGTTAGGTGGTTCAGTAGAGTGCCTGACTTGGAGTTAGGAAGAGGCATATCCCTGAGTTTAAATTCAGCCTCCAACACTATTAGCTGTGTGACCTTGGGCCAGGTACTTAACCCTATTTGCCTTAGTTTCCTCATCTGTCAGATGACCTGGAGAAGGAAATGGTAAACCACTCCAGTGTCGTTGCCAAGAAAACCCCAAAATGGGGTCATGAAGAGCCAGATACAACTGAAAAAACGACTGAATGGAAAAAAAAAATTAGAGTATACAACTGAAAGCAAAATAACGGTAAGAAAAGTATTAATAGATCATTTTCCTCATAAACTTAGGGAATTCTCTCTCCTTTCCCACAAATATGTTTACTATTAATGAGAAGAGTAAATGTGCATAGGGAAAACATGTGGCCAGATCCTTCACATGGATAATCTATGCCTCTGACCCTGCAGGGTCCTCAGTATCTTTTAGTGACTTCATCAAAGTGGTTCCCAAGAGGCTTGTTCCCTCTGTTCCTTCACCTTTCCATTCAACAAGCCAGGAGCAGTTAGGATTATTTCTTCACACACACGCACACACACAGACACACACATACACACATTTATTCATTCATTCATTCATTTATTTATTTTGCAGTTCTTAGCATTCACTTCCACATGAATTTGAATTAAAAATCTTCTCCCCATCTCTCCCCACCCCCCACCCCAGGACAGCATGAACCCCATCCACCCCTTCCTCCAGTCTGTTCTCCCTACTATTACCCTTCCTTCTTCCATCCCCCTTCCCCTCTATTTTCCTGTAGGGCAAAATAGATTTCTATACTCCATTTCCTGTATAAATTAATTTCTAGTTGCATGCTAAAACAATTTTTAACATTCATTCTTAAAGCTTTGAATTCCATATTCTCTCCCTCCCTCTCCACCCACCCTCATCGAGAAAACAAGCAATTCAATATAGGTCACACATGTGTAACAATGCAAAGCACTTCCATAACATTTATGTTGTAAAAGACTAACCACATTTCCCTTTGTCCTATCCAGTCCTTCATTTATTTCATTCTCTCCCATGACCTGTCTTCCCACAATAATGTTTGCTTCTGATTATCCCTTTTCCCAATTTGATGTCCCTTCTATTATCTTCCCTCTCTTATCCCCTTTCCCCTTGCCTTCCTGCAGGGTAAAATAGATTTTCATATCGAATTGAGTGTGTATTATTCCCACCTTAGGCCAAATCCCATGAGTAAGGCTCAATTTCCTTTCACCTCCCCCCTCTTCCCCTCCATTGTAGAAGCTCTTTCTTTCCTCTTGTGAGATGGTTTGCTACATTTTACCTCTCCCTTTCTCTTCCTCCTAGTGCATTCCATTGAACAATAAATTTTATTTTTTTAGGTATTCTCCTTTCATATTCAGCTCACCCTGTGCCCTCTTGTCTATGTGTATATATATATATATATATATATATATATATATATATATATATATATATATACACATACACCCATGTACATATACATACTTACACATATATAATATACACATACATACATACATACCCATATTCACCTACATATATATATTCCCTCTAACTATCATAATACTGAGAAAGGTCTCTTGAGCTACAAATAACATCTTCCCATGTAGGAATGTAAACACTTCAACTGTAATGAGTTCCTTAAGGCTTCTCTTTCCTGTTTACCTTTTCATGTTTCTCTTGATTCTTGTATCTGAAAGTCAAATTTTCAATTCAGCTCTGGTCTTTTCAACAAGAATGCTTGGAAGTTCTCTATTTCATTGAAATTCCACTTTATTCCCCTGAGTATTATACTCAGCTTTGCTGGATGAGTGATTCTTGGTTTTAATCCTATCTCCTTTGACGTCTGGAATATCATATTCCAAGCCCTTCAATCCCTTAGCATAGAAGCTGCTAAATCCTGTGTTATCCTGAGAATATTTCCACAATACTTGAATTGTTTCTTTCTGGTTGCTTGAAATATTTTCTCCTTGACCTGGGAACTCTGGAATTTGGCTACAATATTCCCAGGAGTTTTTCTTTTCAGATCTCTTCAGGAGGTGATCAGTGGATTCTTTCAATATTTATTTTACCCTCTGGTTCTAGAATATCAGAGCAGTTTTCCTAGATAATTTCTTGGAAGATGATGTCTAGGCTCTTTTTTTTGATCATAATCTTCAGGTAGACCAATAATTTTTAAGTTATTTCTCCTGGATCTATCTTCCAGGTCAACTGTTTTTTCCAATGAGATTATTTCACATTTTCTTCTTTCATTTCTTTTTCATTCTTTTGGTTTTGTTTTATAATTTCTTGGTTTCTTATGAAGTCATTAGCTTCCATCTGCTCCATTCTAATTTTTAAAGAACAATTTTTTCAATGACCTTTTGCACCTCCTTTTCTATTTGGCTAATTCTGTTTTTTAAAGCATTCTTTTCATTATTGGCTTTTTGGACCTCTTTTGCCATTTGGGTTAGGTTATTTTTAAAGGTGTTATTTTCTTGAGCATTTTTTTGGGTTTTCTACTGTTGATTCACTGCTCATGATTTTCTTGCATCGCTCTCATTTCTCTACCCAATTTTTCCTCCACCTCTCTTATTTGATTTTGAAAATCCTTTTTGAGCTCTTCCATGGCCTGAGACCATGGCATATTTTTTTTGGAGGTTTTGGATGTAAAAGCTTTGATGTCTTCGTCTGATGATATGCTTTGTTCTTCCTCATTTGAAAGGATGGAAGAAAATACCTGTTCACCAAGAAGGCAACCTTCGATAGTCTCATTTTTCCCCCTTTTTTGGGCATTTCCCCAGTCAGCTACTGGACTTTTGAGTCCTTGTCAAATGGAGGGTATACTCTGGGGACCTGTAAGTTCTCAGTTTCTCCAAGGTGGCACAATCAAGGGAGAGGAATTTACTCCTCTCCTGGCCTGCACTCTGGTCTGGGAGCAACCAAAAGCACTCTTCTGCCCAGGATCTGTAAGCAGGATTCCTTCTCCAGAGCTTCCACCAGCTCCAGGCCAGTGCTCCTCCTCACCCCAGGACTGGCACTCAGAACTGAGACCTAGATCAACTACTTGATGCCCCCACAGTCTTTGGGCTAAAGGCTCCAAAAATGGACACTGCTACTGCATTGACTGCTGCTGCCCTGAGGCCAAGGCTGGGACCAGACCTCACTCCCCTGTCACTCAGGTGAAAGAGCTTTCTCACTGACCTTTGAAGCTGTCTTTGGCATCTGTGGGTTGAGAAATCTAGGAACTACAGCTGCTACCTGTGATTCCATGCCCTGAAGCCCACTCCAGTCCTGTCCCTACCACACCATGCGGCCAAGGTTGGGCTGCACTCCACTCTGAGTCTGGTGCAATAGACTTTTCCTATTGGCCTTCTAGGTTGTCTTGGGCTGGAAATATCTTTCACTCTATCGTTTTATGCTCCAGAATTTGTTTAGAGTCATTTTTTACAGGTATTTATGGGTTATGGGGGCAGAGGTAGAGCGGGTTCATCTTTCTACTCTGCCATCTTGACTCCACCCCCAGTTAGAATTAGTTCTTTAACTAGTTGGCATTGGTATTAAGAAACATTTGTACATAAAGTATAGACAAAAGCTTAAAGAATAGTAAAGCTCTGTAATGGTAATTCTCTCTCTTTGAGAGAGAAAGCAAGAAGATGAGGGGGAGAGGGGAAAGCATCACTATAACCTCTCAGTAGGACTAAGCATTACACTGCTGTGTAATATTCTTTTTCTGTTTACTTCATTTTGTATCAGTTCATATAAGCTATCCCATGCTTTTCTATGTCATACTCATTATTTCTTGTAACATAATAATATATTCATATTATATAGACATTCTCCAAAGGTATCTATTTTGTTTCTAAGTTTTTGCTACTGTAAAAAGTGTTATAAATAATTTGTTGCATATGAGACCTTTCCTTTTATTATTGACCTCTCTAGGATATGTGCCTACCAGTGGAAGTCTCTGGATCAAAAGGTAATGACACTAATAGTCACTTGTAAAATTTAATTCCAAATCACTTTCAAGAGTGGTTGCTTTAATTCACAGCCCCACCAACAGCATATTAGGTGACCATTTCCCCCATAATCCCTATAACATTGACATTCTCATTTTTTGTCACCTTTGCCAATTTGCTGGAATTTGTATTTTTCTTTTTTAAGTTTTACTTGTATCTTTTTTTAGCCAAAATTTCCCCTGTATTTCTCGCCTTCCCAGAGAGCCATCTGTTTAAAAAAATTCTGTATAACAAAGGATTTTTTTTTTAAATGAGAAGAGGGTCAGCTAGGTGGCCCAGTAAATAGAGTGCCAACCCTGGAGTTAGGAGGATCTGGTCTCAGACACTTGACACTGACTGTGTGATCCACAGCAAATCACTTAACCCCAAAATGCAAAGAAAAAAAGCCCACAAAATTGATCATCAAATCTTATAATATATGTAATGTTCTGCACCTGTGCATTATTACCCTCTCCCACAACTGTGAAAGACTTTGGGGGGAGGTGACTTCTCATATCTCTCTTTTTCAGCCACACTTGTTCTTTATAATTTTGCAACATTTGTTATTTATTATATTGTTGTTCATTTTCTTAACTTTTACACTGTTAAACAATCATTGTGTATATTATTTTCTTTGTTCTACTTTACTTTGAATCAGTTCATTTAAGTTTTTCCATGATTCCTTGTATTCACCATATTTGATGTTTTCAATAGCACAGTAGTATTTCATTACATTCATGTACCATAATTTGTTTATCCATTCTTCAGTTGATGGGTATATATTTTGTTTCTAATTCTTTATTACCACAAGGAGTAGTGCTATAAATATTTTGATGCATATGGAAACTTCCTTTTTATTAAATTTTTTATGCTCCTTGTAGAACTTCTGGGTCAAATGGTATGAATATTTTAATCACTTTATTTACATAATTTCAAATTGCTTTCCCAAATTATCAAATTCATAGCTCCATTAACAATACACTAATGTGTCTATCTTTTCACAACTCCTCTCACATTTTTTTATCATTTTTGTCAATTTTCAGGTTGTAGGGTAAAAAAACTTCAGGGTTTTTTGATTTGCATTTCTCTTATTGTCAGTGATTTGGAGCAATTTTTCATATGATTGTTAGTAGTTTGCAATTTTGGGGGGAACTGTTTGCTCATATTCTTTGACGCATTTATCTATTGAGGAATATCTTTTGTGTTCTCTCTCTCTCTTTCTCTCTCTCTCTTTTTCTCCCTCTCTCTCTCTCACACACATACATACACATATGTATGCACACACACACACATACACATTAATTGGGCAAATCTTGCATACCAAACCCTTATCAGAGGTATTTGATATAAAATTTTTTATCCCACTTAACAATTTTCCTTTTTGTCCAGATGTATTAATTTTGTTTCTATAAAAGACTTTTAATCAATTAAGAAGTATTTACTAAGTGCTTACTATAGTCATGTAGGGATTCAGAGAAAAAGCAAAACTATTCCCTGCCCTAAAAGACTTTATGGAGAGAAATAACATGTACATAAATAAGTGCAGGCAAGATAACTACAAAGTATGCAGATGATAGCTTAGAGGAGAAGGTACCAGCAGCTATAGAAATCATAAATGGCCTCTTGGAGGAAATGACTCTAGATGTGGGTCTTAAAGGAAGCCTGGGATTCTAAGAGACAGAAATGAGAGCATTCCAGGAACCAAGGGTAGTCAGAATACAAAGGAATGAAAATTTGAGATGGAGTGCTGTGTCAGGAGAAGCAAATAGGATAGAAGGATAATTAAATTTCAAGCAATTGAAATTATCTGTTGTATCTTTTGTGATCTTTTTTGGTTAAGAATTCACCTTTAGACACTAATGCATTTTTGGTGGAGTTGTGAACTGATCCAACCATTCTGGAGAGCAGTTTGAACTCTGTCCAAAGGGCTATAAAACCATGCATACCCCTTGACCCAATTATACCACTACTAGGTCTGTTTCCTAAAGAGATACTAAAAAAGAGAAAAGGACCCACATGCACAAAAATATTTATAGCAGCTCTTTCTACAGTGGCAAAGAAGTGGAAATTGAGAGGATGCCACTGGGGAATGACTGAACAAATTGTGGTATATGAATGTAATGGAATACTACTGTGCTATAAGAAATGATGAGCTGGTAGATTTCAGAAAAGCCTGGAAAGACTTAGATGAATTGATGCTGAGTGAAATGAGCATAGCCAAGAGAACACTATAGACCATATCAATAACATTGTGTGATGATCAATTACTTAGCTCTTCTCAGCAATATAATTATCTAAGACATTTGCAAAAGACTTATGATGGAAAATGCTATCCACATCCAGAGAAAGAACTGATGGAGTCTGAATGCAGATCAAAGCAGACAATTTTCATTTCTTTGTTTTCTGTGTGTAGTTTTTTTTCCTTTTTGTTCTGTTTCTTCTTTCAAAACATGACCAGTATTGAAATATGTTTTATATGATTGCACATGTATAACCTATATCAAATTGCTTGCCATCTTGGGAAGGAGGGAAAAGAGGGAAGGAGGAAAAAATATCTGGAACTCAAGTTTCATAAAAATGAATGCTGAAAATTGTCTTTACATGTAATTAGAAAAAATTAAATACTACTTACATTAAAAAAATAAAGTCCACCTTACGAAAAAATTCACCCCTTAGTTATGGTATTGAAAGGTACCAAATCCTCTTGGTTTTCTCATGATTTTTTTCCCCCTATTATATAGCCCTTCATATTCAGATCACATCTATTTTGAATTTATCATAGTATATGGTATAAGATGTTGATCTAAACCTAACTTTTGCAGGACTATTTTCCAAGCAATTTCTGTCAAATAAGAAGTTTCCCCTCTCCAAGTAATTTGGCAGAAGAATATTTTTTAAAATACTCATTGGTGTTTCACCACACCATTTCATCTAATCTGTTTCTCTTGAATATCGGTATGGGCTTGAATTGTCTTATTCCATTAATGACTTTCATTCTTCTAAATCTCAGTTGTATCTACAAGACTGAATTTTCTTATATTCTATACATTTGTATATAGGCATCTTAAACCAGTAGTATTAAAAAATCTGGCTCTGAAGTCAGATGATCTGGGTTTAAATTCAGCTTCTGATGCTATCTGTGTGACCTTAGGTAAATCACTTGATCTCCTTGGGCTTCAGTACTTCTGTCTGATGGGAAGGGGTGAACTACAAAGCCTTTAAAGATAGACCTTCTATCACTAGATCTATGACAGTACAAACCTTATGAACCTCCTTCCTGAATATTGTTTCCTATAAATTCTGGAATAGTCAGATAATCAAAAACAATATGTAATGATACATTTCACTATTATTATAACAAGTGCCATAAATCTTCTACTCAGTTTAAATGGAATTATTGTAAATGTTAAACCTGTCAGTTGTTATTCTACCTTTACAATACCTTTGTAACATGTGATAAGCAAGTGCAATACTATTTTGTATTTTTTAGGCTAGAGAAAAGATGGTCTAATTAGGGGCCAAAATTGGAAAGTAAAAGTCATTTCATAATTTATTACCCATAGTACCAAAATGCCTCTACCTAATTAAAGTTTTTAAATGAATTTGATTTGAAGAATAAGACACAGAATAATGAAATCTGAGCTGGTTCTACATGTAACATTTATGGAGATACAAGGGGAAACTAGTGATTAGGTCTAAGTTAGGGGAAAAGATGAAGGTCAGTGGAAAAGAACTAGATTAGTCCAATGATAAATCACATTTGCAACATTCGCTTTCCTTTTCTTTCATCTCTGACTTCTTTCTTTGTTATACAGAGGAATGTTGTGGTTGCTCATGCTTCATTCTATCAGAGGACTGTGGCATCAGGAAGGTGAGGTCAAGACTTGTAAATGAATTGGATTTAAGTGAGGGAGGACTGTGCAAAGTCACCAGCCTCACTTTCTCCTCCAGAAACACCTGGGTCCAGTGACCAGATATAGATCAGGACGACTGAAGATAGCCCCCACAGAGGAAGACAGGAAGGGGAAACAAAAGAGGGGAAAGTATAAAACAATAGAGTCAAAGGAAATACTAACAATCATAACCATGAACTTGGATAGGATGAACTCACTCATAAAGTGGAAGAGGAAAGTGAAATGAACGAGAAAGGAAAGAAAACACACTGGAAACATAGAGTCACTCACAGAACTATAATAAGGGGCTGGAGTAGAATTTTACCTCAAGCAAACTAAAAAATGAAGGGAAGGAATCAGTATTTCATACAAGGCAACATTAAAAATAGACATTAATAAAAGATACAAACAGGGAAACTACATTGTGCTTAGAGGTACCATAGAAAAAGAATAGAGGCAGCTAGGTGGTACAGAGGATGGAGTATTGACCCTTGAGGATCTGAGTTCAAATCTGGTCTCAGACATCAACTGTGTGACCCTGGGCAAGTCATTTAACCCTGTTTGCCTCAGTTTTTGCATCTGCAAAATGAGCTGATGAAGGAAACACTCTAGTATCTTTGCCAAAAGCCCAATTAGGATCATGAAGAGTCAGGCATGATGGAAAAATGACTCAGCAACAAACAATAAGGGACTAGAACTGTGATTTCATTGGTACAGAGAACTAGCAGGTGAAGAATACAGGTCAGCATCTTTTGCCAATGAAAATCATTTCCTTCTCTTAGATTTATAGTCTTAAAAGAGTTAGAGTAGATGTGTCAAACATGTCACTTCTGGGCTACCACACTCTTCACTATAGTCCAAGCCAGATTAAAATGTAATTAGGAAATATTTTTAAAAAATAAAAATATAATGAAACACAGATAACATTACATTTAAAAACTAAATCAATATAAGGCCCATAGGGATCCTTATGTATGGATTAGTGGTCCTAATTTCTATTTGAGTTTGACATTACTGGCCTCAAGCAGTAAGAATTAAATGATTAAATATTAATTTAACTAAATATTAAGAAATTAAGTAAATTAAGTAATTTGACCAGGGTTACATAGCCAGTATGTATTAGAGATGGAAATTTAACCTAAAGCTTCCTGGTTATTTTTCTTTCCATTACTTCACACCATTTCTCAATGAAAATAATATCAATACTTAATATATGGATACATCCACTATGTACTTAAGGGAAAAGTTATTTGGATTACAATAAGATAGCAAAACTTTAATAGAGATCCCAATAGATATGTAGTCAAAGGATATAAACTAACAGTTTTCAAAAGAAGAATTCCAAAATACAGTCAATTCTCAATTTTCACAGAAGTAATGTTCCTAGGAAATGGTTCAAAAGTTAAAAACGCAAATGTTGATACACTGAACTTAGAGAAAACAGGGTATTAGGTTTCTACAACCACTAAAAACTGTAATCTTTCACTAGAGATTGCTGATAATATACTTGTATGCATACAGTTCTTTATAACAACACATTCATTGTGATAATATGCACTTTTTCTAACACAGTAACCATGAAAAACTCCATAAAATGTTACATGACGGGACACCTACCTCACCACCCCTTATATTCTTCTTTAGGATATAATACAATTCCTTCAGGATGTCTTTTACTTACTATTCTTATTTTGGGTTTCTGGCTTGTTATAATTTGCAGTCTGCTCATAGCCACCATTTGCTACCTTTTTGTCCTCTATAGGATATTTATTATTAGTTCTTAGGAGGCAGTGCTATTTCAAGTTCTACTGACATGGCAACACCAATAAAATACTAAAATTGAAAACACAGAGTTTCGTTTTCAAGTACAGTTCTGGGTCAGTAATTTCCCAAAGTAATCCAGTGTCCGATAGTCTGTTCAGCTCCTGGGTTCAACTTATTTTCCATTTGTACTGTTTGTGGGAGACATGCATACTGTTGGACAAACTGTATATGGTGTTCATCCAATAGCATGTTAAAAGCTGAGCAAGAGACATTTTTCATCCATTTGGTTGTTATTGGGTCAAATTCCACCAAGTAATTAGGGATGTGAGGCTCTGCAATGTTCTAGGGCATGATATAAAACATTTCTGATAATTCTGGGATGATATTATTACCCTATTTTGGGTTAAGAAATTAAAGTACATGTTACAATTCAGTGCTCTCTTGAAGAGTAAGCTTATTAAGTTCTTATTATGGGTAAACTGAGATAACAGGGTCATCTCAAGTTGGGAAATGGAGCAGGTACCACTTTGAAGGAAGGTGTGGGACTGTAACCAATGAGGATTTTTGTGGCATACAGTGGAGGTTAGGGATAGGAAGTATCTAGATAGTCAGGGCCTGCATGAAAAAGCCTAGGAGAAGGGAAGGGGAAAGGAAAGAACATAAAGAATGCTGTAGGGGGTGGAGCCAAGATGGCAGAGTAGAAAGACACACATACGCTGGTTCTCCCCACACAGCCTATAAAATACCTGTAGAGAGGGACTCTCAACAAATTCTGGAGCAGCAGAAGTGGAGAACAACAGAGTGGAGGAGATTTCCAGCCCAGGGTAACCTGAAAGGCTCACAGAAACATCTATTGCACCTGAGGCAGAGCGGAACCCAGCCCAACCTTGGCTGCCAGGCTCAAGGCTAGTGAATAGCCCTCGAGGGCACAATCTCCAGTCACAGTAGCTAGCAGTGGTTCACAGATCCCTCAACCCACAGGCGCCAAAGGTTAGTGACAGAGTTTTTTCAGTTGACTGGGAAGGGAGAAGGACCTTCCCATAGCTCTGGCCTCAGACAGAGGCTGCACCACATCAGGCAGGTAGCGGCAGTTCCCACAGCAGCCCCTACAGCAGCTCACATCCATTTGTTGGATCGTAAAAACCCTGGGGGTATTGAGCAGCCCATTCTTACCTCAGCCCTGTGTAGAGGCTCTGTGGCAGCTGATCTTTATCTCACACTGAATGGTGGCCCTGCTCATGCAGCTTATCTGAATCTCAGCCCCCAGTGCTGGCTTGGCAGAACTGGAGGCCAGATGGCTGTGAAGAGGAAACTGCTAAGATTCTGGGCACAAAAATCTCTATCTACTCCCAGACCAGTGTACATGCTTAATTGTGCCACCTTGGAGGAACTGAGATCTTACAGATTCCCAGAGTATATCCTACTCTTGACAAAGGACCCAAAAGTCAAGTTGGGAAAATGCCCAAAAAAGGGGAAAAAAAATAAGACTATAGAAGGTTACTTTCTTGGTGAACAGATATCTTCCCCCATCCTTTCGGATGAGGAAGAACAATGCTTACCATCAGGGAAAGACAAAAAAGTCAAGGCTTC
>CM053770.1:156768120-156788134 GCA_028658325.1 Potorous gilbertii
GGCAGATTGGTGATATGGGTAATTAAAATGTCCAGTGTATTGGGGAGGGGGGAGGGGACAAATGGGGAGAAAATTTGGGAACCCAAAATCTTGTGAAAATGAATGTAAAAAGTTAAATAAAATTATTTAAAAATAAATAAAAAAAAATCTACATTGACACATTGCCAATTTTTCCTTATTTCTTTGAATGTGTACATTTTTTTCTTCAAAACATTCTTTAGGATATTTTATGTAGTTTTTCTCCCCCTTTTTTCCATCTCTCTTACTACTGATAGTTTAGTTAAAAACACTTGTCTACTATGTATTTTTAATTATATAAGTACTCTGCATTAAAATTTGGGACTTTTAAAAATTGTTTTTCTTCTGTTTCTACCAAGGAACATAATGAAATATTAAAAATCACTAAGTATATGGGGGAGGTTCAGAATTTAGGGAGAAAAAGGAATAGTTTCTTGTGGAGTAGGAAAGGAACGTAGCTTTTGGTTCAATCTCAGCCGACACCATTTTTCACTATAAGTTGAAATGTAACGGGAAGTTCAGTTCAGTTCAGTTGTTAAAATATCCCACAGATGACTCTACTGATTGGTTTTGTTTCTCGTATACCAAAGGATTCACATTGCACTACAAAGATATGACCTTAACTCTATCTTCCAAGCCCAGGCTCAACTGGTAACTTTTTTTAGCCCACTTTCTGCTATGATAGAAAGGTAACACAGTATAACATTTAAAACTAGAGACTTGGGAATTAGCCAATTTAGGTTCTAGGCTCAATGTCTGTTGGACAAATCAACTTCTTTGGATCTCAGTTTTCTTATCTGTAAAAATAAGGGTAACACCAACCTTATCTATTTCACAGGATTTCCAGGAGATGTATGGCACTATACAGAAGTGTTACTTCCGTCTTGTTCTGCTTTTAGGGAACTTCCTGTGATTCAAGGTAGTAGGAAAAAGGAGGACCAGTAACCTAAATAATGGGTAGGTATTTGTGCTGCTTCCATTCACCGCCTATCACTAAATAACTTTCTTTTCTCTCTCAGAGAGACATTAAAGGACAAATAGTACTGGAAATAGGACTTGGAAACACCACTTTAGGGTTTAGGGCTTTCAGCAAACTACTGTTCTTCAGGATTCTCCCTCATCTAACAGAGAGGGATTGGTGACTTTAAAAACCCAACAACTGTGTTTTGTTTATTTTCTACCATTTTTGCATTTTGCTGTTTTCAACTATTCCCATGGGAGACTTCTTTTCCTGTGGAGACCAAATCTCTGTGCATGTTGTGGAAACAGCTTGAAAATTCATACCTGTAAAATATTGAAAACAAAGGAAACAAATTACTTAAGTAACTTCTGACCAAAGTTAACAGTAGACAGCTGTGTTACTATAAATAAGTAGTGATTTTATATAATCACAGAAACCAGAAATGAGCTATACTATAAATGAAAAACAAATGAAACCAAGGTTTTGTGTCTTTTGTTTTAAGAATTAGGGCTCATGACTCTGAATATATGTATAGGAAGGAACTTCTATATTTACTGTGCTAAAAAAAATGTTGATTTAAGGGTCTATGTAAGGAAACCAATAACCCTCTCTAGGGAGAAAGAGGTATGAAATATATCTTAGGAGATGAGGTATAGGAAGTAGAGGCAATGCTTATTTAAGATTTTGTGGCCAAAAAAATTGCCCAGAAAAAGGGCTATTCATTACCATCCTTGGTATGTGGTACTATTATATTTTTAAAAAAAAAGTAAAAATCTTCACACAAAGACTGGAAGACCACTTGTTAGGGATATTTTAGCTCTTTTGTTCATATATGGGTTAGACTACATGACTTCTGCGGTCTCTTCCGATGCTAAGATTCTGTTCAGCAAATTCAGTAGAGATTTGTACTGATACTCATGGTAGCTTCTCTTTATGTAAGTATTTGTTGTGTGTGTGGGAAAAAATTACCTAATAAAAAGTCCCACCCTGCCAAAGTTGTTTGCAAATATTTCCTATGGAGTTTACCATGTATTCTTCATAAGTATTTTGTTTCAAATGATGTCTAGTTGGTAGTAGCTCAGAATACTTTAATGTGCTGTTTTTTGGTTTTTTTCCCAGAATCTCTATTAAGGAGCTAAAGATCTGCAGGATTCTTGATAGAATTAGGAGAGTTCCAATTTATCTTTTCAATAAGTTTGTCTAAGCAAGGGCAAGCCTTTATCTCCTTCAATGTCATTACCTTCTGAGATTCAATGAGTTCATTCTTAAAACTTTTAATAAATTTCATGATTTCTTGGTTTCTTGGATATCAAGTAAGTAACCCATTTTGAACTCAAGTTCTGCACATTTGGTAAAAATAGAAAATGTGAATAAATATTAAAAATAAAGAAAACAATCTTGACTACATTATATAATACAGACAAAATTAAGTAAGTATGGGAAGTACTTTTCTTAAGAACACATAACTGTGTAATGCAGATTTCGTCTATATCATAACAAAAAAACATTCTAAGAAGTGTGTTCTAGACAAAGGCATCAAACACATGGCCCCTTGTAGTCAGCAAAACTCAGTAGTGCAAATGCAACCACATTAAAAAGTAATTAGGAAATGTTTGCCAAAGCAAATTAAAATGTAGTATGACATATTGTTAATTTGTGGTTTTCTAAGTCAATATGTGGCCCACAGATATATGTTTCTATTTGAGTTTGACATCACTGTTCCAGAAAAAGGTAGAGGAATACAGTACAGGCTCAATAATAAAAATGAAAATCCCTGAGCTTGTTTCATGGAAACGTTTCTTTCAAACTGTTATGTTCTTTTGTACTGAGGATATTTCCTGTCAAAATTTCATCTTTCCGACAGGTAAGATTCACTCATAGCCATATAGTTGTTGAAACTATTCTATACTGCAGGAGTTTTGGTAGTGTAGGAGTTTCTGTCCTGAGCCCAAGAACTCCCTGTATTTAAGTCAAATGATGTTTAAAATTTGCCTTCCTATTGAATTATCTAAATATCACCATGACATTTATTGTCATTATAAAGGAGTCATAACCCTCATTAGCCACCCAGACAGGTGAAGTGTCTAGTATGGGCATTACTAGCCATACTGAAATACCCCAAATATTACCCTTCTAACTATATTCTGTAATTACAAATTATGTGACCCCCCCCTCAATTTCCCACTTTACCTGCCTTACAGTAAAATGGAACAATAGAAAGAACTATAAATAAACAATGGCAATAGAAACACATGCCACATTACTATGTTGATCTTGATAGTATACCAGTGATTCATAAAATTGACCTACTTACATAGAATCTGGTGAGATCCCTTTTAATTACAGGAATCAAAGTGGTTATGTTATGCCAGGAGTCCCCAACATACGTCGTTCCATAAACAAATGTTAGCACGACACATTATGTGAAAAAGTCAGACTGGAAAAAAAAAATCAAGAATGTGCTAAATATAATCAGATTCAATCCAAACCACACAGCAACGTCTTTCTATTTCCTACTTCTAGGAGAGGTGAGGGAGAAAGGCCTTAAACCAAAGTTGGAGTTAGAGGATGAATTTGAGAAAGAAAAATGTGGAGAAATTTGAGAGATATCAAGGGAGATTTGACAGAGAATAATGTCTAAGCCCAGATAACAGGGGTTGGGAAACGGAAAAAATCAAGGGCAACTAAGGATATAAAAAAGGATTAAGGAGAATCAGAGAATAGGATCTGAAGAGGAAGACTCAGGAATGAAAAGAAGGTAAATAGCAAAATAAGGCAAGAGAAACGGAACAACTGAAGGGCAAAGCAAAATGATGGAGCAGGTTTGTGGACAAATGGGTGAAACAGGAACAAAGCAGGAGGGGTAGATAAGACTACAAAGTCTTTGCTTAGATGAAGGAAGGGAAGTTAAGGGAGACTGTCAAGTTAAGAGAAGACGACTGGCTGACTTAAGAAAGGTCAGTCTGTGCTTAAAGTTGAGATATAAATATCCACAAGTAATTAAAACTAAAAAAGGCTGGAAAATCACCATCAATAGGGAGCAGAGGAGAAACTATGCAATGACTGACATAAAATGTGTAATGCTTCTTTTTTTGTGAGAACCAAGAGACTATTTAAGAGGGAACTCAGTCAAGGGACTGGAAGAAGGCCTTTCTGTACTCTAGGTTGTACCTAAAGGAAATTAAAATGGGGTTTCAATGGGAAAGGGGGTTCTGGGGTATAAGAGGGATGATTTGAAGTTTTTTAGGATTTTGGTGAGTAGAAGTGTCATAGAGAAGAGAAAGGGAAGGAAAGGGACAGCTACAAAATTAAGAGTTTAAAAATAGAGTTGATGGTCATCTTGGAAAAAGGGAGCTGGATTCTACAATGAAGCTGCTGGTCCACCAAAGACTGACACAATGGGCTTCACAAGTCATCAGTTGAGATCATCCAGGGGCAGAAAAATAATATAAGAATAGTAGTAATAATTGGGGATTCCTTAACAGGGGTGAGGAACCTGCAGTCTCGAAGCGACATGTGACCTTCTAGGTCCTCAGGTGTGGCCCTGTGACTGAGTCCAAGTTTTACAGAACAAATCTCTTATTAAAGGGGTTTGTTCTGTGAAGTTTGGATTCAGTCACAGAGCTACACTTAAAAGACTTAGAGGGCCATAATGTGGTCTTGAGGCCACAGGTTTCCCAGCCCTGCAAGGGATAGATGCAGTTATTCTTTGGCTGTCAACAAGAATAGAGAGGTCTGTTGTCTTCAAGTAGTATTATGTATCCGAGACACAGCAAAGAACCTCTTAAGACTTATTAAAATCAGATGACAAATAACCACTTCTTGTGAATGACATGGGCACAAATGATACTTCCAGAAAGAACCCAAAAAGTATTTGCAATGATTATAAAGTCTTGAGCAACAGATTGAAATCAGTGTTGTTCCACCCTCTTCTGCCCACTGAAGGCAAGGGGTGCAGGAAAGAAAAATTGATTTGGGGAGTAAACTGGCTAAAAATTTGGTGTCTGAAAATAGCATTTGGACTTCTGAACCACAGCTTAAAATAAGGGGTTGATATTCCTGGCCAGAGATTGTATAACCTAATGAAGACTGGTTTAAAATGTAATTGCCATATAACATGCAAATCTCATGAAAAAGACTTTAAACTAAAAGAGGCTGGAGGAGGGAGAAGGCTGTTCATGTTTTTTTCTCAATTTTGGTACCATAGGGAGTACTTACAAAGAAGAGAAAGTAGCCCACCCAGAAGTGTCCAAGAGGCAAAATCCAAGAAATGAGTTGAGTAAATAAAGCCCCCATACATTCAAATGTCTACAAACAAATCCTCAAAGTTCAAGCAACAAGCAAAAAGAACTAGGAGTTCTAAGTAAGGGCCCTAATCTAAGTAGGCAAATATGATCTAATAGGTATCACTGAGTCTTGGTAGGAAGAAACCCATGACTGGACCATGGCTCTGGATGAGTATAACATATTCAAAAGAAATATAACAGGTACAATATATTAAAAAGGCAAATTCATGTGAGGAAATCCCAGAAAAGAGCAGGTATAGGGGGAGGGCAAAGGGGAGAATGATGGAGAGAAGAAAGGAGGAAGAAATAGATATGATTTTTATTACGGCAGTCTGCAGACCACTTGGACTGAAAGAAGAAAGAGGAGTTTGAGACAAGTCAAAAGCCTGGCAAAGGCAGCTTCAATTATCCAGATATGTTTGTTTTCTTTCTCCGCCAAAAGCATAATAGCTAATCATTTTCTGATTTGCCCTAGTGACAGCTTCATCCTTCATATAATGGAGGAGCAAACAAGGGGAAATTCTATTCTGGATCTGATTTCTTATCAACAGGGAAGGAACTGGTTGCTGGAATGGAAATGTTTGGAGGGCAACCAGGATGGTGAAGGGTCTTGAACCCATGTCCCAGGAAGATCAGTTGAAGGAAACGGTTATTTTTAGCCTGGAGAAGACTCCAGAGGACACAAGAGTTGTCTGCATGTATTTGAAAGGCTGGAGGTGGGGGGGGGGAGGGGGCGGAGCTGCAATCAGATTTATTGTTAGCACCAGAGGGCAGAAGGTAGAACCAGGAAAATAGGTACAAAGTGTATGAGGTAAATTTAGGCTAAATGGAAAAGAAAACTTACCTACAATTAGAACTCTCCAAAAGTGTCATGAGCTATGTTGAAGACATGTTGAATTTCTCTCTTTGGAGGTCTTCAAGAAAAGGCTGGATAACCACTTGTGGAATATGTTATAAGGAGAATTCTTTTTACATATAGGTTGGACTGAATGGCAGCTAAGGTCCCTTTCAAATCTAAAATTCTGTGCTTCTGTACTGTACTCTCTGTACATTACGTACAGTATTTACACAATGTACATAACTCTCTGTATTCTGTACTCTCAAAAACGCCAAGTCACAGAATTTTTGTTTTTCAGTCATGACTCTTCATGACCCTATCTGGAGTTTCTTGGGCAAAGATACTGGAGTAGTTTGCCATTTCTTTCTCCAGCTCATTTTACAGATTAGGAAACTGAGGCAAACACAGTTAAGTGACTTGCCCAGGATCACACAGCTAGTAAGCATCTGAGGTCATATTTGAACTCAAGAAGATGAGTCTTCCTGAATTCAGGCTTGGCACTTAATCCACTGTTCTACCTAGCTGCCCACATAATGTACACTATTAAAAGAAACATTTAAGCAGAAAAAGTTTAGAAATTTGAACCATGCAAGTGAGACCTCTTTTTTATTTTTAATAAAAAATATAGATGTACAATGCTCTTTAGAGAAATAAACATTCTCTCAATGTCCCAGAAATACTATGTGGTTTAAAAGTCGTATTTCTTTTTTAGCAATATATGTATGTCTAACCGATTTCTTATGAGACGTATCAATTATGTTTACAACATTTTGTCTTTATTTCAATTAAAATTCCAGACATTCTCCCTTATAATAAGCCAAATCAGGTCTGTCATAATTGAAAGATGATCAGTTGCTACAAGATGGCACTGGTAAATACTATCAGTAAATTGGTTAACAACTTTGCTACAATGAAATAGTGATTTTACGTAAAGTACCATGGAAAGATATATTTTAGTCGGCTAGACTCAATTCTAAGCTTCACTTTTTAGAACTTATTTAATATCATACTCTAATGATTTGATGTACAGCAGTTTTATAGGAGATTGAGAATCCAATGCCTGGTTAAAATAATTTTTTCCCAGATCTTTCTTAAATAGGAAAGAAAAGTGCCTATGTAGCTATTCATCCAAAGTGTGTCATAGCATGCAATGTTTCAGAACTGGTGGTTTTCTCATCATCTCAGGTTCTTTTCTCTCTGCTTTTTGCTGTCCAACCACACAAGAAATGTTAGAACTTTCATAAACAAAAAAAGCTCTTTAACTGAAATGGGACAGGAAGTGCTCCAGTTCTTTTAATCAATGACATTTATTACCATGCTTTAAAGTAACCAAAATACAACGACAGCACAATCCCCAAAGTACTCAAAACATTCCTTTTTAAAGCCAAGGCACCTTCTCTTTGTTTCATCTATTTGTCCACAAAGACCAAAGTGAAAGTTCTGGGAATAAAATAAGCACAATAAATTGTAATTTACTCTTACATGAATTCCATATTCTCTATGTGTGGGTAAAATTATCAACTCTTGTAAAGATATTGTAACAAAAGCTCAAACCCCACATGATACAGAATTACTACCAGGGAGGAGATACTTCAAGCATAACAGGCACATTCCATTGAACAACCATTTTCATTTTGAAATATTTACTTTACAATAACTACCTGGACGGTATTCAAAATGGTCCAGAAACACTGTAAACCAAGTCTTAGAATATTTTGGAAAACGTGTACGATCAAGTAACCAAAAACAACAAAAACATCCAGTTTCTAAGACATTAAATATTCTTCATCCCTTTATTGCTCCAAAACACAAAGACTGAGGGAAAGGGGAGGGCTGGGCTAAGAGTCTACTAACAGTGGTCACAAAACACCGAAGGGGCAAACCTGAATTTGCACACCAAAGAACACCAGGTTGTTAGGCTCACAGGTCAGATGAGTGCATACCTCAAAACCAAAGAAGAACAGTTATTTACTTGTTGCTCTCCATCATGGTGCATATCATCTTCCCTAAAATAACATTTCCTAACAAACATTTGGCAAAAAAGTCATTCAATAGGGAAGAGTGGACCAATTACATATAATTTTGGTTTAGTGATAAGAGATCAAAACTTCTAATTATCTAAGAAAGGGACAATGATAAAAGACCTCATCACAGAAGCAGGAGTAGAAATATTAAATAGTATCCAGCACTTACTTGTATTTGTTTTAAACAAGTATATTTTTCAAAGATTTTTATACTGTCATAAGCCTGATTCCTCATACTGTACCAAATCCTCTTTTGGGGAAAATAAACCTTCATGTAAATGTAGACTTGGATATGCATGGTGAAGGTCAGTGGAAGAACTGCTCTCTGCTGCCCCTGGCCTCCAACATTTATGGCAGTGATGCGTTCAGCCATAACACTTAGGTTTGAACCTAACATGAGGCTCAGGACAGAGAGCTGTAGCTTGCACAGGACTGAAGTACTCATTTGCTCTGGGTTTTTCTTGGACACACAAGATATGGGTTCTTCTCTGGTAGGGATCTATCTGACTTGAACAAGTAAGAACAGAAATATAACCCTTCCATTGTGCCTTTCTCAGAATGGAGCACAAATCAGGCCCAAATCCCTTTTTAATCTCAAGTCAGGAAAAGAATCTTGGTATTTTGGTTACTGTGGCAGCTATTAGAGCTTTAAGCAATCTGTATGTCACTTTATTACAAATCTTGAGGCAGAAACAAGATTTCAAAGGACCAGCAGCTAATTTTAAACTATTTTCTCTAGAACAGTCTCCCAAGCTTGAGTGTATGAAAAAAGTGTTTGAATATCTCTTTATAGACACCTGTCTACATTCTCTTTTTATATATATCTCTCTACATTCAGCAATAACAAAATATTCACTGCATCTGAATACCTGAAAAGTAATTTGAAAATCTGATTAATTTTCTTGCTAATATAGATGGGGAAATTTCAATAGTTTACAAATATAGTAAGGGAGGACAGTTATCAGAGTTTTTAAATGAAGCTTCCCCAAAGAGCTTTTCATATGGATTGTCCCTGTAAGTACAATACAACAGAAAGATCATCATGGGTTACAAAAATAAAAATGCATATAATTGTTAATACATATGCACAATTTATGTTGGAATGACGCACAGAACAAATCTGTGATTCCTGCAGGAAATATACATTACAAATCACTCCAGTAAATTTGACAAAAAAAGTTCAGGCCCATTTTAAAGGCTGAAAACTTATGATTTAGCAAACAGCCTAATTTGGTTTCTCTGAATAAGACTACACAAATAAACAAAGCAAATGAAGTGATACCAACACACACAATTAAATGAAAAGAACATAATTAACCAACATGGAGCTAAGGTGCAAAACTACTGTCTTTTAACTTACTGTCCTCCATGTCACATGGATTTTTCCAAGAATCACATCATCTGCAAATCTACTGCAGCTATCAAATCAAATGAAACAGGACTGAATATTCTGAATTTTCCTGTTGTTGAAGGTTAAAGCAAAGTCCTTCAACATGTACAATCACAGATTTTTGTCAACAACTGCAAGTTAACATAAATGACCACTGAACTGCGTGCAGCAAATTAAATTCCAAAGCCCAATCGTGTCCATTCTTCATGTGGTTCTGAATGTTCAATTCAGCAACTGATTCATGAGTTTAAATAGAAATGATCTTCACCCTAAAGAAAAAAAAACAAACTTTTAACACCAAAGGAATTTCAAAACAAACTTTAAACTTGTGAAAATTTTTTGCCTCAATTAGGCATCTACATGCAAAGCAGTTTATAAGACTTTTAAAAAAATATATTCAAAGAATAATAGGTGACTTACTATTCTTCAGTTCAATTTATAATTAAGATGTTTCCTGATCAGTGATGTTCATTAAAAAACCAATTCTCTTAATATAAGAATATAGGAATATAACTTAATATAAGAATAAAACTTCAGATTAAAAAAGGAATGTGAAAGACCGATTGTTTATAATGTTTATAATATTCTTCCTTTATTAATCCAAGTGCTCCTAGAGCAACTGGTGGAATGAAGACAATTTCAATATGACAAAATAGCCTAATTGAAAATATCTAAAATAACACTAACTCCCTATCTACAAAGACAACTGTTTCCACATCTAAAATAACACTAACTCCCTATCTACAAAGACAACTGTTTCCACAACAACGTTTCCCCACTAGGTAAAACATGCCTTAATATTTAGACACTCATGTCACTTCATTTGCTCATAACAAATGACATAAAAATTTCATTTTAATCTAAACTTTTGGTCTGGGGAGAAAAAGAGACTGCAATTTAACTATCAAATTAACAATAAAATTAACAATTTTATGAATTAACAAATTAACAATAAAAGACTATCAATTTAACAAACACTATGCACTTACAGGAATTGTTATTAGCTTCTGTTTTTATAGTCTTGGTGTGCCTGCTCGAGTTCTGCTGAGATTTGCTCTGCTCCTCTCCAGTTAGGAGAGCTTTTATCTCAGAGGGGATCTTTCCTTGATCCATTGCCATGCACCATTGCTTGTACTGAAATAATGTAAAATATATTTAAGCAAAATTAAGTCAAGTCACATTCAAAAAACATTTACCATGCACCTTCTATATGCAGAAAAATAAAACCAATAGGAAATATACCAAGAAGTTATGACACAATCCTTGCCATCATGGAGCTTACATGGAGGGGGAATAGGTCCCACACATAAAACCAGTAACTATACTACAAATGGGTAAATAAAAGCACAGAAAAGAGGTTTAAAGTGCTATATAAGGCAAAGATAAAAGCACTAAGATTAGGAGGGACTGGAAAAGGCTTAATGCAGAAGGTGGGACTTTAACTGAGACTTGAAGGAAACTAAAGAAGTTGGGAGCTAGAGATAAGAAGAGAGAAGGGGGGACAGCTAGAGGAAAAAAACTCAGAATCCAGAAGTCAAGGACTAGCAAAGAGACTGGTGTCACTAGATGGCGAAGGAAATACAGGTAAGATATAAGAAGGCTAAGTAAGTAGTAAGACTAAGTAGAAGACTGAGTAAGGTAGAGAGAACCAGGTAGGCTTTGTATTTGATCTGGGAAGTGATAGGGAGCCACTGTATTTTAATGAGTGGGGAGAAGTAAGGGGATATGGTCAGACTCATATTTTAGGAAGATCAATTTGACAGCTGAGTGGAGGATGGATTGGAGGGGACAAACATGAAGAAGGGAGACCAACCAGCAGGCTATTCCAATAGTCCAGGAATGACTACTTGTTATTTATTTTTCTTTCTACTTCACTGTCTCACAGGTGTTCTATAATCAATAAAAACATGCAGGATAAAGAGAAACCTATTAATTGCTCCTACAAAAATCTTCCTTACATACAATTTTCAGTAGGGCATTAATACAGTACAGTGATTCACCCTATACATTAAGTTAAAGCTCCTCAGCAAGGCATTCAAAATCTTCTAACCTTATATTCTCTCTACTTTAATAAGACATTTTTGGTCTGCCTACACAAATACAGTACTTCAACTACATTACTTACCTCTTCCACTACCAACCTCACAAGACTGTTACAAGGAAAAGTCCCTATAAACTACAAAGGGCTATATAAACATAACGTATTATTATTGTGCCTCCCCATAAATTATCATACCTCAGAGGATAACTGGCTGGTGAGGGTACACTAGAGTGAAAACCTCTTGCAAAACTCTCTAATGTGGGTCAAACCAGATTAAAATGTAATTGGGAAATGTTTAACAAAAAAATAAAAATACAATAAAACATAAGTAATGTTAATTTGTGGTTTTCTAAGTTGATACGCAGGATTCCTTTTCTATTTTAGTACGATACCAATTTACACTGTATGGTATCTAACAGATTTTCTACTCTGTCATAAATTAACTTTGTTGCTCTTTTGGCTAAGTGAATGGAGACAGGCACTGGATTAGAAAAACAGCTAAAATGAAACAAAATAGAAATACCTTACCATTTCCAGTTCTTCTCTGAGACCACAGATGGCTCTCTCACGACTAGACACCAATTCTTCCAGATATTGATATCTCAGCTTCTTTCTAGCCCTACATTCTCTTGCACTCTGCCGGCTTCTCTCAAGCTTTGCCTTCAAGTCAATTTTGGCTGGCTTCCGACCTCGTTTACCTGGTTTTTTTACTTTGCCTCCAACTACCTTCAGAAAAAAGAAAAAAATATAAATTATTCTCTTTTCAAAAGGATTAGGATGTAGTCTATTATCAGTCTTTTTTTTTGTGGGGGGGAGGGAGTGGTAATTGAGGTTAAGTGACTTACCCAGCATCATACAGCAAGTAACTATCTAAGGTCAAATTTGAACTCTAGTCCTCATGACTCCAGGTACAGCATTCTAGCCACTGCACTACCTAGCTGCCCCTCTGTTACCAGTCTTGTGACTAACTCTGCACAATGAAAAAAAGGACACTTTAAAAATAATAGTAAGGGATAGGTTCACAAAATCAAGGAAGCAAAATCCTATCAAATGAACTACTGATATGAGCTTCACACAGATTTTTTTTAAATGATAGATTTTTTTCCCCTAAGATATAGAAGGGGACAGAAAAACAGAAACTTTGGTATTATTAAAATGGAATATTTTTTCATGGAAGTTATGAAATTGGCAAAAATTTTTAAAGAAAGACTAGCTCAACTAGGTATATATGGCTATAGCTGCTACCCTTCAAATCTATTCAAGTTCATATCAATGGAAAGTCATAAGTGTTTCAGATAATGCTCTTTTCTTTTTTAGGACCAGAGACAGAAGCCTAGATAATTTCTATAGGTTCAGAGTTTTCCCCATAGCTCCCAAGTTCCAGAGAGACCTAGCCTGTCCTGCCATTCATAAGTATGGAACCATAAGAGTTGTAACAGACCGTAAATCATCTAGTCTCCCCTCATACCAGCCACAGGAGGACCCTTTACAACACCCTTCACAACTCATCATTCAGTCTCAGTCTGAACTCCATTGATGTGGAACTCACTATTGTATCAGGTAACCCATTTTATTTTTGGATAGCATTAGTAGAAATTTCTTCCTTATAGGAAGTTCAACTTTATTGCTTTGTAACTTGCAACCATTAGTTCTAATTTTGTCCTCTAAAAAATTATAGAAAATAAATGTAAACCCTCCCTTCAAATATGTACTCTTAGCTATCATGTCCCTTATTAAGGTCTTCTCATTTCTAGGTTAAAATCCTCAGTTCCTGTAATCATTCCTTTCTTTACATGGCATAAAATGATCACAATAATTCCAGTCACCCTCCTCTGATGATGCTTCAATTTGCCAGAGTTCTTTAGAAAATTTGGCATCTGAGGCATAACACAACACTGCCCAGCACAGAGTATTAGAGAACTATAATCACGATTATTCAGGATATTCCCTATTCATACAGCCTAATATTACATTTGAGTTTTTGGTTTGTTTGGATTTTTTCCAAACCACATCATAGTAGTAACTCCAACAAAGATTTGAGTCAATTAAAACTCCAATTTTTTTCATACAAAAAATATTAAACCACACAACTATACTGGAACTAAGTTCAAGACTTTACATTTATCCCTCTAACATTTCATATCTTTTTGCTTTAATCTGTCACCCCAGAATACCACGATCTTTTTGGAATTTGTTACCCACATCCTTTCCAGATTTCAATCAGCTACAAATTTGTCAATTATGCCATCCATATATTCATCCAAGTGATGGATAAAAATTCTGATGAGAAATGGGTTGAGGGCAGAACCACATGGTATATATAACCAGTACACATCTCCTAGTAGATACTGTCCACAAGGATACCATTAGAGATTTTCTAATATCTCCCATAAATTCAGATGTTCTACATATACAGATTCCCAGATCTTCCGATTATCTTCCTGGCCACATTTTAGGTGACTGGAAAATTGGTTTAAAGTTGAAAAATGGGGACTTATAGTCAAGATAACATAGGGAATAATGGCTACAAATGAGTCAGGGTCCTTAAATTAACTGGGTAAGCTCCTCATCCCTTCTCTTACCTAGACTGTCACAATAGCCTCCTAGCTGTGAACTAGTCCAAACAATCTGAAAATGAACTGGAATTATGCTTAAAAAAGAAAAAAACTAACTCAAATATCTATATCCTTTGATTCAGTGACCCCACTGCTAGGCTAATATACACCAAGAAGGTCACAGAAAGGTCTTACATACACCAAAATAGTTACAGCACAACTTTTTTAGTGGCAAGGAACTGGAAACAAGATGCCAGTCAACTGGGGAATGGTGCTAAACAAATGGAAGAGAAATGGGTTAATATCCGGCAGTTGCACAGGTGTTAAAAGAATCCTTCTTAAAATTGAAGAGGAAGGGGATAGCCATCAACTGGGGAATGGCTGAACAAGTTGTGGTATATTAATGTAATGGAATACCATTATGCTATAAGAAATGATAAGTAGGCAGATTTCAGAAAAACCTGGAAAGACTGATAAACTGATACTGAGTGAAAAGAACTGATCCAGGAGAACACTATACACAGTTAACAGCAACACTGTGCAATGACCAATTCTGATAAACATATTTCTCAGCAATACAATGATCTAAGACAATTCCAAAAGATTCATGATGGAAAATGCCATCCATATCCAGAGAAAGAACTATGGAGTCTAACCGCAGATCAAAGCACACTATTTTCTCTCTTCCTTGTGGTTTTTCCCTTTTGTTCTGATTCTTCTTTCACAACATGACTAACATGGAAATATGTTTAATATGATCATATGTGTATAGCCTATGATCATATGTGTATACCCTATATCAGATTGCTTGCAGTTCTGGCTGGGGACTGTAGGAAAGGGAGAAAAAGAATTTGGAACTCAAAATCTTATAAAAGTGAATGTTGAAAACTTTTTTTATGTGTAATTGGAAAAAATAAAATACTATTAAGTAGGGGGGAGCAAGCAGAGTAAAATGAAGAAGACCAATATATTGGTTGCTTTTCCTCTCATAAAAGCAAACAAAAAAAAGTGGAGAATTGGAGTTATTATCTAGAAAAAAACTGAAGAGACTTGTCATGCCTCCAGGTTCAAGTTAATGTCCCACTTCAACAAACCTTGGAATAATTTCAGGCCCAATTCACTGGAAGTAATTTGGGCTCTTTAAAAACAATTATACCACAAAGTGAGATCAGTTAGGCTCCACAGATGGAGAAACAGAGATGTTCAAAAGTGTCTTGTTCAAAGTTGTATAATGAGTCAATGAAATAGTAACTGACTCCTGATGTCTTGAAATTTTAACAGCTTCTCTATGGACAAAATTAGTGATTTTTGTATGAAAAAAGCAAAAAATGCAGGTACATGAAAATAATTTTTAACAATAATTTAAGATTTTTTAAAAGTTTAAAAACTAATGAAACATAATTTCATTCTACATCATAGTTTCTCAAACAGTGGGATGATTTATTTATTTTTTTCCCAATCACTGCTGCATAGACAAAAAAAAAAAACCCATGAGAATATTTCAATGTCAGTATCAGTCAGTCAATAAACATTTATTAAATGGCTACCATGTACCAGACACTTGTTAAGCTCCAGAACTATAAAAGATGGGAAAAGACAGTCCCTGCCCTCAAGAAGCTCACAATCTAATGAGGGAGACAACAAGCAAGCAAAGATATACAAACAAGCTATGTATGATATAAATAAGAAATAGTTAAAAGAAGGAAAACACTAAAACTAAGAGGGGATGGCAAAGGGTTCCTATAGAAGATTGGCTTTTAGTTGAGACGTAAAGGAAGTCAGAGAAGCTCAGGGAAGGGAGGTGACTCATTCAAGGTCACACAGTCACTAGCGGTACTAGGGATGAGATTTAAAATCCTCCTGACTCTAACTCCAGCATTTATTTTATCATTCTGCCTCTATCAAGATAATGGAAGAATAAGAAAATTTTTTGAAGGATGTCACATATTGGTTAGTGGCATTACCTCATTACTGCAAAATGTGATAATACACAGGAAAACTTGTAATATGCAGCATGTGACAATACAATATCAGTTGTAATGATAGGATACCTTCATTCCTGAAGATGAACTAGTTTCTAACATTTAAAACAGATGATTTCTAAGAATTTTTGATTGCTTATGTCACTAGGACTATAGTGTTCTATTACAGTCAGCAAAGGAGGAACAACTTGACTTTCCTGGGTCTCAAGCTCTGAAGAGAAAGACAGGATGTCTCAGGAAGTAGAAAGTTAAGAAGAGCCTTCCCTCTGGTGGTGCAGCTATGTGAATTGGCAAGGCAAAAAACAAACACATAAAAGGTTTCATGTTTTTTTTTCTTTAAAGAAATTTAACAAAAAGTTTACCAGAGAAGCATGGAAAATATATTCAGGAAATGAACAGCTTTGGTTCAAGAGCAAAACAGATCCCTGGATCTTCTCATCTGCCACGATGGTAGGCCCAGTCAGAAAGGCACATTGACTGTACAGCTACAGGGAGTCCATCAAGTTTGAGAAGCCCCATTTCCTTGTGCACTGGACTTTCATGTCTTAGAATGTGACTTGGAAGCTATACCAGCAACTCAAACTTTAGTATTCTGGACCAATTAAAGATGAATGCATTGCTTTTTTAGGGGAAAATCAGCCTAAGGTGTGTGACTTAGTAGATCTCTTCCCACCAGAAGAATTTCCCTTTCCTCTTATTTCCTGGTGCCATAAAGATGAATTCTCAAGGCAGTGAGCTCTCTAAAAGAGATATGCAAGGCAGCTAAACAGGAACTATTTCTATTGTTGCAGGCTGACTTTTTTTGCATTATGGCCTACTTTGGACATTGGGAAAAACCTATGGATCCCATATCAGAATAATGTTTTTTAATTGCACAAAATAAAATAAACAGAATTACACAGATAAACAAAGGTGAGTAAAAACAAAGATTTAAGAAGTCCATGGGTTCCACGTTAAGAACTTCTGTTCCATAGGAGGTACAAAATTTCATCTTTAAACAAAGTTCTTCCCCTCTGCCAATGGAAATGAAAACATGTTAAAAGGGGATGGTACATACAAGTCAAAAATGGAAGGACAAAACCCTTAAGGAAGTAGTCATTTCTCTATTCAGAAATAAAGGATCATGCTATGTGTTTCCTAGCCCTAAAGAACACAAGTTCCAATGACACTTTAAAAAATCTATCTAAAAATCTACTATATACTGATAAAGATATGAAAAATCTTTCCTGTTTTCCAGCCTGGCCACTGCCCTTCATCACCATCCTACAAGAGTTAAACCAGGATAATTCATACTTTGACCCCAAACCAAAATAACCACATAAAATACAGTTTGTAGAGCAAACTCTAGTAAAGTTTTATGGCAATCTGTTGTGTACTATTTAGAGTCAATCATAACTAGATGACATGGAGTTCAACAGATCATCCTTGGGACCTCAGGAAGGGGAAGTTATATGCCCATGAAGAAATACAAGATCTGAAAGACAATAAATAGCTAGATGCTTAGGAAAGCTCAGTGTTTTATGTATTCTGAACTACAGTTGTACTTTAAAATAATCAATTTCTAGTTGTAACACAAACTTAATATAACAGATGGTTGTTCATCTTTTGAGTTTTCGTTTTTATTCTTCTTATTCCCTAAATATGAGCTCTTTTCTAGAAAGATCTGTCAACAGGTAATGAGGAAAGGCAGCCTGGCAGAGTACTAGATTTAGACTTGTGGACCTGGGTTCAAATTCCTACTGAGTAACAATGAAAAAGTTTTATCACTCCCCTGGCCCTCAGTTTCTCAGATGTAAAACAGGGAAGGGGAAATGAACTAAATAACCACTAAGGTCTTTTCCAGCTCCTAGGGTTTCAAGACTTCTCCAGGTCCTTTAGTGGTTCCTTAATCCTATCTGAACCTTCATGCACTACAATTCCAAACAATGACAGTAAGCTGATAGTTGCAATGTGTCTACAACCAATATTTCATTTTCACATCCCAATAACTTTTGTCTATGGGGCTGGAGTTCCATTACCTTTAAAAATGAACTCCATCAAGTTGTTGTTGTGTTTGTCCTTCGTTCTCCAAGAGGACCACGACATCAGGGGGATGATGACATGACTTGTAGTTGACTTGATTTGAATGAGAGAGGGGTGTGCAAGGTCACCAGCCTCACTTTCTCTTTCAAAGTCATCTGGGTCCAGTGGTCAGATATTTATCAGGATGCCTAGAGATGGCCCAGGATGCAATGGGAGACCCTGGTCCTTTTAGACTAAGGCCTTTTCAGGTACTCACTTAAAGTGAGGTAACACACATCAAGTTACTTAATATTCAAAAGAGAGACTGCCCCTTCTTTGGGTCATCAGTGAGAAACTTATGGTCTAGGCCACTGTCACATTTGTCACAGGATATCTTTAAGGTTTCTGGTCATTGACACACTAAAGGTTTTGGTTTTTGTATATTTTTCTAATTATATGTAAAAATAATTTTTAATATTCATTAAAAAAATTTTTAGTTCCAAATTCTCTCCTGCTTTCCCATACCCCCTTCTGAAGAAGGCAATTGCGATACCCTCATTCTTGTGCAGTCATGCAAAACATAGCCTCATATTAGCTATGTTGTAAAAGAAAACAGATCAAAAAAATAAAATAAAGTTGTTTTTTTTTAAGTGTGCTTAAATCTGCATTCAGACTCCATCATTTCTTTCTCTGAAGGTGGACAGTATTTTTCACCATAGGTCCTTCAAAACTGTCTTTGGTCAGTGTATATTCACAGCTGATGTGAATTCACATCAGCTGTGAACTCTGTACAATGTTCTTATGGTTCTGTTCACTTCACTTTGCATCAGTTCATAGAAGTTCAGTTGTTGTTTTTTTCCTGAAACCATCCTGCTTGTCATTTCTTATAGCAAAATAGTATTCTATTACATTCATATGTCACAACTTGTTCAGTCATTCCCAAACTGATGGGCATCCTATAAATTTCCAATTCTTCGCCACTACGAAAAGAGTGGCTATAAAATATTTCTATACACATAGATCCTTTTCTCTATCTCTCTCTCAAGATCCTCTCTCTCTCTCTCTCTTTAGGATACAGACCTACTAGTGGTATTTCTGGGTCAAAGGGAATGTGCAGTTTCCTACCCCTGTGTGCGTAGTTTCAAATTGTTCTCCAGAATGGCTGGATCAGTTCACAACTTCACCTACAATGCACTAGTGAACCAATTTTTCCACATCCCTCTCAAAATTTGTCATTTACTTTTCTGTCATGTTAGCCAATCTGATAGGTATGAGGTGGTACTTCAGAGCTGTTTTAATTTGCATTTTTCTAATCAACAGTGATTTATAGCATTTTTTCATATGAGTATAATTAGCTTTGATTTCTTCTTCTGAAAACTGCCTTTTCGGGGGGCGGAGCCAAGATGGCAGAGTAGAAAGACTCACATTTGCTAGCTCTGAACCCACAGCCCATAGATTTCCTGTAAAAAGAACTCCTGACAAATTCTGGAACAGTGGAAGCTGCGCAGAAACACAGTGAAGGAGATTTCCGTTGCAGAGAGCCCTGAAAAACCGACCCCAGGGGTCCATCGAGCCCCAGACGAGAGCGGAGCCCTGCCCGGCGGAGCCCTATCCTCCCCTGCCCCGGCCGCACCACACTGAGAGGAGCGAGCAGACCCCAGCAGGCTTCAGGGACCTGAATCTCCGGCAGCCGCGAAGGTCCCTCCACCCACAGATGCACAGGTCAGTGAGAGAGACGGGCTGAGAGGGGAGCGGGGTATCTCCGGGACTCGGACCCCCTCGGGAGGCTGCCGCTGTGGCAGAGGCTGAGGCAGCTCGGCCAGAGACTCCCAGAGCAGGCAGGAGCTCCACCGCAGCTCCATTACAAAAGATCTCTGCATAAACCCCCTGAGGGAACTGAGCCTGAGAGGCGGCCCTG
>CM053770.1:156788634-156850045 GCA_028658325.1 Potorous gilbertii
TCAAGTCAGACAGGTGGAGGAAAAACTGGGAAAAGAAATGAGAGAGATGCAAGAAAAGCATGAAAAACGGGTCAATACCTTAATAAAGGAGGCCCAAAAAAATGCTGAAGAAAATAACACCTTGAAAAATAGGCTAACTCAATTGAAAACTGCCTTTTCATATCCTTTGACCATTTATCAACTGGAGAATGACTCATATTCTTATAAATTTTACTCATACACCAGAGATTCTCTTAACATTCATGTATCATCTCCCTCAAGGTTAGCCATGGAGATGCCTAGCTTGAAGTAACTAGAAAAGGTACGAAAGGGACATGGCAACCAAATTCAGACGCTGGCTCCTCTTGAGGCACTTAATACCCTCTCAGCTCCACTCCTCTAGGGCCCTCTCTAAGTTCTTCTCCAGTTCTAGGCTTAGATTCCTCAGTAAGCCTTTCCCTAATTTATTTTGTTGCTAGAGACTTTCTTCTATGTATTCTTATACTTTCTGTGTACCAGTGAAGCACTCAGACTGTCCTCCTATTATTCCTTACTTTCATACGTCCAACCAACCCAACTCCTTTTCTCATCTTCATACAATTTCTCAGTCATAACCCTTGACACTTCTGGAGTAGAGCTCTTCACTCTAATTACACGTGGGCCACACTGTAGTCCCCATGCATCTTTCTACTGCCCTTTGGACTACCTAAAACTCAATTCCTAAGAGTTGTGGTATTCTACCATTGACAACCCTCTAGTATTATCTTAGCCACATTCAATCTAGACTGCTCTCTTCTGTTTGAATCTGTACCCAACTCACTGTCCAATTCATTGTGACTGTCCCAAATACATTCTTCCAAAACAAAGGCTTGCCACTTTAAATCTCAAAAAGTATTCTTCAGCCAAGGACGTAAAAGGACACTTAAAACAAGTTTCATATGACCATCTTTTAGAGGAGGAGACAAAAAAAAAGGAAAGTGATCTGTATAAAATGTGATCAGGACAACTTTAAGATTCTGCAAGCCTAACTCTACACTAAAAACCCTCTCTGTACATATCTCTCTTACTGTCAACTACAACCTTAAACAAAGGAAAATCTTTGCTTAGTTCTTTGTGCTTCTTGTCTATTTCTGTTTTTCTTTCCTTACTCTGTCTCCATGGTCACAGCAGAGGACACAAAGACTGCAAATCAAAGCTACTCCCAGAAAAAAACAGAGAAAGGGAGACAAGGAGGGATGGAGAGAGAGAAAAAAAAGAGGGAAGGAAGGAAGAAAGAAGGAAAGGAGGGAGGTAAAATAAGATGGGGAATGAGAGAGAGGGAGAGGGGAGAGAGAGAAAAAGAGAGAGAGAGAGCGCGTAACTTGTCAAAATAGTTACTAATAAGTATAAAAGATCAAGTACAAAAAAGAAGCAAAGATGACTGCAGGTAGTAAAAATGATTACATCTGCTCTTTGCCAGAGACGAAAAAAATAACGCAAGGCCAGACAAAGAAAAATAACATGTATTAATCCAAGTCACTTGGAAAATTAATTAATTCACCATCATAAAATATGATTAAATTTAAATGACATTTAAATCATGTCCCCTTGAAGGTTGTTTTAATATTGCGATTCCCCATGTTCATTTAATTAAGTCTTGTTAATTACTTGTGATCTCTCAAATTCATCCCTTCCTCTCTGTTCCCCCTCTAGTACAGGCATGCCTACATTACTTTTCTAATTGGTCTGTCTGCCTCCAGACTTCTTCTTACTCTAATTCATCCCATACATTGCCACCAGATTAACCTTCTTATAAAAACTCTTTGATTATGTCACTCTTACTTAAGAACTTATAATAGTTTCCCCACTGCTTACTGAATCAGTCCAAGCACATCATTATAACAGCTGAGGCTCGCCATCCTGTCTCCCACTCCCTCACCAGCCTTCTCTCTCTTCTCTAACAAGTATTCTGAGACTCAGTCCAGCTAGTGTCTGAGACATACTCACTGTGCTTATTCCTTCCTCTACATCTTTACTCATGCTTTGTTCTCCTTTCCCTTAATCTCTCCAGTACCCTAAATGTTCTTATCCCTGCCTTTCTTTTCCCAATAATGCAAATCCTACATATACTTCCTTCAAAGACCAGTTAAAAATCAACTTCTCTTCCAAGATGGCTTTCCTTCCCAATGGCATTTCCCTTTTCTGCACTCCTGTTATCCTTGGGGTTGGCATAACACAACATACAATTTAGATAAGATACTGTCCCTGACTTCTTGGAGTATTTCCTTTGGTCCTGAATTGTGATTTTATCAGTGTAAGGACATCCTAGTGTGTTAACTCCCTCTTGTAATTTTTCAATAACTAGAAACTTAGATAAGTTCAGCTTTCTCACATCTATCCTAGCCTGATCCTAGCTCTTTACCCTCTTCAAGTCTATTTACTTATTTGTGAAAAGAGGGGGTAAACTAGAGGACCCCTAAAATATCAGTGTCTCAGCTTTAGATCTACATGATTCTATAATTTGCCTGGTGCAGCAAGAGGGTGAGAGACGTGTCATGGACACACTACTGTCAGAGGCAAGTACTTGAAGATCTTACTGACAACAGATGTAGTACTCTATTTCTATCTCCTGGGCCATCCATGCTACCCCTACTAGCACCCAAAGCCAACTAAATGAATTTAGATTTAAATTGCTTTCATTAGAAACATTTCCTCCACTGGCCTCTATTATGCTTTGCATTCATGCTGCCTGCAATTCTTTCAGGCTGACAAACTGTCTGCAGAAGATGTCTATGAAAGTTGATGCCACAAGATTAAGAATGGTGAGATTTTGTTATGAACATGCATCCTAGAAGATTATAAACAATGTTTCTAAAGTAACTTTTTTCTGGAGCTTCCAATCAATTTGGCACTGAATGAATTTAATCTGATTTCCTGACAAGTACTTCCTCCACTAGCTGGTCATACTCTAGGGCAGGGATTCTTAATCTTTTTTGCATTACAGACTTCTTTGGCAGTCTGGTGAAACTTGTGGATCACTTCTCACAATGTTTTTAAGTACATAAAACAAAATAAACAGGATTAAAAGAAAGTCAATTATATTGAAATACAGTTATCAAAATATTTCTTAAAAATATAAATTTAAATTTTTTTAAAATATAAATTTCTAGCTAAGAACCCTTGGTCTAGAGTTAATCTTTTAAGCTAGGAATAACCTCCAGGATAGTGTCTATTAAAATGTATAATACTAGGAAAGACAAAAAAAGAAAATCAATACATTGGGACCGACCAGTAAGGCTGAATTTAAGATTAACTAGCTTTTATCTAGAAAGTAGGAACAGAACTCCGTGGGGATGATACATGAGGAAGATGATAGAGCTAGGATGGAAAGGGAAGGAAAGGTCTTAAGTGTGAGGTACAGTCCAAAGAGGAAACTTGGTGGTTTCTGCTTGGTTTTTGTGGAGGTGCATAACCTGGAAGAACACGAGAACACTAAGAGACCTAAAATTTGACATAATTTTGCTTCATAATGATTAGAAGAGAGATATGTGATAATAATGGCTGATTTACATACGGTTTCCCAAATAACAACCCACTATACTTATTACAATTCTCATTTTATAGAAGAGAAAGCCAAGATTCCAAGATATGACTTGACTTGAATGACTTGGCTGTTTAGCACTTAACAAGCCAATTTTGAATCCAGCTGTGACTCTAAGTCTAGTATATTTTTTTTTATAATGACCACAAATGTACCAAAAAATCAGTCTTTTTACTACTTAACCAACTTTATGTCTTTGCATTAGAAAGGGAAAATCAGAAGGGGATAAAAGGCCACCATCACTAGACTACAGTCAAAGATGGTCCTACATTCATCCTCTCCTCTGAAAAGTAGGGCTGGGCCCTAACCCCAAAACTAGGCAAATGACAGACTATTAGTACACCTTAGACTGTGACTTGAAGACATCTAGAATACTGAAGAAGAAGAACAGTATGAGAGTGAAAGTCAAGATTTAAATAATGAACTATGACAAAGGTTTTTGCATGTGATTCCTGACCTCCAAAGACTAGATATTTAAATTTTGTATTGCAGACACGGTAGGTACGGGAAAGTGGATTTTCTTAAAACATGCATTAGTACATCTGCATGTTCTGTGAGAGAAGCAATTTGGGGCTATGTATAATCTCCAACATTCCACTTCTAGTTTCATGAACTAATAAGAAAGCTGTAGAACTGATTTTGTGTTTGTCCTTTGTTCTTGAAGTCAGGACCATGACATAAGCACAACTCTTATTTATATCAAGGCCCCTTTAATGAAAAAATATTTTCTGAGTATAACACTATGCTAAGGTAGGTAGGTGGTTCAGTGGATAGAGTGCTGGGCCTGGATTCTGGAAGATTCATCTTCCTGAGTTCAAATCTGTCCTCAAACACTTATTAGCTATGTGGGCCTAGGCAAGTCACCTAACTCTGTTCCCTTCAGTTTCTTCATCTGTAAAACAAGCTGGAGAAGAAAATGGAAAACCATTGCAGTATTTTTGCTAAGAAAATCCCAAATGGGGCTAGGAAGAGTTGGATTCAGCTGAAATGACTGAATAACAACAACAGGTACTGAAATACCTGAGAAATATTTAGTTTCTATAAAGTTGGGAAAATAAGATCTAAAAAATAAAAAGTCACCAATAATACAAAGTAACTGTGTCAAGAGAGTGATACAATAACAAGTAAATGCCTAAAGTCTGGCCTGATCCAAACAACTTTCTGTCAAGTTTATCCAGGCATGTGCCTATCAGCTTTGTGCCCTTGGTGTTGCTATTGGGAATCTATCAGTTTATTATCTGTAGCTGGGTAAGTCAATCAAAGCAATGTGCTCATACAGGCAAAGTGGGTGGAACACTTAGCTCTACTCTGTTCATTGGATAGACTGCAACCCACCCTGCTCTCTCAAAAATGTATGTTGCAACGAAAAATGAGGAGGATGGAAAGACAATAGCAGTTTGAAAGTGAATACAGAGAAGCACACTAATAGAAAAAAATAAGCCACTTCACTAATGATAACTCAGCTGTATTCTTTATAGGCAAAAAACTGATTCCACTTCCCTCCCCGCCTCCCTCCACTCAAATAATACCAACGATACAACCCACACAGACATTTCTCTCCCTTCCTAATTGTGTCACTCTCTTTTTTAAAATTATCTTTTCAAAGAGGTAACTCAGAAAATATAGGGCTGGACTTGGAAGTCATGAAGCCATGGGGTCAAATCCTGCTTCTGGCACTTGCTAGCCATGACCCCAGGCAAATCACATAAACCTATCTGGACCTCAATTTCCTCATCTACAAAATGGGGTAATACCTGTAGCATCTACCTCACCAAGTGGCTGTGAGGTTCGATTTAGATAAAATGTACATAGACTTTGAAAAAGGAAAATGCCTGTCAATATTGCCCCTTTATGATTTTGGACAAGTCTCATGTAAAAGGAGAGGTGGGGGGCCAGACTAAGAGATTTCCATGGTCCCTTCCAGCTCTAATGCTCTAGAACCATTTGCACAAATTGTACAAAGAAAAAGACAGATATAAGAGCTGTACAAGTCTGGGACTCTGCATCGCATCTACAATCCTAACCAGGAACTATCTTTTCAGTATCCAAATGCCCAGAGGCATAGTTCAATTTGGTTTCAAACAACAAAAACTTTGTTCTTAATTCAATCAGAATGAATGACTGAGAAAGAAACAATAAAACAAAATCAAAAAAATAAAAAAATAGAAGAGAATGTGAAACATCTCATCTAAAAAACAAATGATCTAGAGAACAGATCAAGGAGAAATAACATAAGAATAGTTAGAATGACTGAAAATTATGATAAGAAAAGAATCTTGATACAATTTTATAATAAATTACCAAGAAAAATTGCCGTGAAGTTCTAGAACAAGAACAGAAAGAAAATCTACTGATCACCACCTGAAAGAGATCCCAGGAGGATAACTTACCGTAATATCATACCCAAGTTTCAAAGCTCTCAGATTAAGAAGAAAATATTGGAAGAAACAAGTAAAAAATTTAAATATTGTGGAGCTGCAATAAGGATCAGACAAGATCTAGCAGTTACAATGCTGAAGAACCATAGGTCTTGGAATTCAACGTCTTGTAGGCAAAAGAGCTGAGACTACTACCAGGGGTAATACCAAGTTAAGTATAATCCTGAATGAAAAAAAAATGGATATTTAACAAACTGAAAGACTCTCTAGTATTTGTGACAAAAGCAGCAGAACTTAAGGGAAAACTTAACCTGTAATATCCAGGAGAAATATAAAGTAAATATTAAGGACCAATTATAAGGGTCAAAAATAAGCTCAAATCGTTGACTTCTTATATATGTATAATCTGATCTTTAATGACTATCATTTTTATTTGGGTAGTTAGAAAGAAAGGCTCTGATTGAGCTGAGTATAATGGGGTGATTCTAAAAAACTGTAGGGAGAGATAAAAAGGAGCAATTATCTCATACAAATGAGGTAAAAAAGGAAAAAACAAACTAGTAGGGAAACCTTAGTTTACTTACTAGTGCTGAAACCTTACTTTCATCAGCAATGGTTTAAAAAGGGAACAACAGATATATCTAGAAGGATACATAAAGTCTTCTAAATTTCTAAATTCAGAAAGAAATAAGAGAGCAAGGGGATAGGATGGGGGGAGAGGATAAGGAAGGGATTCTTAGAGGGGTGGGTAAATTAAGGAATAGGAGGCAAGGTAGCATGCAGAAGTAAAGAAGAGGAGTGAAAAGAGATAGGAACACGATGAGGAGGATAGTGAGGAAAAATAGCAAGGAGGAATATATACAACAAGTAATTATACCTTAGAATGTGAATGAGATGAATTTATCCATAAAATGAAAACTGATAGATTAAAAATTTGAATTCAACAATATCTTGCTTTCAGGAAATGCTACAAAAATTAGAGCTACACACAAACATAAAATAAAGATCAGGAGTAAAATTTATTACATTAAAAAAAAGCAGGGGTAGTAACCATGATCTAATCAAACAGATTTAATCAAAAGAGAAAAATAGGGAAACTATATTATGTGTCAGTCATATTATTCAATATTGTTTTATACCATTAAAAATAAGTAGATAGTATAATATACCTGTGTATAACTGCCAAAACAGACACAAGAAATGTATGAATATAAACATAAAACACTTTTTACAGAAATAAAGTTAGATCTAAATAATTTAGATTAATATTTATTGTTCATGGGTAGGAAAAGCCAATATAATTTAAAAAAAACCAATTTTACCTAATTACTTAATTTTATCCATTTATGTAACTATTTATGTAATGCTATCTCAATTAAACTGCTAAAAAATTATCTGAGTTAGAAAAATAACACATTTCATTTAGAAGAAAAAGTTAGGAACTTTAAAGAAACTAGGGGAAACAAAGATGTAAAAGTAAGCAGACTCTGCAATCAGACCTTAAACCATATTATAAGATGAGAGCATTATTGAAGGGTAAAATACATAATTTTGATTATATTAAATTAAGATTTTCTCATATAAATAAAACCTATATAGTCAAGAACAGAAGGAAATGCAGAAAACTGGGGGAAAAACTTTCATATAATATGTATATGTGCATGTATATATATACATCTGCACTTAACTATGCTGGGGGGAGGGGTTGGGGGAAGAATGGGAAAAAAATAAAGAAGTGCACAAAAATGAACAAAAGAAAACCTACAAGGAAACAAAGAAAAGCTGGATAGCTCTGAAAACAATGTGTAGTATTTATTAAACAGGTTTTCTTGAAATAGAAAGTTATTGCTTTATATTGAATCCTTTTTTATGTTCTCCTATATATATGACAACTGTTTTCTTTTTGTACTTAAGTTTAAAATAGACTTAAAAACTTAAAATAAAAAAAAGGAATGTGCATTTTGCAACCAATATGACCCTTAGCAAGACCATTTTGGCAGATAAGTGGAGAGGCTGGAAGCAGGGAGACCAAGCAGAACAGTTCAGATCTGAGGGTGAAGGCTTACTCCAAGGTAGCAGCGCTTAAAGTGGAGAGAAGGGGACAGATACAAGAGATGTTGTGAAGGTAGAAATGACAAAATGTGGCAAAAGACTAGACATGTGGTATAAGAATGAGGATGAGACTGCAAGCCTGGGTGACTGGAAAGAAGGAGGTGCCTTCCCCAATAATAGGGAAGTTCAGAAGAGGGGTGAGGAAAAGATAATGAGTTCTCTTTTGGGTATCTTGAGTTAAGCTAACCTATGGGACATCCAGTTCAAGATTCCCACAGAGCCAGTTCAAAACTTTACTTTTTTCTTCTCAAGACTCCCACACGGTCTTCCCTCCCTCCACGTGTCACCCTTTCAGCAGAGGACCTCAACTGAAGTTGAGGAAAGAAAGACTATTCACGCAGAACTCCTCTCTTGATCAGCAACTCAAAAATCTCTCACATTCTCTTCTCCTTTACCTCAGTTTCTGGTGAAGAAGGGGCTCTTCTCATCAAGGCCAATCCCTCCACTTGTTCCAATTTCAGTCGCTCCACCTGGCTTTTAAAGTCCATCATAATCTGATCCCCTTCTACCTTTCTGGTCTTCTTACATCTTACCCATTTTTACTTTGCCAGGCAGTGACACTGGCCTCCTTGCTGTTCTTCCCACTTTATACTCTATTTTCCAACTCCAAGAGTTTTCACCAACTATGTCCATACATGAAATTCTTTCTCTCCTCGCTTCCATCCCTTAACTTTTAAATCTCAGCTAAAGTCCCACTTTCTGTGAAGTCTTTCCCCATTTCTTTAATTTTGCAACATCTCTCTGAGACACCTCAATTTATCCTTTAAATATTTTGTTTGTACATAGTTGTTTGCATGGTGTTGCCTCTATTGGACAGTTCCTTCTTTATATTCCAGTACTTACTCAGCACAGTGCCTGACACATGGCAGGGCTTTAAAAAATTATAACTGACTTATCTTCCATCTATTCTCTCCAGTAAATTGCCCCTACAATCAACTCCTTTCTAATTTTTAATCTCTCCCCAGCTACTTGTTCCTACCCAGTTGCCTAACAAACTCCAGACTTGACCCTATCATATACCTCCCCTTCCTCGGATTCTCTTCCCTTTATCAATCAAATTCCTAGAAATGACTGCTGCCTCCACTTCCTCTTTTCTCCTAGACACTCTCTCTCTTCTCAAGGTTTTTAATGACACTGCTTTCTCCTGCTTCTCCTCCTATCTGTCTGGCTACTCCTTCTCAAAGTATTTCTTCCAGTATTTATTTTCCTGGGTCTGCTTTTTTTTTCTTTTTATCAATTCATATGTTTCTTATGCTTCTTATATTCATCATTTTCTAACTGTGTAGTAATATTCCACTGCATTCAGGGACTACACCTTGTTTATCCACTCCCAATTGCTAGAGATTAGCTTTGTTTTCAAATCTTTGCTACTACAAATATTTTAAAGTACAGAGGACCTTTCTTTCCTTTTTAATCAATGGCTTCCTGAGGGCATATGAATAGCAGTAGAATCTCTAGGTCAAAGGATATATACATCTGAGTTGCTTTCTTAGTATGTTTCTAAATTACTTTCCACAATTGTTGAATCAATTCACATTTCCACCAACAGTGCATTAAATGTGTCTGTCTTTTCACGACCCATCCAGCCTCCTCCTTTTTCTGTAATTACTACTCTTCAACAAGCTTTTATTATAAGAGCTTAATATGCATGAGGCACTTATCCCATTACTGAAGGATAAGAATTCATCTTGGGCTTTCTAATTTCTTAATATATCCTCTTTCTCAGCAACCTCATCAGTTCAATTATAATCTCTACACAGATGACTCCTATCTATCTATCTATCTGTCTATCATTCTACTCTTTCTCCTGAGCTCTACTACTCTCTCACTGTCTATTTTACATTTCAAACCATATATCCAGTAGACATTTCAAACTCAGAATGTTAATAAATGGAAGTCATAATCTCCCTATTTCTATGAAGGGTACTACCCTTCTTATCAATACCCAAGTTTACAATATTAACATCATCCACAACTCTTCTCTCCCTGCTTACTCCAAATATACAAGATACTGAGTCTTATCAATCTACCTTCAAAACACCTCTAGCTCAAAAACCATAACCACCCTATTTCCTTCCCTTATCACTTCTCACCTGAACTACCGAAATAAGACTTCTCTTTGGTCTCCTGCCTCCAGTCTCTTCCTTCACCAATTCATATCTCATGGAACTACCAAAGTAATATTCCTAAAGCAAAGGAGCTGGAAAAAAACAAAAAAACAAAAAACAACTCCAGTGGTTTCTGATTGCCTCTAAGATAAAATACAAACCTCTCCACTTGGCATTTAAAGCCCTTCATAATACAACACGTCTGCCTTTCCGGGTTTATTACACATTTCTCTCCTTCACATATACTATTCTACAGCCAAATTGATCTATTTACCTATCTTCATACATGACATTCTACCTCTGGTAACATTCCATTTCCAATATCTAGGCCTTTGCATTGACTAGCCCCCATGCCTGAATTGCATTGTTTCCTCTCTTCCATCTCTTAGAACCCTTTGTTGTTGTTCAGTCATTTTCAGTTTTGCTTAACTCTTCATGAACCCCTTTGTTTTTAGAGGGAGCTTCTCGGCAAAGATACTAGAGTGGTTTGCCATTTCCTTCTGCAGCTTATTTTAGAGATAAGGAAACTGAGGTAAGAAAGATTAAGTGATTTGCCTAGGGTCATGCTGCTAGTATCTGAGGTCAAATTTGAACTCATGTCTTCCTGACTCCAGGCCCACCACTCTACCCACTGGCCCACCCTTAGAATCCTTAGCTTCCTTCAAAGTTCACTATAACCATCACCTACTATCTAATACTTTTGCTATCTCCCCAACTCTAAAATTAACTTGAATTTACTTCAAGTCTACTCATATGTACTTCTTATTTCCCACACAGCATGTAAGCTCTTTGAGGGCAGAACTGTTTAATGTTTTTCTTTGTCCATAACGTTTAAGCAAAGTACCTGAATGCTGATACACAATAAATACCTGTTAAGAGGAAAGTTACTTTTTTTTAAAATTATCATAAACCCACTTTAAACAAGGCAAGTTTGAGCTTTATCTAAATAGCAAAACACTAGAGCCAGGGTAATTGGCTATCTGCTTTTGTGGAAAACCAGAATGCAGTTAAAATTAGAAGGAAAATGGGTAAGGAATTGATTCAAATTTAAAGACTAAAAGTCATTCCCCAATGACAAATGGTTAAGGGATATAAGCAGGCAGCTTTCTCAGAAAGAAATCGAGGCTATCAACAATCATATTAAAAATGCTTCAAAGTACTTAGAGAAAAGCAAATTAAAACAATTCTGACATGCCCACTAGATTGACAAGGGGGCCAAAAGAAAAAAAACATCAAATGTTGAAAGGGCTGCAGGAAAATAAGCACAGTGATGCACTGGACAACTGTGAAGTAGCCCAGTCATTCCAGCAAGTAATTTGGAACTATACTCCCAAAATCACTGAATTCTGACCCTTTGACCCAGCTATACCACTATCAGATCTATGCCCCAAAAAGATCAAAGAGGAAAAAGACTCAAATGTACAATCATATTTGTAGCAGCTCTTTTTGCAGTGACAAAAAAACCCCCACAAAACTAGAAACTAAGGAGGAAACCCATCTATTAGGGAATGACTAAACAAATTATGATATATGCAATGTAAAGGGATATTGCTGTATCTATAAGAGAAGATGAAATGGACAGTTTCTGAGTCACTTTCTGGGAGGATGTTTCAGAGGAAAATGGAAACAAGCCTATGAAATGATGCAGAGGGAAATGAACATAACTGGGAGAATGATTTATGCAATGACAATAGCACTATAAAGGAAACAAAATGAAAAATCTTACAACTCTGATCAATGCAATAATAAACTACCAGTCCAAAGGACTTAAGATGAAACACACTTCACCTATCTCCTGAAATAGAGGATTACATGAGGAGCCTAAAACAGCACATAACTAAGGTAATTCTCATCACCCTACCTTTGTAGGTATGTATGTAGCAATAGTTACACCTCCACATCAGAAAAGCTGTAATAGGAGAAAAGATGAGGGGAAAAAATTGTATGCAAAAGAGATATGACAGAGGAACAGATGATGTAAAGAGGCTAGTCATCTGGAAAGCATTGGGAAGGCCTGATTTCTACTTGAAAAAAAGTCAGTTCTAAAAATGTCTAATTCTTTCTTATTCATGGAGATGAGTTTCTCAACATTTATATGGGAAATAGTATCTTATCCTTAAGAAATTTCCTATATAAGGTACACTAACAAAGAGAGACAAAAAAGCCATAGGACATTTTGGTGCATGAATTAATCATTCAATAGCAGCAGCTATCAAAGCAAAGGAGTAAATATTCTGGATAAGCGAGAAATTAATGAAAGGAAAGTGGGACATGAAAGACGACCAGTAAGAAAGGAGTTTGCTACTCTGTCTTCTTAGTCAGATGAAGGCCTCTTCTGTTTGTTGCTAGGTTATTTCAGTCATGTCCGACTGTCTGTGACCCCATTTGGGGCTTTCTTGGCAAACAAACTGGAGTGGTTTTCCATTTCCTTCTCATTTTACCTATAAGGAACTGGGGCAAACAGGGCTAAGTGACTTGCCCAGGGTCACACAGCTAGTCTGAGGCCTCATTTGAGTCTTCCCGATTCCAAGCCCGGTGCTCTGATCAGTGTGCTAACCAGCTACTCCTGATAAAGCCCTCTAAAGAAGACCAAATTTCAGGATCTGGTGGAAAGAATAAAGTAGATGGGCAAGGGTTCCTGCTCAGGGGTAGAAGAGGTATCAACCTAAAGGGGTCTGGGGCAAAGCAGAGGGGGAGAGTTTGCCTAGGGCACAAAGATCCAAGGAAATTAACCCCAAACCAAGAGGAATGGGAGACAATACGAGGGGAGAAGTCCAAGGAAATTACTGCAGTCACCGAGGAGAGAGGACTCCCAGTTCGGAGGGGCAGGGGCCAATGGGAGGGAAGAAGGCCAATTTTTCACCCGGGTGCATAAAGAAAAGGGGAAGGCCGGGGTCCACACACCGCCCTGGGGGAGAGGAGCCTGCAAAAGGCCGGGCCCCCAACACCCCTGCCCACCCACGGCCGGATTTCCAAGGTGGGCCCGCCGGCCGGGGGCCTGGCCTGCCTCGGGCCGAGCTCCCCGAGCCCTGCGGCGGCCCCGAGAGAAGCCGAGCGCAGCGGGCCGTGCGGGCCGGGGCTTACCTTGCTGTCATCCATGTCCGCAGGCTCGCAGGCCGGGCCTCCCAGCCTCGCCCGCCCGCCCGGCTCCGCCCCCAGGGGAGGACAGGGATTTATTTTCTCAGCGCGTGCTCCGGTCCAGCTCTAGCCCTCTCGGATCCCGGGGTCCCAGGAGGAGGGGGTCGGTTCAGAAATGAGCTAGGCAGTCCCCGCAGCGGCCCCGAACGTCCCCCTCGGCCGCCGAGGCCTCCTCCCCCTCCATGACGGTTCCTCCCGGGGGTTTATAGGAGCGCCAGGGAGAGGCGGGGGCCCGGAGGGAGTTCGGCGAAGGAGTCCCTCGGGTGCCGTAGGCACGGGGGTTTCTGGGAGTTGTAGTTCTCCTTCAGAGGGCCTGCCATTGGGGCCCCGGCCTCGGACGGGCGTAGGTGTGGATCAGGGCGAGTCACAGCTTCAGGTATATTCTAGAAGATGCGTGCCGGCGGCCTGCACCCCCTCTCCAGGCGCGTGCTCCCCCTCCGCTGTCCTCCTTTTCCGCGAGGAGAAGGCTACCTCCCCGCGACCAAGAGCGAGAGTTACACGATCCAGGGGTGGGAACTACGTGTCCCATCGTTCCCTGAGGCTTCGCGGGGAGGCCAGAGGGCGAGGGGTCGGAGCCGCTCCGAAGGGAGGTCAGTCTGGAAGGAAGCCAAGGTCCGGCACCTACAGCGGGTCCCCTCTGGAGGTGGCTCCCCTTTTCAGTCCGGATCTGAAACATGAACCAAAGCTGTGTGGTTCCGGGCAAGAAAGAGTCTTGCCTGCCTCCTAACGGAGTCGTCCAGAGGTGAACCGGATTCTTAAAGAGATGCATTTAAGGAATGATCCGTTATAACGAAGGAGGAGCCTGCACTGGACTGCAAGGATGGTTAATAAAAATTTAAAAAAAATCAGTGTAATAAGTCATAACAGCAAGCCAAGAAACAGGAATACCACCAACCAGCCTCGTCTACACAGCTTCCTCACAGCCCTGCAAAAGAAGGTTTTGTTTAATTGCAGGAGAAGGGACAGACACCAGATCTGGGTTTTCATTAACGTAGGAACTTTAGTTTAAGGGAACCCCCCTTTACCAATGCAGATAATCGGTGCCTGCTCTTAGAGTGTGGAGGTTATGCGAACGAGTCTAGGTCAGAGATCCGAAGCGAACCCAAGTCTGCAGCTACGTGGTGTAGTGGATGGAACAGGCTGGAAGACCCGGATTTACATTCTACTTCAGGAAATCACTTTTGTCTCTGTTTACCTCAGACACTTCAGCTGTAAAATGGAAATTACAATAGCACCTAGTTCCCAGACTTGTAAGGACTATATGATATAATGTATGACATAATAGAATAGATGGTATAATATATAATCATATATATGATAACTAATAACATAATTATATGATACAATGTATCATGTAATTATAATATACAATATATTTATAAAGTATCTTATACATTATAACTACTTAATAAATGCTCTATCCTCTATACCAACAGTTCTCAATCTTTTTTTTGTCTTGGACCCAGAGTGGTGAACTCCATCTCAGAATAGTGTTTTTAATGCATAAAATAGATAGGATTACAAAGAAAACCGATTATATTGAAATGGTCATCAAAAAACCAATTTTTTTGGTTTGGACCTCAGTTAAGTAACTTCTGCCAAAGACTATCTCTCCTGAGGTAGATAGAAATATTATTCTTCCTTTTTGAGATAAGAAAAAGAAGACTGAGAATTGGAATGATTTGTGTTAGTTCACAAAGCCAGTGTTACAGATGAGATTAAAACCAAGGTTTCCTGATTACAAGTGCAATGTCCTAACCATAATTACCCTGCCTTTAAAGACAGTCTGAGTGACATTAAGTGTAGAGATCGAAAAGATCACATCATTTTTTTAATTGAAGAAGATGAAATATTCCACAGTCAATTTGGGGGAGCATATTCATAAAAAAACAAGAAATAAAGGAAAATAGAAAAGATAAAATGGACAGTTTTAAAATATAGATATATTTATTTCATTAAATATTTCCCAATTACATGGAAAAATTTAACATTTATTTTTTTAAATTTTGAATTCAAATTCTCTCCTCTCCTTTCCCTCCCCCATCCTTGAGAAGGCAAGCAATTTGATATGGATTATACATTTGAAGTCATGCAAAACATTTAAAATGGACAATTTCAACTAGAAATCATAGAAAAGTTACCATCTGCATCAGTGGAAGGAAATTCTGCACCAGGACTCCCTCCTACTGAGGTTCATGACTTTGTACTGACCTCCCTCACTTAAATTCAATTCACTTACATGTCATGGTATCACCTCCTTGATGTCATGGTGCCCTTTGAGAACAAAGGAGAACAAAACAGTAACCACAACAACATCTGGTCCTGGAGTCAGGAAGACCTCAGTTCAAAACTGACCTTAGACCCTAGCTGTGTGACCCTGGACAAGTCACTTAACCCTGTTTGCCTCAGCTTCCTCATCTGTCAAATTAGTTGGAGAAGAAAATGGCAAATTACTCCAGTACCTTTGCCAAGAAAACCCCAAATGGAGATATGAAGAATCGGACACAACCGAACAACAACACATGTTCTCTGTCACAGTTTTCTTTGCTTACATACTTGTATTTGTTATGAGAGAGGGTTCAGTACATTTAGGTATGGTATTGAGAAGTGATGCTATTTTTTAAAAAAAGATCAATTAAAATAATTGTATTACATAATAAAATATAAAAACTATTTACAAAGTAAAACATTTATATTTGTAAAATCCAAAAAGAAAGAATGGGGAAAAATTGCCTTAATAAAATTATGTGTTTAAAACCATGAATTGATGTTATCTCTAATGGAGAAACATTTGAAAACTTCCCACTAAAATCAGGTATAAATCAGAGCTATCTTCCATGTAACTGGCTCATTTTTTTCTAGTCATATATTTCTTTGATAATTTTCTTTACATTATTTCTGTGTAATTCCTTAATGTAATATGTGTCAGATTGTTTGATGCTGCCCTGCCCCTCTCCACTGACTTTTGAGTGATCTGCATTTTAAATTTTGTAGTCTAAGCTATTTCTTGACTTGCAATCATATAATATCATTGAAAAAAAATTGGTGTTTAATAGGATGAGTCTTTATTTCAGGGAGAAACCTGAGATCGTTAAAAGAACTTTGAAATTTCCGAAAGCAATCCAACCAATAATTCTGTACAATTCTGGGTCCAACTCATTGTCCATTTGCAATGTCTGTTCAAGACATTATACTGATGGAGAAGTAGACACACATACATATACATCAATCATATCATATCCCAGACAGTAGACATTTTTCATCTACTTTTTTTTCCCTATGTGGGAAGATGGATCAGACTCTTCTGGGATGATGGATCTTCAATGTTCCAGGACTTGCTGAAATGAGCATTATAACATCCATAAACGGGAGTATCAAGAAGACTTTATCATCTAAAGCAGGGGATCTTTGGCATACTGTTAAATCCTATGTCCCCTTACTCAGAAAAAAATTATTTTAAATGCATAAAATAAAATACTATTACATAGAAAGCCAATTACATTGAAATGCAGTTATATTTTTTAAAGTTCACAGACCACAGGTTAAGAACTCCTATTCTACAGAGAATCCCTCTTTGACTTGGCCCCAGCATTCAATATCTTCCATAACTATGGCTGAGTATATATTTCTCTGTTATATATTTAAGGAAATCTTATATAATTTTGACATATGTGTGAGAAACACCTTTAAAGGTAGTCAATCACATACTGTTATAGTCAATATAAAACAAAATGAGGTCTCATACCATCTACATCTTTCAATTTCTGATGATAAAGATGTAGTCTACTGTGTAGTATTGCTTGCAAAAGCCTATCTTTCTATTGGTAACTCTCATTAAGCATACCTTGATACACTTAGATTATTCTCATAAGACTTTTAAATTCATTAGGTTAGTAGTTTCTTCATTTTGAGAGGGAGAGATTGATACTCAGATAGGAGATTAATCCCTCACTTTTGGTATCTCTCTATCCTTAAGATACCTTGAGAATCAATCCTCTTAGTGTCCTAAAAATAGTGTTGTTAATATAATGACTCTCCTCTTCACATTTTTTAATCTAGTCTGGAGACTTTTCCCATTTTTATTTTCTTCAGTGTTACTAGCAAAATTATTTGTAGTAAGCATATTAAATACTCTTGAGTGCAAGAACTTATTTTTTAAAAAATCTATAAAAATAATATCCCCTCCTATAGTGGAATGAGTCTGGCTCAGGCTAGATCCCTAGTAGTTTAGATCTAATATTGGAATGAAATAAAATGCTCATGGGTCAGTCAACAGTCAACAAAGGGAAGTTTATGGAGAGGTAACATAGAAATAATACAGCATTTGCTCAGGTATATATAATCACCTTGCTTCCATATAAAAACATATGTAGCCAGCAAGACAGAATATGTTCACTTGGCCACATTTTCACATGGGTGGAGTTTATGCCCTTGCACAAATAGAAGGTATATCAGTATAGCTTGGTGACATTTGGAAGTTGCATCAACAGGTAGACAGCTTGGATTTAGTCTTCTGGATCAATATATACTGAAGATAACTTCTTTGGCTTTTAGGGGAAAAACTAGGCTAAACTAAATGGGAGGGGTAAGAGAAGAGAAAGCTTGCCTGTCACATTCCAGTCCTTGGTAGCAAGATCCTAAAGATCTAGAGCACAGCTTCTTAAAATTTTTCTACTTGTGATCCCTTTCATGTTAGGCAGCTTTCATTGGCCTGACGGCATGCGCAATGCAAAGTGAACATGCTTTGGGTTCAGAATCAAGGTTGCAGTGAAGTTGTACACCAGCAAGCTCTACCAGAAGCACTTCGGATTTATAACCTGGATGATTTTGAATTAATTTTAGCTGATTACATGTTCAGAAATCTTTTACTATTGCCAAATTTTTCATGACCCCACATGGGATCTCAATGCACAGTTTAAGAAGCCTGTCTAAAGCAGTGTTGTCAAACTCAAATAAAAATAGATTGCTGCAGGCAACATAATGGCTTAGAAAACCGCAAATTAACATTATCTATGTGGTATTGTATTTTTATTTCTTTTTATTAAACATTTCTCCATTACATTTTAATCTGCTTCATGTTGTACTCAGGAGTTTTGCCGGTCACTTGTGGTCCACAGGCTGTAAGTTTGACACTGCTGTTCTAGAGAACCTTCCACCATCTAGGACCATTATGGACAACCTTAACCTTGAGGATATGAAGAACATGTACTAGAGACATAGATAGTACTAGAGGAAAAAAACCCTTCATTGAAAAGAGCAAGTCCAAACCAAACAGACAAAAAATGTAATGGCCCCAAAGGAGTGACTGTGGAAGATAGTAAACACCAGAAGTCCTTTTCACCTTAGAAAGGACAGCATTCTGGTACAAGAGGTCATTACTCTCTTGCATGCAGTCTACTTTGGTTACAGAATTGATACCAAGATTCACCTTGTGCTCCCCCCGCCCCACCGCCACAGGATTTTCAAACCCACAAGCCTAGATATCCTCCTCCCTGAAAGCCCTGAAAGTCCTATTGTTGCAGTAGTACCAAATGTCTGTCTCAGTAGAGACCTCTACTGAGGGACTTTCCCACTTCTTTTGGGACTTTTACCTTCCTCCAGGAATGCAATGGTTAGTTAAGGTATCCCTCTCTTCCAGGAAAATACACATTCATAGTTATGTAGCAAAAGTTTCACCTCCCCACTATATCACCCTTTGGTTCCCCAAGCCCTATCTAGGAAGAAGTTGAATGCACCAATCCAAAGAAAAGGAGACCTGTCAATTAAAGGGGAACTTGAGCTATTTTTTCAGGGTATATGAAGCCTTCTGAGGTGGTAAGAACCTGGAAGCCTAAGTGACTCTCTGCTGGGAAAGAAATAATGAAAAGCTGGAGAAGAGCAGCTGGAATTATGTCCAAAAGCAGTGAACCATTATTGAGTAGGTCTTTATGGAGACTGCATCCGAAAAAAACACTGAGCCACAGTGTACTGGTCCTTTCTACTGTGGCAATTGATTGATCACACACACGGCTTCTGAGAGGTAGAACACCTAACCTTGGCAGTCAGGTCATGTTAATGAAGCTGTTGATTAGAAGGGAGCAAACCTCTTGCCTTAATATGGCATAAAAGGGCTATTTTGTCAGCTGGGGACAGGTCAAGGGCTACATGGTCAAATGAGTACTCCCACTGGCATAAGGATCCCAACTGAGAAAGATCAACTGCTTTGTCCTTAGTTAAGGTTACCATATGGTTCTATGTCCAGCACAACATAACATCATAGCCCCATGTTCAGATTGGCAGAGGATCCACTATCCAATCTCTGCTGCTTTCCTGAAGGCTTTAAACTGGTTGTTTATTCAAAAGGGGACATGTATTATCTTTCATGCATGGAAACATTCCCCACAAGGAAATGTCTGTGATAGGAGGCAATGGAAAATTACTTCATTGGTCCTGATCTGAGCCTTTATTGGTCTAGTGTCTCCAGGCCCCAAATCATTCAGCCAGATCCATGGCCACTACACATCAATCAGTGTAGGTATATTCCTCTCATAGTGGATAGAGCCATTGGTAAGCCAGCAAAACAGGAGCCAGATAAGGGGTGTGCTGGAATCAGTTCAAACAGGCCCCAGAAAGTCTTTTCCAGTGTGAGCATTTACACTTCAGAAATTAGCAAATGCTACAATTCAGGGATTGATTTATTTGTTGATTACTCAGACACAAGAAATAATGGAGAAAATGTTAATAAGGTCAATTAAACTTTAAAGTATGTCATGCACACATTTTTTTTTTCAAAGATCTGGTTGCTAAGCATTTACCAGCAGACCCCTGAACCAGGTCCTTATAAGGGAACAAAGCACTGAGCTCACAGAAGAGACAGAGTGTTAGAGTCTATCCTGGAATTTTATTCCATACTATATCTAGAATCATCTGGGTTCCTGGCAGAGTCAAAATTTGTTTGTGTTAGTCATGGATGAGCATGATTTTTTAATTTATAATTTCCAGTGCCCTGTAATCATGTGAGAGAGGTCACTGTGGGTCATCCAATTCAAAATAGGAAACAGATTGTATAAGTGATTTGTTTAACCCTCAGCCCAGTAATAGGTAAGCAATTGCTTTTCAAAAGTGATAGATTAGGTGGCCACATAAGGGCATGTTCAGCTCTGGAAATCTAACAAACATTTGTTTTTGACCTCTCTAGGTACCTACCAAAACTTCTACTCCTCCCGATCTTTATGAACAGAAACTTCTAAAAATATAGGCCCTACAGATCATAAGGACCCAAAGGAAGAGATTGCTGGTCAGTCTACTTTAGATCTTCCATGATTATAGCCTGTATTATAGACCCCACTCAAAGGAAGCAGTCTTAAGGGTGATTCAATAAATGAGGGTCATCAGGATATCTGGTGGGAAAAAACTGAAGAATCCAATAAACCTCTAGGCTTCCATTTTAGATTGTGGGAAAGGATGTCAGTAGCTTATTTTGGACTAGATCCAAAATCAACTGAGTTTTACCTATTCACAGAATTCCCCAAAACCTGAAAAGGCATACCTGGACCCCATAATTTTTTAGGTAGGATTGCTTTTTTTTCCTTTTCCTTTTTTCTTAATTTTTCCTCCCCTCTTATTTCCTCCCACCCAATGGCGAAAAAAAGGAAAAAGAAAAAACATTCTCTAAGCGATAAGCATCTACTTTATTTCTTTCACGCATACGTTCTTCAAGAAATCTTATGAGGTTTACATATGCATGGAAGACACTTTGTTGGAGGAATGACTCTCAAAGCAACATTTTGCTCTTCCGACCTGAACACTTTAAAAAAGTCAATTAACAATAAGAACAAAAGGATCTTGTATGCTCTATACCTTTTAATCAATTATGACTATAAAGATGTGATCTGCTATGGTATGTTATTTGTTATGCCTTCAGGTTCCCTTCTCTAAGGGGAAAAATCTGAAGAAAACTATACAGCAAGATAGTGAACAAAGGCTCTTCTCTCCCTCCCTCCCTCCCTCCCTGTCTCTCTCTCTCTCTCTCTCTCTCTCTCTCTCTCTCTCTCTCTCTCTCTCTTTCTCGCTCTCTCTCTCTCTCTCTCACACACACACACACACACACATAAACACAAACACACGGTGATAATGACCATTCCTGAAACCTGCCAGTAGAACATTTAGCAATATCGCTCTGCCGGGTCTAAAACCAGAACTCCTTTATTTGTGATAACTGCCTCTTTACAGTGCGTATCTCAGGGGAGATCTAAATAAGAGAGACTGCTCTAGTAGGCTCTTTGAAGTCTCTATCCTGAACAAATCAGTAACACCACAAGGTTCCCATATATCCCATTCATGGTATTTGCTGGACCTTCCTGCTATTGCTGGAAATATAATCTCCCACCCCCATCCTTTCTATCTGATCTTTACCATCTTTAATAAAATTCCTTTTTGCTCCCACACTGTGGTTCTCATTATCATGGTAAACCCACAATTCAAACCCTTTGGTTTGAATTCAAGGCCCTTTGGAGGATACCTTCTCATACCTTCAACTGTGTAGATTATTCAAATATTTTATAGAGATGGAAAAGTAGACATGTGCTTGATGTTTTTCAATCACATTTTTTAGTGATAATGTCTATGAGTTTTCCAAGCATTTGATATCCTCTCTTCCAGAGATCTTGAGAATCAATCTCTCCACACCCTCCCCACCCCTAAAATGTCACACATTCAGCTTGGAGCACCTGTGGGTACTTTTTTTTTCTTCATCTGTTTTTGTCATCTCTGTTTTCTTTAGTGATGCTCTCCTTCTTACCATAGTCCATTGGGGAAATGTGATAATAGAGTCCAAACATGGTGACTTCACTATTATTGATGGAGAAAAAGAGTTTATTACAGAAATCTTGCAGAACTTTTTTTATTCTCACAAAGATTTCTGTAATTTTGTTTTTCCTTCCACTGCTTCTTGTTATTTTATGCTTAAAATCAACTTTTCATCATTCTTTTCAACAAGATTTTACAAAGGAATTTTTTTCTTCTAAACTAGTCATGTCTTTGGTGGTCATATCTGTGCACTTGGCAAGAAGATCTGAGAGTTGCTTCTAGGGGTGCTTTCCTTTCTCTTTTTGTCTCTTTATTGTGGCAACTGATTTATATCAGTTAAATCTCCTTAGGGAACTGTGATATTCTGTCAGTGTCTGTTCTGTTATCCATTTTCCATTTTTCAGCATCAACAATTTGCTTAATAGGTTATTGTTTCCCAAGTTGCATATCATCTCCTTCCCACATTTGTTATTTCTCCTGATTTGGTATTACTTTTGATCTTTGCCCTAAAATGTTGATGATCTGACCCTAGATAACTGATTTAGAAATGCCCCTCACACCAGTAACTAATCATTTCTTGGCTGCTGGAGTGTAAACAATCTCAATTGCGGTAATACTATTTAATGTTCACCATATTTAGTGCTTCCCACTATATATAAGGAATATATAGATTTATATACATCTACATACACACATACATATGTATACATATTTCATAGATATAGAAAACATATAGAAGCACACTGAGGTACCACACATAGAGATGTTGTTTGACACCCATATACTAAGTCTCCAGTAGTATTTGGGAAACTTCTGTGAGGAACTCCATGGCAGCATGGCTCACTCACACCCTTCATCAATCACACCATTGCTCCACTTACACCATTTTATCCTGCTCCCCATATCTCTGAACTGAGAGAGCAAAGGGATTGAACTACTGCCAAGATGTTTCATATTCTCCATTTTGCTATACAGGTTCCCACTGGAAAACATTAAAGGGAAAGGGTGCTTGTTAAAATGGTTTGTTGGGTTCACAGATTGCTTCCCATTAAGTCTTATGCATGTGAGTCATTTTAAAAATATACATTTAAAAAAATATATATCAAGTTCTTTTCAAATTTCTACTAAAACTGATTTAGATATTTGTTTACATGGACAACTCTGTTTCAAATCATTTCAAGTATCGCTCAAGAGAAGTAATCATTTAAAACAATGTCTATCAAAAAGGATGAAAGGTGTGGGAATTGAGTGAACAACACTGATTCCAACTTGCGACTCACTTCTGGATCCAGTTCCATCCCTTTTCTATTCAATTATTAATTTAGCCCAATTTCTGTCTTGTGAGAAAACTATATTCAATTAATAAAACTTGATTGCATTGTTTGAACCTAACCCTGCATGGTTAGGAAGCTGGACCACCTCTACCTGCTACTTAGAGACCCTCAACCAAGGATCTAGGTTATGCCAATCAGAAACACAGACAGGTCTGAAGATTGATGCAAGGAGTTTTCTCACAATTGTATAGCTCAAGCAACCCTTATGTCATATCTGAAAGCTGGCACCATACCAATCAGTTATTCAATCTTTTAATTGAATCAGTTCAATCAGTTATTGTTTCCATGTGATTGAATATAGACACTTAAGGGGAGTGGGATACCTCTTTTTCTGATTTCCAACTTGGAAAGTCCCTAATCTTTTCTCCAATTAAAAGTCAGATTACCTAATTTTGTATCCTGGCTAATTGTTTTCTTTTAATTAATCAGTCTCATTTGATTAATTGTTTTTCAATACATGAAAATCTGTCTCACTCTGTATTTGGGAGTTTTTAGACTGGCTGAGGAGTCCATTGACCCATAATAAATTATATAACTTGGATTGTTTCCTCAGTTATTATTAATTATCCACCACAAAGGGAAGTTTTCAATTTGCTACATTGATTTCTTTTCTATTTCATCCCCTTTTTCAAGGGGATGAGATTCATATTTGAACCCTTTTTTGGTGCCCCCTTCCAGGAACTATAATCTAAGGACCTTATAGCATTCATTCATCAGAGAAGATTCCACATCTGTAGTTTGGAGACATGTTTTTGAAATTACTAAAGATTACTGTGGATTTGTGAATAATTTAAGTCATAATGAAAACTATGAAAAAGAATGGAGGAAAACAACAGTATTCACAGGAAAAACAAGCCACTGATTGAAAGAATATAGGGGGGTGGCATGAGATTATGTGAGGTGGGTAAGCGAACAAAAATTAATCTTATTATAGGAACAACAAACAAGGATGAGCAGTATAACATTGTGCATTCAGGAATGTCATGGCTATGTTGATATGTATATTTGGCAGTGGAACAACAAAGCATTATTCCTGCTGATATGGTAATCATGAAAATATAGAGGAAAAGTGGGTGAGTCATGTGAAATTCATGAAATGCTTGAGATGAACTCATTGTTGAAGTGTTATTCATGTTTTGTTTTTTATGTAGTTCTTTTTATTTCATTTATAGATTTTTTTTTTTGTTGAACCTCTTGTTTCCTAAAATTTTAGTTGATTTTTACGTGGCCTAAAAATATTCCATCTCAACATTTGTTTTAATTCCAAAAGCATTTTGCAATGTGCTTTCCTATGCTTGGCCTACGCTGACAAATATGCCTCCATCTGCATATGCCAAGTACTGACCACTTTCACCATTTTATAGAAAGCCTGACAGCAGGTTAAATCTTCACCACATAGGCCTTGATGCCTACCGTGTGAATGAATGAGTACACAATGGAGACCCCCAGGGTTCTAGCTAACTAATCAGGAGGAGCTGCCAACTGAAAGTCAATGGAGCCAAGAGTAATTGAAACAATTTGCTCATGGGCAAGGAAAAAGTGACTCAACCAAAATGTGAAAAATGAAGATCGTCTTGTGAAATTTGGTAGTGTTTCTAATACTGAGCTACAATAACTTGAGTGATGTACTTCAGTTTCTATGATGCCCCTTGGGTAGAGTCAATCAGCACTTATTAAATGCTTACTATGTGTTAGGCAATGTGCTAAGCCCTGTAAATACAAAGAAAGGGAAAGACAGATAGGAAAGACACTATAATTAAGAGGAAGAAACATTGATGTAGTAATTGCTAAGGGTTGGTTGCATGTTTGTATGGAAGGATCATCAAAACTAGGCCAAGGTGGAAGGACACAGGTTATATACACCTACCAAAGTTCTAAATTCTAGGAACAAGAATCTTTGGGGAGTCCAGTCCAACATGTAGGATCATAGGAAGAGGGAAATGCTTTTATGAAACTCTAGGATAGAGAAAAGTCCACAAGGGCACAGACATAACAAGAGTCAGGCTCTGGGGGGCACCATGGTAAAGAGGATAGACGGCTTGTCCTCACCATAAAGAAGACCTGGGTTCAAACCCTGCCTCTGACATGCACGGGCTGTGTGACCCTCAGCAAATCAATAGAAACCTTTCTTAAACCCCCTTAATTCTAGTACTTGCTAGCCCTCTGTTAATTATTTCCCATTTATTTTATATATATTTAGTCTATATGTAGATACTAGTATATATCTGTTTTCATGCTTTCTTCCCCATTAGATTATAAGCTTCTTGAGGACTCTTTTGCCTCTTTTTGTAGCCCTAGTACTCAACAGTGTTGACTGAGTTAAACTCTCACTGTGCCAGGAAACCTCCTCCTGAGGTATATAGTGTCTTGGTCACTTAAGGTCATGAGAAGACAAGGCTCCCAGAAGGTTCTTTCGGCTCTGTGAAACTCCCTTTAATGGTATCCAGTCAGCCTGGTCTGGTCTCATTCCTCACTGTGGCTGCTCTTCCAGTTCAATGCAGTTCTCAGAGGGGGACCTCTCAACAGCTCTTCTCCTAGCAGATGGGCAGCAAGTATCATGTCTCAGCATACCATCCTCCAGCTTCTCCTACAGTGGTTCACTGACGCTAGGGTTCTGCAGCTCCTAGCAGTTGGTGTCACATCAAATCTATCATTCTATCACTGGACTTTGTATCCTTAGCCCTCTACAGAGGAGAATACCTCTAATGTGGAAGGTAGCATGATTCTCCCCACATCACCGTTTCACACTAGGAATCTCCCCACCTGCTATCTATCTCCAAGAGAATTCCAGGCACCAATGTCAGGTTCAGATGTGATAACTAAATACATGTCAATATCCTTTCTTCATCAGACATCTGGGAAGCCTCTCCCAGTTTCCCATTTCCCCCATTCTCCTACACACACACACACACACACACACACACACACACATTTCTCAGTAAATATTATTCTCTTGTTCAAGACCTGACAAATTCTCTAATTTTCCCCAAATTATCAACACTAAATCCAAAAGGTATTTTCCACAGCAAATTGGTGAGATTATACAAACCCATGCTTGGATTTTATTAGCTATACGTAAGAAGGAGGATGCGGAAAAGGAAGGAACAGTCCCCAGACTTGCTATACTTATATATCTACATATTCTGCGTGTATCTCTCTATGAACACATTATACACATATATACATACACATATGTATAAAATTGACTCTTGCCTTATAAATTAAAACCCTAACTTAAAACTTGAGATGGAAAAGAAAGAAAATGAAAAAATTGAAATGAAGCAAAACTTAAGAAGATTCAGATTTGGTAAAGGCATAGAGGAGATGCCAAAGCTAAAAATATCCACAAGGTGGCAGTGAGTTTAGGAAGGAATATTATGTCCTGTTCATAAGTCTATTGCTCTGCTGTTCAGAATATCCCAACTAATCTCTTCTGATCTGGGAAGATAAGCAGGGTCAGGCCTTGTTAGTACTTGGACAGGGGACTGGTTGGGATTCTTCCATGATTAAGAATTCTGAAATTTCTTTATCTGATCACAATCTCTTATCATTCCATCCCTCCCTATGTCTTACCTCCTAAACCTATTCATCATCCTTCAGTGACCTACAATTCCTCCACCTCTCAGTACTTTCCCAGGCCATCACTCCTGATATGGCTAGACTCTCCTCCACTCCAAATCTCTATCCTTTAGTACTATAAGCCCCTTTCTTTAAGAGGTAGCCTGGTACAGTGGAAAGGGAACTGGCTCTGGAGACACAGAGCCCAAGCTAAAATTCTAACTCTAGGGCCCATGACCTATGTGATTTTATGTAAATCACATTATCTCCACAGATTCCCCATCGGTTTAATAAGGAGGGGGAGTGGGAAACGTTCTCTTCTAGATGAACACAATGTCAATATGCACATCAGTGAGTATCTAACTAGGGTACAGCAGTGTATTGTTCCAGGAACTGACTGGTTTAACCCTTCAAACTGTGACTGTCTTTAGGAAATTAGAGGGTTGACTGATGATTATTAAACAAAAAGACATCATTTTGGAGTTGAAGACATTGTGCAGGAGGGCAAGCCTGGGTAGGGTGGTTTAGCTAGGAGATCCTGGGCATTTAGAGAGAAAAACCAAGTCACCCAATCCAGGTTATGTTGGCTGTTTATCTACTCGGCCTGCAGGAAATTGTCTCTACTTTTTCCATGAGTTAAGTACCTGGTTTATAACCTTCCTTTCCCCCTAACTCTGACTCTTATTTTAAGACAACTCAACATATTTGCTGATAGACTCTCAAATACCCCAAATTCCCAGTTCCTCTGAAATCTCATCACCATCTAGTCCTCTTTACCTGAGCTACACACTTGATCTACTTCCAAAATCAACAGCTCTGAAATTCCTTTAGCTAATCAAAATTTCCTATCATTTCATCTCTCCCTCTGCTTTAATCCTCTTGAAAATATTTATCATCCTACGCTCCCCTACCTCTCAGTAAGAACTTTCCCAGGCCCTTACCTGTACTCTGGCTAAACTTTCTTCCCTTCCTAATCTCTGCCCCCTTAGAGAATCAGCTTGACTCCACATTGTTATTCCTCTACCTCTCCTTGCCTCTCTCTCTCTCTCTCTCTCTCTCTCTCTCTCTCTCTCCAGAGAAATTCATTTATCCAAACTGATAGTAAAACAAATCCCTTGCTCCCTTATCCTATTATATGTTATGCCTTACCAAAACCCATACTTTAGATACTCGCACATTCTACCTCTTCTTCTCCTACTCATATGTTGCTGAACAGAGATGAGGAAATCATGCAACTGAGTTGACTGGGTCCATTGTAAAGGTATTTTATCTAGTATCAATTGAGCTCTTACTGCCATAAGGCAATCCTTCTATTCTCCCAACTAATTCTTCATCACATTCACTCTTGATTGTTCCAGACCTTCTCTTTTCTCTTGAAACCTTCCATACTGGGGTGTTGTGAGTCTCAAACGAGATAATGGACATAAAATACTTTGCAAACCTTAAAGCACTATTTAAATACCAGTTATCATTGCTATCCTACAGTCACCAGACGGTGACTGGTGATGATTTAAATCCCTGAGGCTTCTACTACACTCCCGTTCAAGCAATATTTCTAGAGTAATACAAGAGTGCACAGGCAAATGTTTAAGAACTTTCCAGGAAAAAATGTATATACGCACATTTTTGAAGTTTAATATGCATTATTAACAGTTTCTTAAATCTAGACAATCAACCAAACAGTAAATCACAAATAGAAGCCATTCACTGTGTGCTCTTCTCCTTATCTCACAACTCCTTGTCATAATCTCCTACAACACCCTATAGTCTCTGATGAATAGGTAGCCCTTCTACTCTCCAAAACCAGCCTCTCTACACAGGACTTTAATTCCATCCCTTCCCTTATTCTCTAACAGATAGCCCCCACTTATTTCCTTTAATCTTCAATCTCTTTATTTCTATTTAAAATTAATGTTAAAGTTCTTTCCCTACTGCCTATAAGCATACTCAGAAAAGGAGTACATATAAAACCATGAACATTATATATGGCTTCTTAAAATATATATATATATATATATATATATATATATATATATATATATATATATTCAATTTAATGTAGTGGTACCAACATTGCCTTCTTGTGTATGTCCCTTTCTGAATTCCTTCTGCTCTCTTCTGTGCAGTTTAAAAATACTTTATTAATGTTTCTTTTGTAATTGAGGTTGAATGGGCTTAAAGGAGCCTTTCTAGGGAGCATGCACCCATATCTTGTTATGGGAGCGCAATCATATTCATCTTTAAAAAAGCAACTTATAAGCAGAGTTAAACTACTTTCTTGTAGACATGAACCCAGACAATTTGTCTGAGATCTTTATGGACTCTACAGATTGTAAGATAAGGTTGGCTTGTTGGCCTAGAAACCTTGACAAATCAACCCCAAGTATTTAATCCTTGTTTGGAAACCACATACCTCTCAGAGGAAAGATCATTGGTAATGCTTACACAGGGTGTGCCAATACAAGTGGCTCAAAGATCTACACATGACTATCTCTAAGGATGTGGGTCCTAGTGTTCCTCCACCACATGGAATGATATATATAACTGCAAGAGAGAGAAGGGATAAGGTCGTTAATCAGGTTTGCTCTGTACTATTTGTCTATAACGTGTTTCTAAACTCTTTCTAATCTGATCTAGAAAAAAATATCTGAGGTCACATTACTCATGTTTGATGAATTGAACTAAAATTTGTACTTTACTGTCAAGATATTAAAGTTTCTTAAATGAGCAACACTTGTAGCAAGTCTGGAAATTAACCTGATTTAAAATTATACAAATCTAACAACCAAGTAGAGAGAGTTATGGGGTTTAGACACTGGTAGCTGTTAGGTTGCTATGATAACATTGATATGATAACCATTCATACCCAGTTGATGTCTTCCAGTTAGACTCCTATAGGTATTCATATACCTCCTCTTTTTCCTCTTGCTTTTGAAGCAAGAGGAAAGTCAGCAGCTCCAAGGATCTCAAACTATAGCCTTTCTTTTCCCCATAATGAGATTCTTTCTTCATTCCTTCCTTTTTTCTTTCTCTCTCTCTTTCTTCTACCCTTTCTTCCTTCTTTTCTTTCTTACAAATGGGAAGAAAAAATCAAACTAGAGAGCATACTACATTTGGTATTGGGTATTGTTTTGTAAGATTTGTGGGAAATGACAGAGGCCTTGTTTCTGCATCTGCAACTCTTGCCCTCACCCAGCCTTATTGGGCAAAATGTCTTTTATCTCTGGAAGAAAGAGATTCCTCATCTTTCCCTTATTGTTATTAGTGAATTTCTTAATACATCGCAGAATCATAGAATTTGAAAGTTATAAGGGACCCCAGTGGCCATCCAATCCAACCTATACAAGAAAGGATTCTCCATTAGAATATCCCTAATAAAGTGGTCATCTAGTTTCTGCTTTCATATTTCCAAGGAGTGAGAACCCAGCAACCTCTTTTGACAGTCAATTCTATTTTTGCACAGCTCTAACTATTGAGTTTTCCCTGACATCAATCCTAAATTTTCCTCTTTGCAATTTCAACCCATCACACCTTGTTTTGTCCTTTGGGGCAAAGGACAAGTCTAATCCCACCTCTAAATGATGACCTTCAAACACCTGAAGACAGTCGTATTTCCCAGCATTTTCTCTTCTCTAGTTACACACACCCTGTTCCTTCATTCATTCTTCACATGACATAAACAAGTCCCTTTACAATCCTGGTTGCCCTCTTCTGGATGTTCTCCAATCTATCAATGGCCCTTTTATGCTGTAGCACCCCAAAATGAACACAAGACCCCAAGTGAGGTCTGACAAGGGCAGAGGACATTGGAACTATCATTTCCCTGTTCCTATAAGTTATGTTTCTTTTAAACCATCCTAAAATGGCACCCACTTTTTTTGGCTGCCATATGACAAGGCAAAAATAGGTTGAACTTTCAATTCTCTGAGACCCCAGACTTTTTTCAGAACAATCACTGTTTAACCATGCATTTCCATCTTGCAATTTGAAATTTCTTTTTTCTATCCAAGAGTGATTCTTTACAGTTAACCCTATTGAATAACCTTATTAGACTTGGTCCCAACCCAGTACTAGAACCTGTCAAGATATTTTTGGATTCAGACTTTATCCTCTTGTGTATTAGTTATGCATCTCATATTTTATCATCCATATAGTTGCACCATTTGTGCCTTTATTCAAGATTGGTAATCAAACAACCTGGAGCTTTTGTCAACCAACAAAGTTTTTCACACGTTTAAAGACAAGATAAAAAGTAAAGGCTACAGAAAGAACAAAACTTCCAAACTTTAACTGCCTCTGAACAACCTAATAGAGCCAAATGGATCAGAGAATCAGAGTCAATAGGACAAATGCATATTCAAATTTTTCCCTAGAGAGAAAGAAAAGGGGAGAGAGAGTTATCCAATAAATATTTATTAAGTGCCTATTAAATGTCTTCCACTATTGCTAACCACTGGAGATACAAAAAGAAGCAAAAGATAGTCATTTCCCTCAAGGAACTCACAATTTAATATGGAAGACAACAATTAAACAAATATATACAAGCAAGTTCTAACACGATTAAGTAAGAAATAATTAATAAGGGAAATTAGAATATTAGAATTAAGAAGGATTAGGAAAGGCTTCCTACAGAAGGTAGGACATCAGTTGGGATTTGAAGGAAACCAAGAAAATCAGAAGGAGGAGGAAATAAGGAGGGAGTGAATTCCAGGCATGCCAGAGAAATGTCCCTAGCCAAGAAATTAAGTGTCATGTAGATGGAAGTGCAAAGAAGTCAGTATCACTGGCAGGGAGTAAGGTGTAAGAAGATTGGAAAGGGGGGTGGGGCAAAAGGGAAGGAGAGGAGTATGCCAGGAAGGATGTTGCATGCCAAATAAAGTATTTTGCATTTGATCCTGGAGAAGATAGGGAGTCACTGGAATTTATTGAGCATGGGAAGAGGATAACATCCCAGAATCTTTGTTTTAGGAAAATCACTTTGGTGGCTTTAATGGAAGATGAATTAGAATGGGGAGAAACTTCAGGTCAGGACATTGTTGCAAACAGTCCAAGTCTGAGGCAATAAGGGCCTGCCCCAGAATGATGGTAGTATCAGAGGGGAGAAGGGTGCATATTTGAGATGTTGCAAAGGTGAAATCAGCAGACCTTCTCACTAGATTGCAAGTGGGCATGACAGGACCTAAGGAACTGAGGGTGATAGCTAGGATGCGAGACTGAGAATGGTGGTGCCCTCTATAGTAAAAGGGAAGTTTTAATGGGGAGAGTTTGGAGGGAAAGATGAGGAAAGACGATCAGTTCAGTTCTGAGCATATTAAACGTAAGAATTTGCTGGGCACCAGTCTGAGATATGTAAAAGGCAGTTGGAGATGTGAGACCAGATGTCAGAGAAGAGGATAGGGCAGATAGGTAGATCTAAGAACTATCAGTGTAAAGTTGATAATTAAGTCCATAGGAGCAGATGAGATCACCAAGGGAAGTAATATAGAGGGAGAAGAGGAGATGGTCCAGGACAGTGTCTTGTGGGGCTCCTAAAGGATTAGAGGAGATAATCTGAAAGAGGCTCCAGAAAAGGAGCGATCAGAGAGAGAGGAGGAGAATCAGGAGAGAGAGCAGTGTCCCAAAAACAAAGAGAGAAGCGAGTTCTGAGGAGGAGAGGGTGATGGATAGTGTCAAAGGCTGCAGAGAAGCTGAGATGAATGAGGAAGGAGAAAACGTCATTGGATTTGACAGTTACATAGTCATTGGCAATTTTGGAGAGCATTGTTTCAGTAGAACGATAAAGTCAGAAGACAGATTATAAAGGGTTAAGTAGAGAGTGTGAGGAGAGAAAATGAAAGTACCTCTTCTAGAATACCTTCTCAAAGAATTTAGCTATAAACAGCAGAAGAGATAGAGGACTGAGGGTTTTTTTTAAAATGGGGAAGAAACGGGCATATTTTCTTCCTCCTGGATCAGTGTGGTCAGTAATTCAGATTCAGTCCATTCCATGCTTCGTATCCAGGATGTTAAGTCAAGTCAAATCAACAAGTTTCCGTTAAGTACTTACTAAACGCTGAGGGGGACCATCTCTGGTTGTCCTGATTTATATCTTGCCACTGGACCCAGATAGCTCTGGAGAAAAAGTGAGGCTGGTGTCTTTGCATAATCCTCCCTCACTTAAATCCAATTCACTTACAAGTCATGATGTCACCTTCCTGATGGCATCATCCTCTTTGAGAATGAAGGACAAGCAACTACAGCTATATTCCAGGCACTCTGCTAAGGCCCTGGAGACAAACAGAAAGGCAAAAATAGTCCCTGGTCTTAACGAACTCACATTTTTCCCTCACATTAGGCATGTTGTAAAGAAGAATTAAAAGCAAAGGGAAAAACCACAAGAAAGGAAAAAGAGAGAGAAATTAATCCGCTTCAATCTACATTCAAATTCCATAGTTCTTTCTCTGAATATGAATAGCATTTTCCATCATGATAGATGCACTGCTGAGAAGAGATGTCTGTCAAAGTTAGTTATCATGCAGTGTTGCTGTTACCTTGTACAATGTTCTCCTGGTTCTGACAAGCTACATTTTAAGATGAAGAAAACATGTAAATAACTAGGTACATACAAGATACATACAGAGGGTAGAGGAAAGGTAATCTCAAAGGGGAAGGCCTCCAGTAAGATACATGTAGGATTTGAGTTGTCTTAAAGCAGTTCAGAGAAATTAGAAGATGGAGATAAAAAGGCAGTATCTTTCAGACATGAAATGAAGGCTAGGAAAATAGTACATATAAAACCATGAGCATTATGTAAGTATTTTCTCAGACAGTTCAAAGGAATAGAGAGACTGGAGATGGAATGTCCTGTGGGAGAAACAGCAGTGTTGGTGGATGATAAAGTGCGTAAAGGGGAGGAAGGTAGAAGAAAATTGGAAAAGGCAAAGGTGTCAGGTTATAAAATAAAAAAAAAAAATAATAAAATGTCAGGGGACTTTATATTTGATCTAGTAGGGAGCCATGGCATTTTAATAAGTGGAAAAGTGATGTGGTCATAAGTTTCGGGAAAATTATTTAGGGGAGGAAATAATAATTTATATAGACCCTACTATGTGCCAAGTACTTTACAAAAATTATCTCATTCAGTCCTTACACAAACCCTGCAAATGATGTGCTAGTATTATTCCCAGTTTACAGTTGAGGAAACTGAGGCAAATAGAAGTTAAATAGCTTGTCCAGGGTCACAGAGCTAGCAAGGATCTGAGATCAGATTTAAACTCAGACCCAGAATTCGATCCACTGCTCCACCAGCTGACATTATATTTAGCATCTGAGGAGGGGATGCATTGGATTTAAGGAGAGAGTTGAGGCTAGGAGACCAAATTTTGCATTATTGCAATTTGTTGTCGTTCAGTCATTTTCAGTCACGTCTGACTCTTTATGATCCTATTTGGACTTTTCTTGGCAAAGATACTGGAATGGTTTGCCATTTCCTTCTCCATTTGACAGATGAGGAAATTGAGGCAAGCAGGATTAAGTGACTTGTTCAGGGTCACACAGCTAGTAAGTATGGAGGTCAGATTTGAACTCAGGAATATGAATCTTTCTGACTCTCGGCCCAGCTCTCTACCCACTGTGCCATCTAATATTGCAATAAGGTATTGCAATACTCCAAGTATAACAGATGATGAGAGCTTGAACTAAAGTGTTGACTGTATGAATGGAGAGGAGATAAAAAAAAGGTAAAAAAAGACAAGATTTGGCAACAGATTGGATGTGAAAGTTGATGGTGGGAAATTGAGGGTGACATCAATTGCAATTCTGAGACACTGGGCTGATGGTAGTGCCCTCAAAAGTAATAGGAAAGTTAGGAAGAGAGTAGGATTTGGAGAAAAGAAATGGAGTTCTATTTTGGATGAGTTTAATTTGACATGCCTAGGGACATCCATTTAGAATTATCTTAAAGCAGAATGGTGATATGGGAGTAGATATGTAGATCTGAGAACCATCTGCATAGACATAATTGAAACCTTGCGAGTTAATGATACAACCAACTATAGTATAAAGTGGACTATAATATAGTATGAAATGGGCAAAAGAAATTCTAGGATGCAGTCTTGAGAGACACCCATGGTTAGTAGGTATGATATGAATGAGGATACAGCCTAACAGACAGAGGAAGAGCGATTATAGGGATAGAAGGAGATCCACGAGACACCAGTATCAAAAAATAAAGCCAAAAAAGGAGAATATTCTGAAGGAGGTGACCAGCAGTGTCAAGTTCAGACTCAGAGAGATATCAAGAAGAGGACTGAGAAAGAAGCAGTAAGACTCATCCATTAAGAAATCATTGGACCACTACTGGGTCTATATCTCAAAGAGATCATAAAAAAGGGAAAAAGCCCCATGTGTACAAAAATATTTACAGCAGTCTCTTTGTGGTGGCAAAGAATTGGAAACCGAGGGGATGCCTCATCAGTTGGGGAATGACTGAACAAGTTGTGGTACATGAATGTAATGGAATTCTATTCTATAAGAAATGGTGAGCAGGTGGATTTCAGAAAAATCTGAGAACACTCACATGAACTGATGCTGAGTGAAGTGAGCAGAACCAGAATAATATTGTATGCAGTAATGGCAGCACTGTGCAATGATTAGCTACGACTTAGCTCTTCTCAGCAGTACAATGATCTAAGACAATTCCAAAAGACTCATGATGGAAAATGTTGTCCACATCCAGGGAAAGAACTATGGAGTCTGAAGGCAGATCAAGGCATACTATTCTCTCTTTTTTTTTTCTTGTGGCTTTCCATTTTTGTTCTGATTCTTCTTTCATAACATGACGAATATAGAAATTGTGTTTAATATGATTGTACATATTGCCAAGACAGATTGCATACTGCCTTGAGGAGATGGGAGGGGAGGGAGAGAGAAAAAAAAATTGGAACTCAAAATCTTATAAAAGTGAATGTTGAAAACTTGTAATTGGAAAAAATAAAATATTATTAAATGGGAAAAAAGATCATTGTGGTCTTTGGAAAGGGAAGTTTCAGTTGAATAACGAGATCAAGAAGCCAGATGGTAGAGAGTGTATATATGAAGAGAGTAGAGGAGAAATAGCAGCTGCATTAAGCAACTTACTTGAATTTATCCATGAAGGGAAGGAAGGCTATAGGACCATAGTTAACAGGATCAAATGAGTTTTGTTGTTGTTGTTTTTTTAAGGATGGGGAGACATTTGCACATTTATGCTTGTCCTTCATTTTTGAAGAGGATCATGACATCACAGAAATGATGACAAGACTTGCAGTTGACTCTGATTTGAGTGAGGGAGGGTTGTGCAAGGTCACCAACCTCACTTTCTCCTTCTGAGCCATCTGGATCCAATGACCATCAGATATTCATCAAGATGACTGGAGATGGCCCAGGATGCAGTGGTAGATCCTGGTCCTTTTAGAGTAAGGCCCTTACAGGTACTAACTTAGAGTGAGGTAATGCTCATTCAATAAATAGTCCTGTTTAAGAAGTGAGTCAAGGGATGGCCCCTTTAATTAGAAAAAAAAAATCAAGCTGGGAGAGAAGACCCTCAGGGTTGCTGTTCCAAAGAGAAACAGTTACCATTGACATTCACTCAGGAGTCAGGAGGACCCAAAATACAGCTATTAAGTGGAACTTGGGCAAGGACCTGTTGTGGTCCAATCTAGGAGCTTCAGAATGAAGAAAGAAAGAAAGAAAGAAAGAAAGAAAGAAAGAAAGAAAGAAAGAAAGAAAGGAAGGAAGGCAGACATCTAGCCAATAAATCCTAAGCTAACTGGGTAGCTTCTGGCCATCAAAATTTATCTTCCTTTGGAGGAAGGAGGGAGAGATAAGAAAATAGTAGAGAGAATGGGGATGATGCTGGGGGCAATTTGTTGAACAAGATGGAAGAGGATGGAATCTAGAGAAAATGTGTGGCAAGAAGGGCCACCTTTTCATCTGAGAACAGAACAAAGGAGGAGAAAGTAAGGAAAGATGTCTGAATGATATGAAATCAGGAGAAGAGGAAGCTATCACCATGATCCCTTGCCCTAGACCACAACTCTGCTCATGCTGGTCCAACCTTTGGCAGCTCTAAAGAATGAGACTTGAAGTGGTTCCCTGATGAATGAATGAATGAGGAAAATTTAATAAGCACCTACTCTGTCAAAAACACTGTGTTAAGTGCTTACTAATACAAAAGTAAGAGGGTATCTACTCTCAAAGAACTCCCATTCAAATTGGGGACACAAGATGAATGGAAGATTTCAGCTGCAAGTCAAATTGAATAGATCCATGATTCTGAAGGTATAGCTGCAAAACGGATGTTAATGTTTCTTCTTTAATGTTGTTTCCACTGATAAAATCATTTCACTTGCTGATGCTGAACTATTTAACAATGTCAAGGATTTTGGTGGCAAGAACTTTCTTTTCTGGGTCTGCAGTGGCTGTGGCTATGACACTGACCTAGCTGCATCAACACAGAGTCACCTCCCAGGTTAATGACTGAGTGTACTGTACTAGAAGCATTGCTATTCTCAAGGCTTTTGGGTTCAAGCTCTTGAGTTGTTTTCATCAGGGTTTGGGGGAAATGGTGACCAAAATGGTGGTGGTAGTGTGACTTGCTTGGCACCTATAGACTCCTGTCTTTCCCTTGCTGCTTCAGCTAGGCTGGCTTGCCTGCTCTGTGAATGGCATTTTATTGACACTTGATGAGGATAGATGGCCTCTTCTCCGCAGGAGTTGCTTCTCAGGATAATGGCTATAAAGCAGGCCTGCACAGCATACAGTCTACCAGCAACTTGCAGCCTGCCAAAGGATTTCCAGCAGCCTGGGAAAAATGTAGAGAATGTAAAGAAAATAAATATGTAATAAGTATCCTGCTTAACCCACCTTCCTCTAGTGACTATTGTGCCTTGTAATGGAACTTGGTGGGTGGGTTACCACTGCGCACTGTGACCCACAGCAACCAACAATCGTCAGTCTGTCTCTAGTAGGAGAGGAGCAAGAGTCTTATCTTTTTGTTATGTTTTCAGTACTTACTCATGTTGAATAGGGACAAAGTGAGCTAATGCAGCTAACGCACACTATTGCATGCACACGGACTTCTCCCCTTCTTCGCTGGGCAACTGCTCTCCAAGTTACATGAGTGTCTGGTGCTCCTTCCAAGGTCAGACACTGTTGAGTATTTCTTTACATGTGAGAAGTTGCTGTAGAGATTTTTTGGTTCCACCATTAAAGTTTTTGGGGTGACTTTGCAAAATGGATGAAAAAAGTGGTAAAGGCTTTCAAAATGAAACAGGTTATTCAAAAGCTATTCAGCTGTCAAAAGTAGAAATATCCCACTTTACTATGCATATGAAACATATCCCATTGCATAAGCATGCCAAATTAGGAGAAAAATCCTCAAACAACATTGAACTTTTGATCCAGGAGTTTTACAGAGACTGACGCTATCCAAAAAAGACATTAATTTTAAGTTAATTGAAGACCCTTTTCTCTGTGGATCCACAGGAACTCCCTGCACATTTACCGCTAGAGGTTATTGAACTTCAGTACTCAACAGTTTATCAAAATAAACACAGAGAAACCAGCCTTCAAGACTTCTACAGGAGTTTAGACAGGGGAAAATTTAAAAATCTGTGAGATGGTCCTTTACAGGTTTTCAGTATATCTGGGAGTATCTACATATGTGCAGAAACCTTCTCCAGTAAGAACTTGAATAAAAGCAAGCAACCATCAACTCTAACAGATGAACACTTGGAAGATATTTTGCAAATATCATTCTCAATCATGATTCTGAAGTACAATAAACTGATTGCTGATGAAGTATAATAGACCCCCATTAACTAAATGTAAACAGCAAGAAAACCTGAAAAATGTATTAAAACTCGTACCACTTAGCAAAGTAATTTTTTTAACATTAATGTGACCTCATGATAAATATAAATCTTAAGTAATAAGTGTAATTAATTTTTATTAATTCAAATTTCCCTTTTCCCCTTTACTAATTGAAATTTCCCTTTTCCCCTTTACTAATTGAAATTTCCCTTTTATTTGCAAAATAATTTGATCATCACTTATATCTTTACTTGAAAAGTAAGCTGCTACAAAAAAACCTATCTGCAACCTGAAGAAGTTTAGCCTGTTTTAATTTTGACCCCTACCTACTGCCACTATAAAGTTTAGACTGGAAGCAGGACCTTCAGACTTGGTTGCCAGGAGCAAGAAAGGAGCTGTACTGTCACTCTCAGGGCTCTTGCTTATCTACCTGTTGTTGGTAGTTTATCAACAGTTATTGCTGATGGTGGTAAGGTCCTACTTCTCCTCCTCCTCCAAACCCTTTGTAGTTCAAAGTCAGGGGTCCACCCCAGAACCTGGAAATGCTGGGTAAACTGCCTGCCTAACAGGTCAGTTTCCTCTCTCAAGTCTGACAGATTTTACACATACACACACACACACACACACACACACACACACACACACACAATGAAGAGATGTTTTTGAAAAGAGGCTTCATTTAATTAAGCTCACTTTTAATTTCCTGGGAAAATGTTACTTCTCCACAAAGTCCTGTCATGATGCCTCATCAAAGAATGAAAGTGACCCATAATCCTTGAGGGCTAGAACAGTGGGAGCACAAGCTCTACTTCCTGGAATGACTTCAAGTACAGTTCCAGTCATGTACCATGCCTACATTCCAAGGGTCAGTCTAATTAAGTATGGAGAGGTTTCTCATTACTAGGCTAACAACCTGGTTATGTTTTGTTTCACAGTTGCCTTGACCATGGTAAACCTGTGAAGCTAAGAAAAATGCAAAATGGTCTTCAGTCCTTTACAATATCTCCCTTTTGCTTTGGCAGAGACGGTGGCAGAGCAGTGGAAAGAGGGTCAGAGAGTACTGTAGAAGCCTATTTTAAAAAATTGTTTGCATTAAAAAATAATCTTTCTCCTACCTAAAACCTTTTCCAGACTTTTCCTTTTGGAAAGAGGGTATAACGATCTTGACTAGGCAAAATTATTGCTTCTCCACTTACTTGAATGATTGATACCAAGATCCTTAGAAAAAGAATCTTCTTTTGTAATTCAAGGTTACAGTTGATCCCAGGAATCTTTTCCATCCTTACGGGGAGCAGGTGGTCTAGGAAGAGACTGAGGGATGATTATTAAGGGATATTAACCCCCAAACTGTATCTTAAATCTATTGTGATCTTTCTTGTTAGAGAGTCCTATAAATGCTACCTCAAAATTGTCCTGGAGCAGCTACATATTGAAGGGTATGGGGAACTCTAGCATTCATAACATCTTTTAAGTCAAAAATGACTTGGGATTAGATTGATCTTATGTTAAATAAAATTAAGTTAAATTACTTCTGACAAGACTAAAGGCAGAGTAGCATTTTTATTTTTTTCTCCTTTGATATTACTCAGAATCCCAGTTTTTATGTTGTCTATAAACATTAACACCCTAAATGGAAGCCACTTGTCTTGTGGTCAATAAGTGGACAAAATCTGGAGGAAGTGAATCACACTAATCTTGACTTTCTTACTATAAATGAAAATTGGATACAAAAGAAAATTGCAGTAAAATGAAAAGATATTTTACAGGTTTACTTGCGAAAAGAAAATTTTAAAAAAATTGACAGGATTGGTTTAAAAGGAGGCCAAGGACAATTGAAAATATCATTCCATAGGGCACTTTATCATCTCATATTACAACACTCATGATAAGTGGTGCCAGGAAGAGGTTGTCTTTTCTCTACAGAAACACCTGTGCCTTACATAGCTGGGTAGACATTTCTGTTTGCCTCCCAAGGATGTGCTCTAGATTAGCTATTCAGAATACAATCTCTACATAAACCACTAGTAAGTGAACCCAGGCTCTTTGGCATATGTACAAACACAGGCTGCCTGCCGGGATTTCTAAGGGTAAGCTGGAAAACATTCCTAGCTTCTGTGTTGACCCAAATTCTTCTGGATTCAATCTCTGATTTTAAAAGTAAGGTGTTAAAATAATATTGATCAGGGGATATTCTTGATCAATTTTATGAGTGCCTTATACAGTACTTGATAATGTGATTAAGATGACTTATGCCCTCATTTCCCAATAAGATTTTTATCTCCTTTCCCTACATTGTGTGACCCAAAGGAACATACACTCACGTTATCTAGATTAGAGTACATTTACTCAATAGAATCAGAATTTAAAAGATTCTACATGAAAACTCCCACTTCTTTTCATCACTCTGGTAAGGAACAGAAAACCTCCACTCCACTCATCTCCCCCCCATTCTTCCCAATCTTTGACTATATATTCCTAGCACTTTGCCTTTTAGAAGAGTCCATTCCTATGCTCTACTCTCACAGTTGTTGGGGAAAAGGGGAGAAACTGTCTCATCAACATCTATCCCAGCTCCCTGTGTTTTGGTCAGTAGGTTGCTAGAGGATTCAAAGTCTGGTGCCATCTTGTACATCTCCTAAGGGCAGTTGTTAACCTACTTCATCTGTTTCAACCTATTTGCCTAGTACACTTTCACATGGTCACTACTTCCTTCTCTGGGTGGGCTCCATAAGATTTTCTTTGGTGTGTCCAACATCCAAGCAGCCATGCCTTCCCTATAAGTAGAGACACCATCATCCCCAAAAAGCAAGTGTAGATTTCATTGTCACAGAGTGATCCTCACCCAAAATTTCTATGCTGCTCGTCCATTGTCCATGCCATCTCTCCCTGGATGCCTGACACTGTTGCATTAAAACAGTCTACAATCCTTATTATAAATATCCCACTCAGCACCAACAATTAATGACTTTCTGGCAACTCCTTTTATTTACTAGTTCTGACAAGTAAGGTCTGCATTTGTTGTTCTTGTCTAGTTTCTTTAAAAGTTCGGGAAATTTTAGAGGAGGGAGTCAAGGTTGTTTTAAGCACAGGAAACTGTTAACCATTAGCAAAAAGACTGCCATGAAGTTAAGTACTCTGTCTACCAACATGACAAAGAGGTAGAAAAATTATAAAGAGGGCTTTACAAAAGTCTCCAAATTAAATAAACATTTACTTATATACTTAGTGACCTAAATGAAAAGGTGATATAGGGGAAGACAGTGAAAAATATATTGGAAAACATGATTCAAGGGTAAGAAATGAGACAGATCAAAAGTTTGCAGACTACATAGAAATCTTGTGCTTACAGAGGGGAAATATTTTCTTTAAGAGAGATGGGACATGGTGATCACCAAGACATGTGTGGATTATATTCCAACAGGTAGGAAAAGACTGGCTACTTATATAGTAGTCATTTACAAATTAATTATTTGTGTACAGTTAGATTATCAGTTAGCAACTAGTATTGCCTCATAAAACAAGGAGGAACAGTGTGTTTGGCAGGGGAGAAGATCTGCCAAATTTCTACAACAAATCATTTTCTTCCTTCAATGGCAATGAATCCACCATACTTGGACTCACTGGTCTTCAGTGTGCCCTCTGAGAAAATAAAAGTAGCGTGCAAAAATTAACAAAGCTAGAAAGAGTACTAAGTAACATATATACTGTTGTTGTTTATACTTTGTTCTTGAAGAGAACCAATGATATATTATGAGGATGATGCCATGACTTGTGAATGCATTGAGTATGAATGGGGCAAAGGTATGCAAAGTCACCAGCCTCATTGTCTCCTTCAGGTTCATCGAGTCCAGTGGCAAGACAAAGGTCAAGAAGACTGGCCATGGCCCAAGATATAGTGACCTTCCCAAATTAAGGTCTTTCCCAGGTCTCAGTTTGAGACCAAATCCATTCAATAACTGAGAGCTGGGTAAGATTTGAGACAACAGATGACTCAATTTACCAGTACAAAGATATCAATCTGGGAGGGAAAGACCCCCAGAGTTTTTGGTCAAAAAAAAAAAGAGTTGCTATTTACACTCACTCTAAGGCATCAGAACCTAAATAATGAGCCACAGAGGCTTGGGTTGGGGCTATTATGAGCCATTCAGTGAAAGCCAGAGTGATTTGGATTTAGAGGCCTGATCAAATAGCTCTAGTCAAAACACAACAGACTTTTAAAAGTTCATCTTTCCAGAATTATATTTCAAGAAACCAAAAATGAAAACCATGCAGGACAAAAATTTGTCCTAGCTTCTTGAAGAAGAAAATGATGATGATGATATTGATGAAGGAGGAAGAGGAGAAGAGGGAGAAGAAGAAGGAGAAGAAAGAGAAAGAGGAGCAGAAGAAGGAGAATAGTGGCAAACCCCAACTTCAGCTCTAATTGGCAGGTTGGGTTCCCAGAGAGGAACTCTCAGAGACAATCAATACCAAACTGTCTCCTAAGAACCTCGGTCATTCGTTACTACAAATACAACTTCTGTATCTAGACCACCATAATTGCAGTGAGGCACCCATGTAAGAACTATGTATAACAATGTTTAACTCACAACATCTGCTCTGGAAGTGCTTCTCTCTGTGTAGAGGCTTCATACAGAATGCTTATTGGTTTCATTGTCCATCCTTCAGTCCTCAGAGATCAATGACATCACAGGGCAATATCTTGACTGGCACGGCACATGAATTGGATTTATGTGAGGCAGAGTTGCACAAAGTTGTCTACTTGACTGTCTCTTTCAGAGTCATCAAATCCAGGGGCAAGACAAAAGTGAAGACAACTGGCCATGGCCCAGGATGCAATGGATGACCTTGGATCTTCAATGTCAGACCATGCTCAGAGCAGCACTCCATAGCTACTGCTTCAGCCACCTTCATGGCCAATGGAACAAATTATTTTCATCTTCTCATTCTGCTGGGGGAGGTCCCCACATGCCTGAGGTAGGCATTCCCCTAATTCATTGATGGATTTGAGGCTTGTTCGTTACCCTTAACCTAGTTTAGTCTGGTGTACAGGGTATTCAGAGAGGATTAGCCCCTCTGGTATGAGGGCTTGCTGAGTTCTTTTCAGGGCTGCTCATCCACCTTGGGTGTCCACCTCCAAACCCAATTTTCAACTGTGACTCCAAGAAGCTGTAGCATGCACAGTGGCCACACCCTGGTAAAATTCTTTTAAAGCACCTACTGCACAGCCATACTGGCCTAATTTCTGTTCTGAATACCTGAAATATATTGCCTCCTCACTGCCAGCTCTTGGAATCCCTGGTTTCCTTTACAACTTCTTTTATATAAAGACTTTCCTAATCTCCCCAACTGCTAAATACCTAGATATCTTATATATCCTATCCCAAAAGTCAACAGAGTTTTTAAGTGTAAGTGTATACATATGTTATGCTTAAGTATAAATGCTACAAAAAGAAATATCTGAAAGGTAAATTATTTTAAATTATTGACATTTCTTATCAAAATTCAATATAACTACTATCTTGTGATATGTATATGTGTATGTGTGTATAAAAATATGTAACTATATATGTATATATACACATATCACCCTAGTTGATTTTCAAACTGTAAAAACATCAGCTGCTGCTTAGTGACAGAAAGGATTGCATTTGTGATCTTAGTCTTAAGATCATTGAAAGAACAGAGTTTTGATGTGTACATGACAATTTTGATATAACCCCACAAGAAAAAGCCTAATGGATTAGGCTAGATTAGGTTAACTGGGGAAGCAAGAGAACCTCCTCTTCCAGTTCACTAGTATGAGAAAGCATCATCCAGAATTGTTGCATGCCATGTATGATGACAGGATAGTGTCTTGTTAAAATTAAAGCTTTAAACTTGTCAATCAAAATCCACAAAACTGAATATGTATAAGAGAAGTTTAAACAATCAATTTTCAAATTATGGTTCTTGTACATTTGTAGCATTTATACTTCTGAAGTTATTAAAGCTTACATTTCACTAACTCTTTTGGGATACCTTGTATTCATATTGTATATGCTATTCTTATACTTATGTAAGAATGTGTTGTTCCCCCATTAGAATATAAGCTGTATGAGGAAAGGCATTATTTTCATTTTTGTCTTTGTATCTCTAGCATTTAACACAATATGTGTCACTTGACTCATGAAAGATTTGGCTTCATGTTCTCAGTTTATCCCTAATAAGGGGTGTGATCTTGGACAAGATCTTTAAAATGAAGAAATTAGAGTAGACAATCTCTTAGTTTTCTTCCAGCTCTGACATTCTATAATTCAGTAAATGTTCATTGATTGATTACCAATATGCCTCAGAATTTATATTATCTCTTTGTATCTCAGCCCTAATTAAAAACCAAAGGTACCTATGGTATTTTTGTTATTGTTACTATTAAAACTGTACAGCATATACTGTGTTCTGCTCATAGGGACAATTTGCTTTGGGTTGACAGTAAAGGAGGTTGGGTAGAGTGGGTTGGGAAGACTGAAGAATAACTCTGGATGCCATGCTTAGACAAGCCACCAGATGGCAAGCTAAGCCCTAAATCATTAACTCAAATAACTATGCAGGTGTGAACAATACCTTATGGCTCCTAGTACCCCAGACCCTTTTTAATTCCTCTGCACAAGGGTAGATGAGACCTACATTGTCTAAACTTTTATCTAATCTGAAGGTATGAGTTAATCTCCTTAAAATTTATAATTCATTTGGCTTGCCTTCATTTCCACAGGATCTCACTTTCTTTTTCAACTTTGTGTGGTTACAAAGAATTAATTTTTCACATATACATTAAAATACTTTCACTAAGAGAAATAGAAATATAAGCAAGCTAGAGTTGAAAGCAACTAGGCTTAAATGAGCCACGGCCAACACAATTAGGGTCTGAACTTTCTAAGTCCCCCAATAAGTCTTTTGTGTTCAGTTTTTTACATGCTTAGCAAGAAACCATATTGATAGTGGGTTGACACCTTCCTCCCCAAGAATTTAGATTTCAGAGGAAAAAAGACATAGGGCAAACATTCTCAGCGCACCACATTAGTTTACCACAATCTGATTTTTTCCTCTAATAAATAGCCACTATTCAAACTCCTAGCTACTTGCCAGACAAGTCTTCCATTTTATACCATAGCCAGGTGTGCTGTTGGGATCTTTCTCTGAATCTCCTCATATGTCATAGTTGCCCCCACCCCCACAGCTCTCAGGGAAGAACATCTACTGCTAATGTCTTCATTCTTCAGCTGACTTCTTTCTGGATAGTCATTAGACAACAAATGTGAATCCCTCGGAAAGCACGCTATCATATCCTATCAAGAGGCAGAGTTCTATGATTAAGAACATGAGCATCCCCAAAGTTGGGGGAGAGGTAGAGACAGAAAAACAGAGGAAGGGAGGGACAGACAGACAGAGAGAAGAAGGAAGGGAAATAGAATTACAAAGCACTGACTCCCTCTTTTAAATTCTCATTAGGGATCATGACTTTTCCTGTCTCTGTAGTTTGGTCCTTTCAATAGCCAAGAAGTTTCTTCACTGCCCTTTCTCTCTTCTTATTCATATTCCTACAAGAGAATAAAAGTAGCTGTGATTGTGTGAGGCTACACAGTTAAATGATCCTACAGGCCTAAAGTCTTTGGGTTTTCATATCTCTTCTATTTCTCTCATTGTCCTAAAATTTTGACTGTGGCCTGAGAGGGCAGATAAACCCTAAGGGACACAGCAGTTATAGCTGGGAGAATAGAAGGTGAGTTCTATATTGAAAGGAGTTGAAGTGCTTGGGAAAGTATGTGGAAGTAGGTTCATTAATTAGTTCAAGGGACAGCAAACAGATAGTTTCTGGCACCATCACTTACATTAATAAGAAAGTGACCACAGTGTTCAAAGCCGCTCTTTCAAACATGGTTCTTGCCATGACAAGCCTTGCCTAAAACCAGTTTCTCAAGCTTGTTGCAGCTTTACATAAGATTTGTCCCTATCAAAGAAACTGGTTTTGCACGAAACTTCCCATGGTTTGAAACAGGTTTGTGTGACTATGTTTGCATGCCACTGGTACCTCACCCCTCCCGTGTGTGCCAATGAAGATGAAGTGGTATTCAGTGGATGGTAAAGGACATGACATCAGTGTCCAAAGTTGAGAGAGTATTTGAACTATGTGAAAGTTCCAGGATTTCACAATAATTAATAAGTGCCTTTAAAAGACAGGACAGTATGTTCAATGAGGAGTAGTATCTCCTTGAAGATGTCTTTCCTGGCTTCAGTTCATACTAATCTTTCTTTTCTCTGAAATCTTATAGCACCTATAGTATGGACCACCCAATCTGGCACTTTAACACATATTATCTTATGCATTCCAGAACTGTTTTATGAATATTAGTCTTTTCTTCCCAAGTAGATTGCAAAGCTCTGAAGTCAGGGACTGCATCTTATACTTCTATAGCCCAGTGGTGGGTATAAGTAAGCTCTCAATACGTTTGTTAGTTAAACTGGAGTTGAAAAGTAAAATTCAAGAAAGACAGCGCAAGGAAACTAAGTATAGGTCCTGCTTCAATTTTCAGAGATAAATTATTGTTTTCCCATTATTCCCAATAAGTGTTCTCTCTCTCAAATTTCCCAAGACCTCCTTGTCCAGCTCTTGTCATTGCTTGTTATACCTCACACTGTATTATACTTATCTTTGTCTATTTTGTATCTCCTATAGGAGAAGGGCAGAGCCTGTTTCATCATTGTCTTTGTATACCTAGCATCTAACATAGTTCCCTGTTGTAGTTCCATAGCAGGTTCATAGGACCATAGATTTAGACCTGGAAGATCACTGAGTCCTCTCATTTTACTGATTTTACTCAGTTTACAGGAAACTGAGATGCAGAGGAGTTAATTGACTGGCCTAGTGTCACACAGCTAATAAGTGTCTGTGGCAGGACTCAAATTCAGGTTTTCCTAGTGGGTATATTATTTAGCTGCCTACATTTACGATATGGATGTTGAATTGAATTGATAATATCAGCATCCTTTGGGTAGAACAGGTACACAAGTAAGCAAAGACTCAGGAGGAAAAGGTACTTTTCTTTTGCAGTACCTAATACTCTTTCTGTTTTGCTTTTCCCCAGACTGTCTCAGAAAGTCCAGAATCAAATTAAAGAATTTTTTTAGAGGTAGAAGAGACCCTAAAGATCAACTGAACTAGAATCCAATGGCTAAATTCTACAAATGAAGAAATTGAGGCCTACATATGTAAAATATTTTGCCTAAGGCCACAGACCTAGTTGGTTCTGGAACTGGATTAAGAATCCAAGGGCCTCTGTTCAGTGTTCTTTGAGTTAATAATAAGACCTATCTCTAGTGCACTGATGATTTACAGGATTCAAGTTATTCATTCCTAAAAAAGAAAACTGTAGAAATTCTCACATTTGGGACTCAGACAATTTTTAGGCACAATCACTGGGACATTTCTATCTGCCTCCAAAATGGAAAAACATAAAAGAATATGAATCCTACATCTTGGAATGAAATTCAAGGACAAGAATTACTCTGCCTATCTTTAACTTAGATACTAGAATTCCAGACTCCTAAAGTAGCCCCTAATGTCTTGTAGCCTTTTACAAAATTAAAAAGATTCCAGAGTCTGAAATGTGTGTATGCTTTATCATGCAAGCTGATATGCAGGCATACTTCAGTGGTGAGTCATCAAGTGGCTGGAAGCACTGAGGGAGTTCATCATCTTCAATATGTCCAAATGCTGAGTCATCAAGTCCCTGGAGTCCCCAGAAGTTTCCAGAGGAACTCTAGGCACACAATTGCTAGGATGGCCCCTACAGGATAATTCCCCTATTGCTACACAAGTATGAGTGACATCCTGTACAAAAGCATGGAGATGGAAGATGGACGGTCATACTGGAAGAAAAGCAAATAGGCCAATTTAGTTAGAACATAAAGTGTACAAAGGGAAGTAATGTGTGAAAGTCTGGAAAGCTAAGGGTGGTGACAGACTGTGAGCTTTGAATGCCAGCAAAAATAGTAGAGGCAAATGGGAGCCACTGAAGCTTTTCAAAGAGGGGTCTGAGAGACTCCAACTTGTGTTTGAGAAAAATCACTTTGGTATCTGCATGAAGGATGAACTGGAGTGGGGAGGAACTTGAGGCAGGAAGACCAGTTATGATGCTCTTACAGTAATCCAAGTGAGAGGTGATGAGGATGTCAATTAAGTGCTACTGGCCATATGAGTAGAGAGATGGAGATGGGTATAAGAAATGTTGCAGAGGTGGAATCAGCCCAATTTGATTGTGTTTGGATTGTGATTGGATAAGCTTGTGTTTCTATGGAGGGAGAGAGAGGGTTCTAACTCTCATATTATTCCTGAGCTAAAAAGTACTCTGAATTCCTGAGCTAAAATGTCCAACTGCCTCCTATATTTCCATTTTGATATCCCAAAGCCATCACTAATTCAATATATTTCAAACAGAATTCCTTAGCTTTCTCCCTAAATACACCCCTCCTCCTAAGTTTCCCCAACCCCTCTTTCCCTCTGTTTATTATTTCCTGTTTACCCCATATAGAGCTTGTTTGGGGAAGCTGGGTGCTGTGGTGGATTAAGCCCCAGGCCTGGAGTCAGGAAGACCTGAATTCAAATCCAACCTCAGATGCTTAGTTGCTGTGTGACCCTGGGCTTAGCTCTATTTTTGCCTCAGTTTTCCCATCTGTAAAATGAACTGGAGAAGAAAATAGAAAACCATTCCAGTATCATTGCCAAGAAAACCCCAAAAGGGGGTCATGAAAAGTCCAGCATAACTGGAAATGACTGAACAAAAACTTGTTTTGTATATATTTGTTTGCATGTTGTCTCCCCCATTGGCCTGTAAGCTCCTTGAGGTAGGGACTATCTTTTGCCTCCTTTTGAATCTTCAGCACTTGGAATAGTGCCTGCAATATAGTAAGAGTTTAATAAATGTTTATAGATGGATGGGTTGACTGCATCCTAGAAATGATCTTGACTCAAGATTCTCAGTCTCCTCATTTCCAAGCCTTATTGATTCTACCTCCCCAACCTCTGTCATATCCAGTCCCTTCTCTTTATTCACACCACCATCACCCCAAGTCTGGTCCTCATAACCTCTTATCTGGACTATAGAAGTAGATACCCAATCAGTTTTCTGTTATCTGGTGTCTTCCCTGGGGCAGCTGGGTGGCACAGTAATACAGCACTGGGCTTAGAACTAGGAGGACTCATCTTCCAGGTTCAAATCTAGTCTTAGACACTTACCAGCTGTGTGACTGGGAAAGTCACTTAACCCTCTTTATCTCAGTTTCTTTATCTGTAAAATGAGCTGGAGAAGGAAATGGCAAACCACTCCAGTATCTTGGCCAGGAAAACCCAAATGGGGCCATGAAGAATAAGACACAACTGAAAAACCAATGAACAAACAAGTCTCTGCAGATCTGAGTTTGTCACTTTCGTTTTTAAGAAGCTTCAGTGACTACCAGTTGCTTCAAGGACAAAAGACACATTTATTTATTGAGAATTTAAGGCCCTTTACAATCTGACTGCTACACTTTTTCCAGACTTATTTCACATTGCTCACTGTATGTTCTACATTCTGGCCAAAATACATATTTATGTTCTCGTACTGTACCTTTGTTCAGGCTCTCTCCCATGCCTGGAATGCTCTCCCTCCTCATTCCTATCTTGTGGAATCCCTAGTTTCCCTCAAAGCCGAGCTCCATTGTCCTCTCCTGCAAGATGCCTTTCCTGATTCCTCTCCTCACCCTTTCCTTCACCACCTAAATTATTTCTTCTCTGGGTTAATCTTCTCCAGTTCTTTCAAATGATTCACCTTCCATCCTGGTCACCTTCTGGCCTTCTACTGTACATGCATGTAGTTACAAGGTTTACCCTGCTTCTGTATCTTCCATATCACCTGATCTCCAAAGACCTTGCCCTGGGGGACTTAACCCTCTTAGCTTTGGAACTTCTGCCCCAGGGCACATGTTGCCCAAATTGGTGACTTCATCACTATATTCTAGCCAGCCCCAGTCAAGCTTCACATTCCATCCCAGCCATCTTCTTGCCAGCTGCTCTGTCATTATACCATATCTTCTTCACTCCTTCCCCTACCTTCACCAATCCCATTATCCAGAAAAATAATCAGTTCAATGTCCTCTACTACTGGAGAGGATATGGTGACTTTCTTTTGGCTCTACCTATCACCCCTGTGACTTTGCAAACCTCTCTCTGGTTAGTAGTCCCCTATAGACACTGTCTTCTCTTTATTAGAGGGTAGGTACTTCCCTCTTTTGCATTTGTATTTCCAGTATTTGGCACATAAGAAATGCTTTCCATTCATATGTCATGATCTTAAATCCTTTCATCATTTGATAAGTTTCCCAGTGTCCTTTCCAAAATGTGTTATCCAAAACTGAACACAGTACTCCAGATGCGGTTTGATGAAGGAAAGGGGACAGAGTGGTCTAAGATTTCCTTCTCCTTATCTCTTTTAATGCAGCCCAATATTATACTGCTTGTTTTTATTGGGCTTAGGGTTCACTATCTCCTGCTTCTTTTAATGGATTATCATCAACAAATACCTCTCCTATCATCTACTTTTGAAGTTGATATTTTGAATCCAAGTGTTAGAAATATGCTTGACACTAAAAAGGTATCAAAGAAAATTTATTACAACAGAGTTTAGAGGAATTGATTACAACAGAGTTTAGAGGAATTGAACACTTTGGCCAAAGTAGGCCCCCACCCTCTTTTCAGGAAGAGGGAACACTGAATACAGAAATGAGATGAGCTATATATCATCAGTTTAAGACGGATCATCCCACCAGGAGATGACTAGCCCATTCTTCACTTAATCATGATCTTCTCTACATGCCCATTATGTAACCACCCTTGGTGTGATACCCCCTCCCAAATATGCTTTAATGATCAGAAAATGGAGGGATAATCTTATGTAGAGTGTGTCTGCTTATACATATATATGAGGTTCATTAAGCAAGCGCAATGAAGAAAAGCCTTCTCCAGGTTATTCTAGGTCATTTTCCCTGATTGGTTCAGGCCAGTTTCAGGCCTGGACTTTTTTTTATCAAAAATGCTGTGACTTTCTGAAGGCCACTATCTGTCTCCTGATTGGTTGAGCCCACCTGCAGTCTGCTAGCTTTCTTATTATCTGACATTCTCAATGACTTCATCAACTAGTAACTGTGGAAACTTAACTTTTGGCTGTCTCTCACACAACTGTAGGACTTTATACCATGAGTTACTAAACTTTTTTGGTAATCTAACGAAACCTATGGTACCTTTCTTAGAATAATAGTTTTGAATTAATAAAGTTACAATGAAAACAATTATGTTGAAATATAGTTATCAAACTAATTTTTAATAGTTGACTCAGTAGATAGTGTGCTGAACTTACAGTTAGAAAGGCTTGCATTCAAATCCTGCCTCAAACACAAGCTGTGTGATACTGAGCAACTCACTTTAACCTCTGTCTGGCTCAGTCTCTTCAACTATAGAATGGGTATAATAACTACACTCCTCTCCCCATGCTGTTGTGAGGGTCCAATGAGAGAGCATTTGGTAAATTCTTTACACAACTTTAAAGTACTTTACAAATATTAACTATTATATTTTAAATTATTCGATTTAGCATAATGTATTACTTGCCAGAATCTTTATGGATTGTATCATCCAGAACCTTGGCTATTCCAGTTTTATATAATAATTTATATAATTTGATAAGCACGCTATCTGTACATTTATTCAAGTACTGATAAAACTGTTAAATAATCTAAGACCTACTACCTATCCCTGGGTCATTCTACTGGAAGCCATCTTTCAAGTTAACATGGTACCATTAATGCTTACTCCTTGGATGTGGTAATTCAACAAATTCTCACTCCACCTAACTTTTCTCTTATTTACGCCATTTCTTTCCATCTTCTCTGCAAGAACTGAACAAAAGACTTTGTCAAAAGCTTTGTTAAACTCTAGGTAAAAGCTACCAGAAGCATTCCTCTTACCTTCCTATTGGTAGATAACTTTGCCAAAAAAATGGAAATGAGATTGTTCTGGTCTGACTAGTTCTGGATGAAGCTATATTGGCTCTTGATGATTTCAGTTTCTTTTCTAGGTGTTCACTAATCATCCTTTAAATAATTCTACATATAATAAGATCAGAAATTAAAGTTTGTTGCAGTCATTGGCATACAGTTTGCAAGCTCCTTTGTCTAAAAAAAGGAGTCATTTGCTCTTCTAGTTTTCCATGATTTTTAAAAGATTATCCAAGAATTTAGATTATTTGAGCCAGTGACCTGAATACATCTGTAACAGTTACATGCTCTTTTACTGTATTCTTCTGGAACAAAAATCAGTATCCAAAAATAGACTGATGGAATAGTTCACTAACCTCAGAAAACAAGGCTTATATAGTATTTGATTAAAAGTAAAATATAAAACCAAAAGTTAAACTTGAAGAGAGTGAACAATTTTTTTCCCTGTATTTCCTTTAACCATCTGTTTGTGTATGTTTGCTTTTGTTTTGGGGTAATTGCAACAATAATGGTTGAAAATGCAGCAGCTCCTTTTTTAAAGGGACTTATTAAATTTACTGGGGCAGCTAGTGGTGCAGTGGATAGAACGCCAGTACAGGAGTCAGGAGGACCTGAGTTCAAATCTCACCTCAGACACTTGACACTGACTAGCTGTGTGACCTTGGGCAAGTCACTTAACCTCAACTGCCTCATCCTGGGTCATCCTGATGAATATCTGGTCACTAGATTCAGATGGCTCTGGAGGAGAAGTGAGGCTGGTGACCTGCACAGCCCTCCCTCACTCAAAATAAAGTCAAGTGCAAGTCATGTCATCATTTCTCTGATGGCATGGTCTTCTTTGGCAATGAACGAAGGACAAATACACATACTAATCTTGGGTATCATCTTATTTTTAGTCACTTTTTTCCCTGTCTTTTCAAATTCAAAAATTTTTCTCATTGGCAAGAAAGTTGGAAGCAAAATATGACTTGAGATACATATGAGTATGTCTTCTTTCAGTTAGTTGCCCATTGTCATCATCCAATCTATCCCTGAGAAGTGGTCTTGTCTTTTTTTTATCTACCTCTTTTCCTCATTAACCACAGTTTATGTTGACCTTTAACATTTCTGACATTATTCACCATGCCTTCTTGTTCTTTTTATCCTTAGTCAATAAATTATCTAGTGTTCACATCAGTCTCTCCAAACAGTTCTCCATTTTTCTTCTAATTTGATTTTTAAAAATTCTTTTTGACTTCAGAATTGCGTTAAGAGCTTCCTGTCCTTCCTGCATTGACTTCCTCTGTACAAATTTAAGTCATGGGACTTTTTTGATCCTTTCTTGGTATCCTTTAAAATCTATTCTCCAAACCACTGATTGAAACATTTTTGAATGGACAAAAGAGAACAAAAGGCAGTTTAGAAATAAGCACAGATATGTCATCAGTGTAGTTTTGAAAAGTCACATAAAGAATTCATCATATACTTTTTTAGAAAAAAGAAATCAGTATGAAACAGAGATTCATGGATTCATGTAGAATTCTCTCCCCAATCCTCTGTCATTAATTCTAAGACAGAGTGTTTACTTCCCTTAAAGTTTCCCATTATTTTTACCTCAACAGCAAGTTTCTTGTTGGCAAAAATCAGGTGAAGAATAGCAACTCACCTCATTACCTCTCTCCCATTTGAAGAATGAAATTATCATTAAAGCAAGTCAAGACATTAATAGCTGTTCTGTATTGGACAGAGAAAGAGTTCCCAAAGATGTCTGGAAAACTGAAGAACCCCATCATTACTACATCATGCCTCTGTTAGTAATCTATTTTTGGAACTAATCTATTTTTTCTTTCTGCTTAGGTGGACATATGTTGGTGGCAATATTGCTTCTCCTTCTGCCTTAACTTAGTTAAAATTTTTTTGTTCCATTTTGAAATTAAATGTCAAAAAATGACATTTCCACATACACAGCAGAATACCCACACACAAAAAGTATTCATCTATGGGACTATAAAACTCCATTTCATATTTCTTGGTTTTTAAAAAATATGTAATAAATTTTAGATGTTATTCTCAAAACTATACTGCATATCTGTATTTACTTCTGAACTTTTCTGTTATCATCTATACTTTTAAAAATGTTTCAATGGCTCTTTTTGTTTTGTCATCACTATTGTTAACCTCCCCTCTTCTTCCTCCAGTTAAAAAATGAGAGAGAGAAAAAAAATCTCTTTATACACATAAGCATAGTCAAAAAAATGAATGCATGTAATAATCATATCTAGAAATATGTCTCTTTCTTTATTTTGTGTCTATTACCTCTCTGTCAAGAGGTGGTTAATATTTTTCATCATAGGTCTTCTGGAAATATATGATTGGTTCCTGCTCTAGTCAGAGTTCTTAAGTCTTTTACACTTTGATAGTGTTGCTGTCCTTGCATAATGTGTTTCTTTGATTCTGTTCACTGCACTCTGCATCAGTTCATATTATCCAGGATGAAATTATCCAGGTCTGGAATTGTCTTTTTTGTCATTTCTTATGGAGCAATAATATTCCATTCCTCAGCTGTCTAAGAGACAATGGAAGGGACTTCTTCAAATTTTAGATCTTTTCCTTCCACTCCCTCCTTTTAACTCTTCCCTCAGGGTGAGGGAATTTTGCTTGTGTCTGTTCCTTCCTTGGCATTACCATCCCTTTTAACATCCCTTTTCCTCAACCCCACAGGTTTCAATATTGATTATGAGGTGTTTCTACACCAAATTATTTGTGAATGTGAATGTATGTTCAAACCTTTTTTCTCCATTTGAGTTAACAGTGATTTTTTTTTTTTTTGAGACTAGGGCTCCCTATCTGAGTCAGGCTGGAAGTATGGCACTCACTCAAAGGCCTGATTCCAATACTAACACGGTGGTTTGCCCCTCCTGAAGTAGTCTAGTGGCCCTCCATTGGTGGGGAAAGGGGCAGACATCCAACAGCTTTAGCCCTACTGCAACTCAGAACTCTTGAATTCAATTCAGCCACCAACCCCAGCCTCCCTCTTTCTGTAGCAGAGATTACAAGTATGCAGCACCATGCCTGGCCATAAGAATTTCATTTGTTGTCCACTATCACCATCCCTTCCTCCATATTTGCATATTCTTCTCACAAACCAAATTATGAGAAATAGTTCTCCTTTATTTCTATGCTAGTATATTCTGTTTACCCTCCCTTCTCTTTCCCTTTTTAAAACCCTTAGCATCGAAGCACTATACCCATAAGATTTCTGTTTTTCTTATTTATGTAGTCTTTGAAAACATTAAGTTTTTCCAGGAAAAATGTCAAATTGTTTCTTATCTCGCTAGTAGAATGCTAGCACTACGTCATCACATAGTTCCTTTCAATACTTAAAATAAATTTTCCATTATAGGTTTTTCTGGCCTGTTATGTTTTCATTTTAAAGTTCCTACTCTGCTCTCATCTTTTCGTTAGGAATTTTTAAAACTTCTCTGCTCCACACACTAAAAGTTCATTTTCCCCTTATAACTATACTCAACTTTGCAAGATAAGGTACTATTCTTGGTAGTAAGCTTATCTCTTTTGCTTTTTGGAATACTGTATACAAAGACCTCTTTTCATTTTAAGTAGTGATCTTAACTGTGATTCCTGGACTGCTTCTTTTTGGATCTTGGCAGTATGTTTCCCTGACACAAGAGCTCTAACTTTTGGCTAGAACATTGCTGAGATTGAGTGGGTCTCCTTTTGGGTTCCCTTCAGACAGTGATTGGTAGATTCTATCCTCATGTTGCTCTTTGGTTATAATACATCTGGGCATATTTGTTTCAGGCTTTTACTTGGATAATAATTTTCAGGAAGTTGAATGATTCTTATATAGTTTTGACTTGAGTCTATGAGATAGATTTATAAAATATGACCTGATTTCATAGTCATTCTGCACTCAGATGGGTAATTATGAAACATCTAACTGTTGTTGTTGTTGTGTTTGTCCTTTGCTCTCGAAGAGGACCATGACATCAAGTTGATGACATGATTTGCAGTTGACTTTGATTTGAGGGAGGGAGGGCTGTGCAAGGTCATCAACCTCATTTTTTTCTCCTGTGCCATCTGGATCCAATGGTCTGATATTCATCCAGATGACTGGAGATGGTCCAGGAGGCAATGTGAAATCTGGCCCTTCTCATATTCTCGCTTTGAGTGAAATACACCCATTCAATGAATAGACTTCTTTAAGTAATTACTCAAGACATGGACCCTTTAATTAAAAAAAAATAAGAATGGGAGTGGGTGACCCTCAGGGTTCCTAGGTAAAACAGAAACATTTAGTATTTAGTAATTACATTCACTCTGTGTTAGGTGGATGGGGTCTTGTCTAGTCTATGAGCTCCAGAGAGAATTGAGTTTAAGGCTTGGTCTTTGAGCAAGAAATGTAGCCAGTAAACCCCAAGGAAGAAAGGCAACTTTTGGTCATGGAATGTACCTTCCCCTGGGTAGAACATGAGACAAGAGGACTTGAGAGGAGAGGGGAGGGGAGAAGGGGAAGAGGGGAGAGGAGCTGCTACTCACTCACAGGTTGTCCTTCGTTCTCTAAGAAGACCATGATATCAAGATGACGACATGACTTGCAGTTGACTTTGATTTGAGGGAAGGAGGACTGTGCAAGGTCATCAACCTCATTTTTTTCTGAACCATCTGAGTTCAGTGGTCTGATATTCATGAGGACAACTGGCGATGACTAGGAATGTGAGACCCTGTTCCTTTCAGGCTAAAGTCTCATCACATTCTCTCTTTGAGTGAGATACACCCATTCAATGAATAGTCTTCTTTAAGTAGTTACTCAAGGGATGGCCCCTTTAATAAAAAAAAAGTCAGACTGGGAAGGGGAGACCCTCAAGATTCCTGGGTAAAACAGAAACAGTTACTATTTAGTTAAGGTTAAGATTGTTGTCCTTCGTTCTTGAAGAAGACCAAAATTACATCACCATGATAGAGTGAAGTTTCAATGTGTCTGACTATGGCTCATTAGACTAATACAAGCTCAGAATGCTCCACCACAGTTCGGACACAAGTAGTCCATGCGAACATTTGGGGTAGATACTCCAAATTTGCTCATCCTATGTTTCCTTTGTGCTGTCTCAATTCTGCTTTACTCGTACACCATAACACCCTTTCTGATGTGGGCACGCCATGCTGAGCAGTTTTGTGCCAGTGTCTCCCATGTCACACAATCAATTCCAAAGTTCTTGAGACAGATCTTGAGAGTGTCCTTGTATAGCTTCTTCTGACCACCATGTGATTGCCTGCCCCATGTGAGTTCTCCATAAACTCACTCCATAGTCTTTTAGGCAAGCATACATTTTGCATTTGAACAATGTGGCCAGCCCATCAGAGTTGCACTCTCTGAAGCATAGTTTGAATGGTTGGCAGTTTAGTTCGAGCAAGGACCTCAGTGTCTAGTACCTCATCCTGCCAGGTGATCTTCAGAATCTTCCTAAGACATTCAAATGGAAGCAATTCAGTTTTCTGGCATGGTATTCATAGACTGTCTATGTTTCACAGGCATACACCAATGAGGTCAGCACAATGGCTCTGTAGATCTTCAGTTTGGTAGTCAGTCTAATACCTCTTTTCTCCCATACTTTCCTTTGGAGCCTCCCAAACACTGAGCTAGCTCTGGCAATGCATATGTCAACCTCATTATCAATGTGTACATCCCTGGAAAGTACACTACCAAAGTGAGTGAACTTATCCACAGCATTCAAAATTTCTCCATTTGTTGTAACTGATGGTTCCACATATGGATTGTGTGGTGGTGGCTGATGAAGCACCTATGTTTTCTTGGTGTTAATTATTAAGCCAAAATTAGGACAGGCAGCAGAGAATTGATCCATACTTTGTTGCATCTCAGCTTCAGAGGCTGCATTGAGTGCACAGTCATCTGCAAACAGAAAATCATGCACCAACACTCCTTCCACTTTGATCTTGGCTTGTAGCCATTTCATATTGAAGAATTTACCATCACTGTGGTAACGGACTTTGATGCCACGTTCATCCTCATTGAAAGCATTTGACAGCATGGCTGAAGACATCATGGTAAAAAGCACAGCAGCAAGTACATAGCCTTGTTTCACTCCATTGGTGACTAGGAAGGCATGAAAGCATTGTCCACTATCCAGAACCTGAGCAAGCATGCCATCATGAAACTGATGTACAATACTGATGAACTTCTCTGGGCAATAAATTTTGACATAATTTTCCATAAGCCCTCACGAATATGTCACAACTATGACATGACAGTGTCGAAGGTCTTGGTCAGATCTACAAACATGTACAGACCTCTGTTCTGCTCTTGATATTTTTCCTGGAGTTGTTGGGCAGCAAACACCATATCAACTGTTGTTTGGTCCTTTTTAAAGCCACACTGGCTCTCAGGTAGATGACCATCTTCCAGGTGAAGGATCAGCCTATTAAAGAGAACTCTAGCAAGAATCTTGCCAGCAATAACTGAGAGACCCTCCTGTGATTGTCTCAGGAGACATCAAGGAGGCATCCTTGAACTCCTAGGGGATAATCTCCTCTTGTGATATAACTTGGAAAATTTCAATCAGCTTTTCCAAAGGTGGAAAGTAGCCCTGAAAAGGGCTTAGCAGACATCACACCAAAGGTACTTGACCTCCCTGAACACACCCTACACCACTACTATTTAATAATTACATTCACTCAGTGCTAGGTGGGTGGGGACTGGCCTAGTCTACGAGCTCTAGAGTGAATTAGGTTTAAGGCTTCATCTTTGAGCAAGAAATGTAGCCAGTAAACCCAAAGAAAAAAGGCAACTTTTGGCCATGGAGTGTAGCTTCCCCTGGTTAGAATGTGAGAGGAAAGAAGAGGAGAGGAAAGGAGAAGAGAGGAGAGGAGAAATGAGGAGAGGAGAGGACAGGAGAGGCACTGCTCCTCACTCACAGGTTGTGTTTGTCCTTCATTCTTGAAGAAGACCACGACATCAAGATGATGACATGACTTGCAGTTAATTTTGATTTGAGTGAGGGAGGGCTGTGCAAGGTCACTCACCTCACTTTCTTCTCCTGAGTCATGATCTAATGCTTATGTCCTTAGAGAACATCACTCCTGAACATTGGGCTAGAGGTGGAATTCCCAACCCTAGAATTAAGAAAGATCTCTCTTCTCCTGTGTAGCTTCTAACCAGCTGCTCCTTCATACCAAAAACACAAGGACACTCAGGAATACAAGGACAGGGTCACCATAAGTGTTCATGAGAAATAATATTAAATCTAGAAATAGGGAAGGAGCCAAGATGGTGGAGTAGAAAGATTCACATATGCTAGCTCCTAACCCACAGCCCATAAAATACCTGTAAAGAAGAACTCCCAACAAATTCTGGAGCAGTGGAAGCCACACAACAATGGAATGGAGGAGATTTCTGTTCCAGAGAGCCCTGAAAAACCAACACCAAAGGTCTGTCACACACTGGAGCTGGAGAAGAGCCCAGCCCTGCCTTGACTGGGAGGCACCAAGAGGAGCAGATTCAAGCAGGCTTCAGGGATGGAATCTCCAGCAGCCACGCAGGTTCCTCCACCCACAGACACCAAAGGTCGGTGAGAGAGCCTGTTTGGCAGGCTGAGAGGGGAGCGAGATGTCTCCATAACTCAGGCCCCCTCAGGAGGCAGCAGCAGAGGCAGCAGTGGACAGGGGCTCCCAAAGCAGGCAGAAGCTCAGATCCATTATTGAAGGTCTCTGCATAAATCTCCTGAGGGAACTGAACCCTTTGTGGCAGCTCTGCCCCACCTGAGCACCTGAACTTAATCTCACACTGAATAGCAGCCCCACCCCCACCGAAAGCCCTGAGGCTGGGGAGCAGCATTTGAATCTCAGACCCCAAGCACTAGCTGGTCAGATCTGGAGGCAAGGCCAGGGTGGAGAGGAATCTCAGAAGTCATGTAACTGGCTGGGAAAATGCCCAGAAAAGGGAAAAAAATAAGACCATGGAAGGTTACTTTCTTGGTGATCAGATATCTCCTCCCTTTCTTTCATCATCTGGGAAAGACATAGAAGGCAAGGCTTCAGTATCCCAAACATCCAAAATAAATATTCAATGGGCTCAGGCTATGAAAGAGCTCAAAAAGGATTTTGAAAATCAAGTGAGAGAGGTGGAGAAAAACTGGGAAGAGAAATGAGAGAGATGCAAGAAAAGCATGAAAAGCAGGTCAACACCTTGCTAAAGGAGACCCAAAAAAATGCTGAAGAAAATAACACCTTGAAAAATAGCCTAACTCAATTGGCAAAAGAGTCTCAAAAAGCCAATGGGGAGAAGAATGCTTTCAAACGCAGAATTAGCCAAGTGGAAAAAGAGGTGCAAAAGTTCACTGAAGAAAATAGTTCTTTCAAAATTAGAATGGAACAGATGGAGGCTAATGACTTTCTGAGAAACCAAGAAATCATAAAACAAAACCAAAAGAATGACAAAATGGAAGAGAATGTGAAATATCTCATTGGAAAAACAACTGACCTGGAAAAGAGAGCCAGGAGAGACAATTTAAAAATTATGGGACTACC